>VZQC01002834.1:3537251-3671050 GCA_009823505.1 Rhizomys pruinosus
AATATATATATATATATATATATATATATATATATATATATATATGTATGTGTTCCAATATGCATCACTCCCAACAACTTGGACAAAACCTCAAGGAGCCCTGCACAAAAATATTTACAACTAGGTAATTGGCGCTATCATCCACAGATGAGAGATACAATTTACCCTTTGTTTTTCTGGGACTGTGTTACTTCACTCAGCATGATATCTTCTAGCTCCAGCCATTTACTTGCAAAGCTCATGATGTCATCTTTTTTTACTGCTGCCTAGAACTCCATTGTGTAGATGTACCACATTTTCTCTATCCACTCCTCAGTTGAGGGGCACTTGGGTTGATTCCAGCTTTTTGCTATTGTCAAGAGAGCTGCAATAAACATAGCTGTGCATGTATCTCTGTGGTAAGATGAGTCTTGTGGCTATATACTCAGGAGTGGTATGACTGGGACAGGTAGCAAGCTCGTTTTGAGTCTTCTAAGTGTTCTCCACACTGCTTTCAATAGTGGCTGTACAAGTTTACATTCCCACCAGCAGTCGATGAGTGTTCCCCTTTCCCCACAACCTCTCCAGCACTTGGTATCATTTGTTTTCCTGGAGTTTCCTTATAGTTAAAAAATAAAAATAAAAATTGACCTTGGAAACAAAGGACAAGAGGCTTTTCGAAGGATTGTTTGTCTGAGTGGTTTAGGCAAGCAACTGGGCACGCAACATGATTGGGTAAGTTTAAGATCCTATTGTGTTTTATCATGTCAATAGATCTGTTCATGGCTTTTCCTTGACTGTGATGAGATCCTCTGAGCAAAAGATATGTTTAACATACAAAGAACAAATAACTACATTAAAATTTGCTGAGTTTAAAAATATGAAGATGGGGCTGGAGAGATGGCTCAGCAGTTAAGAGCACCGACTGCTCTTGCCGAGGACCCGGGTTCGACTCCCAGCACCCACATGGAGGTTAAGAACTGTCTTTAAGCTGGGTGTGGTGGCCCATGACTCTATCCCAGCATTCAGGAGGCAGAGGCAGGCAGATCTCTGTGAGTTCAAGGCCAGCCTGGTCTACATAGCAAGTTTCAGGCCAGGTGGGACTAAAGGGAGACCCTGTCTCAAAAAGACCAAAAAAAAAAAAAAAAGTATGAAGATATCTAATATGCCAAGGAATCTATTTTATACTTATCCTTTCAATCCTAGAAGATGATAGAAATAAATTTAACTAAGGGCTTTTACTAGCAGTGTTGTGAATTTTATGATTGGATATTAAATTTCTGTTTTACTCTATGAAAAATTATTGTTACACCTTTTATATTTTCTTTTTTTAATATTTTATTTATTTATTTATGTGTATGAATGTACTGTCTGCATGTAAGTCTGTGCACCCGTGTCGTGCAATGCCACGGAGGTCAGAAGAGGGTCTCGGATTCCCCTGGAACTGGAGTTCTCCTGGAATTGGAGTTATAGACCGTTCTCAGCCGCCATGTGGGTGCTGGGGTCCTCTGTAAGAGCAGTCGGTGCTCTTAACCACTAGGCCATCTCTCCAGCCCCTGAAGAGAAATGTGTGATCTCTTTCCTAACTCCTGTTTGAGGGAATATTTTTACTGAAGAGGAATAGATGCAAGTTTTAAATGTCTGCTTTATATCATTGAGATTATTATTCCTTGATTTGTAATTGCATATGACTTGTATCGTGATTTTAATACTATTTTCATTGATTTTTCTGTTTAGTCAGTGAACATATGTATACTATAATAGCTTCAGAAACTATGGAAGCGAACCTTTGCTAAATAAAGAGATATCCAGAGGCTTCAGGAGGAAAGCAACATGCTGGACACCAGTGTGAACTATAAAGTCTGTTCCAAGACAGTCTGGAGTATAGAAACTGAAGGAAGAAAACCAATTTATGTACAATATGATAAGGGATTTTAAAGATCTAATATATCCAAGGTATTTTAAATCTTATTTAGCTTAATTCTCATAAAAACCTGTAAACTGGAAATTTATATATAGAAAAGAAATTGGCATATGGCCTCATAAATATTAAAATCCTAAAACAAGCAAATAAAAAAAGAAAATTATTTGAAACAAATGGGAAATAGTTCTAAATTTTACCAAAATTTATTTGAAAAATTACTTATTTTATTTTCCTTTCTTTGATGATAAAATTTCCAAATAAAATTTTAAATTTTCAAAACTACAATTAAATGTGTCACATACAGAAGTGTTTACAGTCAAACAGATATCTGAAAATAATAAAGTGAATTTCACATATTGTCACAATTGTTTTTTTGAGACTTCTGCTTAGGGAGGTGAGTAACCTTTTAATGCTGAATGGATATATGAAAATGGTTCATTTCTATACTTAAAATCATAAAAGTGAGAATACTGTTCAGCACATAAGCTTTAGATGTAGTCCTGTGCTCTGGCACAATCTTCTCTGACTGGCAAATTCCATCCTCCCTTTAGACCTACTTCAAATTTCTCTCTTATTCAATCATCAATACATTTCATTATGAGTCATCTGTTCTGTGGGGAAAACAAAGTGAAAAGATGCTAGTGTTCTAAGAGACAGACATGAAGGAAATAATTTAAATAAAATGAAGAAGTTACTCAAGGTTTCTGAATGTTCAAGGGGAAATATTTTAATTATCTAAGCATTAGTGTACAGTATATTAACATACAAAGTTGAAATGCTATTGGGAGATGAGGAAGAAATAAGGATCTTACACTCCGTCTTAAGAAACTTTCTGAAGGTATCTTGTTCATCAACTTTGAGCCCTTTAAAGATCTGTTCGGGCCGGTGAAATTGTTTGCTTGTTTGTTTGTTTGTTTGTTTGTTTTGTTTTGTTTTGTTTTCAAGTCATTTTTTTTATTTATTTCCGTATGTGTATGAATGTATTGTCTGCATGCAAGTCTGTGCACCCATGATGTGCAACGCCGTGGAGGTCAGAAGAGGGTGTCGGACTCCCTTGGAACTGGAGTTCTCCTGGAATTGGAGTTTCAGATGGCTCTCAGCCACCATGTGGGTGCTGGGGATTGAACCCGGGTCCTCTGCAAGAGAGGTCGGCGCTCTTAACCGCTAGGCCATCTCTCCAGCCCCCTCAAGCCAATTTTTTATTGAAGCTCTGTGCATTTCATACAAAATTACAAATCAAATCTAGACCCATGCCTCCCTCTTTGCCCCCCCACCCCATCGGAGCTCATGCATTCTGCTAAAAAATGTTTTTCATCTTTTTCTCAGTCTCTCTCAAAATTCTCAATGCAGTTTACAGTTTCAAGCAGAAGTTCACAGTTTCAAGTCAGTTCTTTGACCCAGTCTTTGCTGTTGTTGTTCCTTCCAGTCTGCATCACTCCAAAATATGCACATCACATATATATTTTAGCATCTTCAGCTTGTGATTTCTTTTTTTTTTTTTAATTAGACTGAAAGATGTCATGTTTGAAGGCTCCTCCATGGCAAGCCCAAACTACCATCAGTCCTGCCTTTGTGTTCCACACTGGGGTTTTCCCTTCCCATGGTCACCAAATGAGGGCCAGTAAGGACCACTTCCTGTCTTGATCCTCCTGTACTGGTATCCTTGATAGAGCCTGGGTAGTCCAACAATGGCAGTCTATACTCTGAAGAGGCCGAAATCCCAGTAGTAGGTCAGTCCACAAGCTGGATATCTCATTCCCCATCTGGCACTGAAATTTTGGAGGATTCTTGGAGAGACATGAGTCTTCAGTCTATATTGGAAGGTTGAAAAGCTGTGTCTCACATCTTTGAAGGATGGCAAAAGCAGTGGCAGCCACAGGGTAGCTGCACTTGCCAGTAAGACAGGCAAAACAACTGTGCTCTTTTTTTTTTTTTTTTTACGAAGATCTCAAGTTTTATACCTGAAGTACAATTTCTCAGGACTTACTATTTATTGATTTCCTTTTGAATGTTTAAGGGCACACAGCCCAGATTAACCAAGGTTTTTGTTTTCTCAAGGTCAGTTGAGGATCTGATCCTCAAGGGTCACTCAGGTTTTTTTTTTTTTTTGGTGGGGGGTAGGAGGGAGCCTTTGGTCTTGCTGGCTTTTCTTTCTTTTTTTTTAAAATTTATTTTATATTGATGCTTTGGTGTATTTCATACATCATTTTTCCAAATCAGTTCAGGCATATTATCCCCTTCTTCCCCCCCCACTCCCACCTACATCGCAGATCGTGTGCATTCCTGCCGTAAGTTTTTCCTTGCATCTTTCTCTTGCTTTTTTGTTTTTGTTTCGTTTTCATTTTTTTACAATAGGTGATAATTTGTGAGTACAGACATCCTTCATGTAAACAATTTGCAAGCAGTTATGCCAAACCCCAGCTCTTGGGTCCCACCATCCTGAAAGGGGGGGTTGTATGTTCATCAGTTGATCAAATGAGTGTCCATCTATATTGTTGTAGTTTTCACAATTACCCCCAATCGAGCCTTTACATTCTAATCCACGCCCCCTCTTTCCACAGATTGTTCCCTAGGCTTTAGGAAAGGGGCAGCAGGTGAGGAGAAGCAAACCACTCTATGTTCTCTGGAGCTGATGTCTTGGTCTCTAGTTCAGTTCTGGCTGTTTTCTTTTCATGGCTGCCAGCTTGCAAGGCAAACTATCATCTAAGCTAATAAAAAGCACATGCAATTAGATATTAAGGTATTTAAACATACTATATATAACCTTTCAATCCTACTAATGAAGCACACACAATTAGATATATGGTATTAAACAGTACTTAATTGTTATGTAGGTTACTTGTATAGACACAATGTTTGTGGTTTGTCAATTCATGATTACATTTTCTTCGGTCAAGTATGCAGGGTCTTCTGTGGTTTATAAACATCTCCTTAACCATTAGAGGATGTAACGCTTGTACATCAGCCGTGGGTTACTTCCTCCAAGGAGAGAGCCAAAAGCCAATTAGATTTGGGATATAACAGACATATCGGCTGCCACTGCTGCATAGTATTTCCAGGCAGATGAGGTTAGGCTGGCCTGTTGGAACATACAAATCCTTTCCCATAGTTATTTTAAGATTTGGGCTTGCAAGGTTTTTTGACAAATAGTTTTCATATCTATCTAATATCCCCTTTTTTTATTTAAGGTGTTTAGTTTTGACCATGAGTCTCAAAAAAGCAGTATGTTTTATACATACCTATAGGGTTGAATCCAAGCACAATTTCATTCAAATTCACCCATGCTGTTTTGGTTACTGTATTGTGATTAACTTGGGAAACAAAATTCATTTTTGAGTTAAATCAACTCTATAGGTGAAAGAGATTGCTACCAGGTGATACTATTGACAGCAAAATTATAGAGAACATTTGTTTATAACAATCCCAAAAGTATTGTTATACAGATTTTAAGTTAAAGCTAAGTGTGACAAGAGCAATTTATATCACCAATTTAACCCAGATCATTACCGTGTTTATACAGCCTCTTAACCAATGTTGTCCAATATGCACATATTTACTTTTACTAAGTCCTAAAGCAACCATGTATCTGTAGACAGAGTCTGGGCGAAAACTGATACTTGTTGAACTCATGTCAATTAAACAGCACCAATCGAATATACACCACAAGTCACCTCACCCACACACCTAACCACAACAACATCACAGAAGAATCACTATTTCAGTTCAGATTCTGAATGAACAAGTTTTACCTGTTATTAGGGATTGATTTCTTTTAATTAAGGCGACATATTCCATTCTCTCACAAAAACCCCAAAGAGACTATTTATAACTGGTTATTGTACTGCAATCCACATATGATGAAGATATCCAATTTAGTCGAGTTTGTTTTCTGAGACATAGTGTTAACTTCACTTAACAATGAATGTCTTCAAAGCATCCATCCATATGTACCTGCAAAGTTCCATGATGTTAGTCTTTCTTTATGCTGTATAGGAATATCCATTGTGTACATGTACCACATTATATCCCATACTATCACACTCGATACAGTTGAGGGGACATTTGGGATTTGAAATTACGCAGTTTTTGTATTGTGCAAACAGAGCGGCAATAAATAAAGCTGTGACATAGATATCATCAGACAAAAATATCTTGTGGTATATACCAGGAGTGTATGCTGGGTCAAGATGCAGGATCATTTCGAGTTCTTCTAAGGGTTCTCCACACTGTTTTCCACAGTGGCTCCACGAGTTATACATTCCACCAGCAAGTGGTGAGTGTTCCCTTCCCCACACCACTCTTCCAGCCTTGGGTCATCATTTGTTTTCTTGATTCCTAGCCAGTCTTACTGGAGTAAGGTGGTATCTTACGGTGGTTTTAATTTGCATTTCCTTAATTATTAGTGATGTTGAACACTTCTTAAGGTGTTTCTCAGCCATCTCTAATTCCTCCTCTGTGAAGTCTCTGTTCAGATCTTTGCTCCATCTTCTGAGTGATTCATTTGTTTTCTTTCTTCTTTGTTTTTTGAGTAGCTTGTATACTCTGGAGATTAATGTTTTGTCAGATGTATCTGACTTTTATTTTATTTTAACTTCCTCTTCTGCAATGACCACTGAGCCTTGAGATGAGGGGGTAGGGGGCAGAAGTTTGACATATTTGTGGATAAACACTGTGCAGGCTCTTGTTCGTGGCATATTAAGCATTTATGGGATTCTGTGCTAATCACTGTGTTTTGCCTAAGGAAATTTCTCTGGTGAAAGCTGAGAGACACATTAATATCTATTGGTTTAACAAGAAATCATTAAGAATCAGGGTAATACAATAACTATTTAGTTGAAAACTAATATGAGGTTCTCCCCTTTGTCTTGTGACTTGTTTAGCCTCAGGTTCCTAAGCCTCGTATTAATGTCAGTAATGTGTTTCATTTTAGGAAGCAGATATTAAATCCAATGAAGATGCAGTTGGTTACTCCAATAATATTCATGCCACTGTTTCACTGATGGGCATACCTTGCCAGTCCAACTTTTGTGTAGTTATGAGATTCACAGCTATGGAAGGATGATAACTAATTTCTCTTTCCAGTAGCATGTATAGCACCTTTTAACACTATGAACAGTAGCCACTAGGGATGAGACTCTGAGTCCTTAAGTCTGTATATATGGTGGATAACATTTATTGATTTATGTGTATTGAACCATTTCTGCATCTCTGGGATGAAGCCAACTTAAGCATGTTGGCCAATCTCTTTTGATTTTTTTTTTTTTGCATTCGATTTTGATTATTTTATTGAGACTTTTTGGATCTATGTTAATCAGAGAGATTGGTCTAAAATGTTCTATATTTGTTGGGTCCTTTCCTGGTCTATATATTAGAGTAATACTGAATTCAGAGAATAATTGGAGAGCATTAATTTATTTTCTGTTTTAAGGAAGCATTTGAGGAATATTTGTATTAATTCTTTGAAGATTTGGTAGAATTTGGTACCCATATGGTCCTGAGCACTTTTTAGTTGGGAGAATTTTAATTACTCCATCTCATGTTGGTCTGCTAATATTATGTCGTTTTGATTTAATTTTGGTAACTATACATATATAGAAGATAATCCATTTTTAAGACTTTCTAGTTTAGAAATGTGAGTTTTTAAAGTTCATCCTATGATTTTCTGAAGAGCAAGCACTCTTACCTTACAGAGTTAGTTCCCCATAGTCCCTCCTCCCTATTAATTACTTTCTCCCCATTAATGGCTTACAACATGTGAGTGATGTTTATGAACACATCTGTGCAGCAGATGAAAACCATCTTTGTAAAGTGGGCTTTCTCCATGTGACTGCCATCCATGTCCTGTGGCATCTGTCCTGAGCATTTGCTTTCCATAATGTGCTGAGGTACACTGTAGAATGTTGAAACTTGTTCTTATAATATTAGTCACAATACAGGTTAGTATCACTTCTCTGCAATACATGATCAAACCAAATGACACACAGATGTTCAGAGACCACAGGAAAGGAAAAGCAGCTCACTTCTTTTGTGGAACAACTTCAAAGTCATAAACTAATCCAGTGAAAAAAAAATGTTGGGACTGAAAATGGAGACTGATCCTCATGTCCTGTCTTACCTATGGGGTATAATGTTCAATTTTTATCACAACCTCTTTTAGATATCATCCTCTGACTTGGGTCTGCTTTTTGCTTTATGTGTTTTGCTAGTTGCCAGTAAACATATATGTATCATTGGCTTCAACCTTATAATTGCAATGGGTAGCAGCTTAGCATTTATGTCTTTTTTATATTGAAGATTTCTTCACAATAATATTACAAGATGGATTACAGTTTCCTTTGGTCTATACCCCAGCAAAATGTTTGGTTTAGTGAGAAAGGGGATAATTCAGTTGAGACATAGTGGTAAAGCAGGCAAGAGTTTAATTAGAGCAAGCAATGAAGCAAAACTAAAATCTGTAGAAAGGAGACTGCGCTGAGCAGCAGGGGCTCTGATCCTGCCAGGGATGGGACTTCCATGTCTCTTCTCCACTCATCTGCATTGTACCTTCATCTAGAATAGACACTCCAGAAAGGCACATGCTTTCTTTTGGGAGGTTCTGATGGTCATATCCTCCCAGAGCTAATCTCTTGCTTAACAATAGCATGTTTTTTTTTTTTTTTATTCACAGTAGGAAACCTGAAATCTATGCTATGAGCTCAATAATAATTCATTTTTTTCTGTTGTATTACATTGCTGAGTGGTAAGACAAAAAAGTGAAATAAGTAGCACAAAAATAGGATAAGACCAGAACTATAGTAATAGCAGTGATCCACAGGGCAAGCTTATCAATATAGAATTATCATGCTTTGATGATTGACTGACTGGCTCTCAGTGTAAGTGTAGTAGAGATGAGGAAAAGATGACTCAGGATGTGTCTAGGGATAAGTTTAGAGGAATTTAGTAAATGTATGGCTCTTCACTTGTATAAGGAAACTAGGAGATAATCAAATGCTTATTAAAATAAGAACTCCAAAATTTTAAATATAACACATGTATACATCCCTTTTTCTTAAAATACAGACCTTCCAATTGACGTATGTGGCTTTAGGGAAGTGTATTTTGAGAAAAATGTCATTCCATTAGATATGCATTTTAGAAGTTACATGCAGAGAAAAATTTGACAATTCAACTTGGATTTATCTGTTTACAATCCAAGACTTCAGGGTTAATCTTTGTCCGAACATGTCATGGAATATTGGGCAAATTTAAATATCTCAACTTCAGTTTCCAAATCTAAGTGCAAACAAAACATATTACCAGTAAACTATTATGGGTTAATTTTTTACACTGTATTGAAAAACATAGAGTCTTAAGTATAACAAATTTAAAGTCAAACTCTTGACACAGTTTACTTCAAAATTTGTCACATTGATCAACACTTTGAGGCAGATGATTGCTTGTTACGGTGTTGATGATTACTATGCATATTATTCTATGATAAATAATGCTTCTGACCACTATTAACTACTTGCCATTAGTATCTCTAAATATGAAAACCAAAACATCTCCAGACATTGTCAAATACCAGCTGCATTGGGGATGGGGTTATAAAACACGATTTCAGGTTTCTTACTGTGAATAAAATAAAAAGCACATGCTATTGTTAAGCAGGAGGTTACCTCCGGGAGAATATGACCAACAGATCATATCCCAATAGACAACTACCACATAAACTGAATCTTCGCATAGAAGGTAGACAGTAGTAGTAGGCTACTTTAAGTGGCAAATTATTAAAATAATGTAATAAGCATTTTCCATAGATAAGTCATACTGGTAAATTGAAGATATATTTGAAGAAAGTGATCTAAATTTCCAAATCAAGAAGTTGGAGGTAAATATTTTCTTTCTTGCCTTCTTTCTCTTCCTGATGTGAGATGAGTAGCTGACAGTGATGCATTGGAGTTCTACAGGTCAGTGTCTGGATTCAGAGTATAAGGAATGTCCTGTCACAGGATCTGAAAACATCAGTCCTCTTCTTGTCCAAGCCTGAACTCTGTCCTCCACTGCCACCTTCCAGATATTCACCTCTTAAGTGTCTCCTGTTCTCTATCAGGCATTTGGTACAATTGCTAGACATTACTCATAGCTTTTATTGTGGTGCATAATTGGTGACATTTCTATGCATCCTTAGGAATTCATCTACAGCTTTAACATTTATAGGAAGTCAGAAATCTCTTTAAAAGATTGGTGGAGAAAGATTTGTAAATGATGGGAAATTGGAAATACCTAAATTGAATGAATTATTCAAGTGAAATGTTTTTTTTTTATTATTTTGAAAATCAATGGCACAAAAAGAAGAAGATAGGATTAAGGGACAGGTAGGTCATGGCAATATTTGACATTCAGATGAAAATTTTATAAAACTTTTTTTTTGGATAGCGAGAAACAGCATAATTTGGTCAGAAAAAGTATTTTTTTAATTTTATTTATTTGTTTATTTTTTTAATGTGTATGAACGTACTGTCTGCATGTAGGTCTGCTCACCCTGGTTGTGCGATGTCGCGGAGGTCAGAAGAGGGCGTCGGATTCCCCTAGAACTGGAGTGAAAGACGGTTCTCAGCTGCTATGTGGTACTGGGGATCGAACCCGGATCCTCAGCAAGAGCAGTCTGCGTTCTTAACTGCTAGGCCATCTCTGCAGTCCAGAAAAAGTATTTTTTATCTTAAATCACTTTGCCACTCTAAGTCAGACAAAAAGTTGAACCAAAAATATGTTGATTTTCCATTCCCTGGTCTGGATTGAGGTAGAAATAAATAAATAAATGAAAAATAAGTCCCCACATACTAGATATTTTGGGGGGAAAGAAGGATTAAAGAATAAGATCTTCTGTGGTGTACAGGAGCTAGGGTTAGGAAATGTGACAGTAACAAATTCAAAGGAACCCAGAGCAGGGAGAATACAAGATATTGCTATTGCACTGTGAAAGCAAATTCAAATGACTCAGGACTCTTTGTTTTCCAAAAGTGACTCAAAATAAAATGTGGTCTCCAAAAGTCCCAGAATACCTGGAAACTTGCTTTAGAAAGCCATCACAATTGAAGGCATGAATAGAGAACTTGGATTGGTACCTAGGAACAATAAACATTATTCAATCATTCTACTTCAACCAACCAGTAAGCCCTCTTTCCTGGTAAGGAACACCTTTTGGGGTCATAGATCAGTCTAAAGAATAGATCATGGTGTAATGTTCAGCCAGCTACATGTAAGTTCAAATGTGTATTATTTTGGTTTACTTATGACACAATTCTTATTTGTAGTATCTTACATGAAAATTTTTTCAGTACTTCTATTAAAAAATCAGTTTAGAGTTTGTTTTAGAAACAAATAATATTAATGCACACATACATGGACATAGAATCACATGGGAGAAAATAACCAGACAGATTACCTCATTTAGAGACACATTTTTGAATATACGATAGTTATTGGTCACAGTATTGTGATGGAGTTTTGGAGCACCTGGAAGACAAACCTCTGAGCATGTCTATACAGAAGTTTCTAGACTGAATTAATTAAGGTGAGAAGTCCTATCTTAAATGTCAGTGGCACTATTCCCTGGGATGAGTCTTGGATGGAATGAAAAGGAGAAAGCAAGCTGAATGCCTCAATGACTTTTTCTTTGCTTCGCGACTATAGGTGCAATATGACCAGTTGCCTCCTGAGTTTGTGGATGTGACTTCCCTGTCCTGATGTACTGTACTCTCAAACCATGATCCAAAATAAACCCTACCACCCTGGAGCTCAATGTAAATAATATAATACATTATGTTCAGTTATTTTAATCAATTATATTCAAATAATTGTGAAAATTTAGATAAAACATAACATTTAGAGCCTTATAAACAGTTTAGTTATCAAAATTAAAGCTATAAGATTTTTGAAAATATAACTATTTTGTTCCAGAGAATTTTGATGAAGGTATTTTTTTATTTTTATTTATTTATTTATTTATTTATTTATTTATTTATTTATTTATTTTTGGTCTTTTTGAGACAGGGTTTCCCTGTAGCCCCAGCTGTCCTGGAACTCACTATGTAGACAAGGCTGGTCTTGAACTCACAGTGATCCGCCTGCCTCTGCCTCCCAAGTGCTGGGATTAAAGGCGTGCACCACCATGCCCAGCAAAATAATTCTTCTTGGTATACATTATCAAATAATTCTGTTGATAATATTTACTCTGTTTCACTAAAGTTATTGACTAGAGAAAATGAATGTAATACAACTTTGGACTTTCTAAAATTTGAATTTGTAGCATTTCAGCGTATTCAAAATATTAAGCTCCTACAGCAATGTAGTCTGTACACTCATTTGATCAACTTGATTGAACAAACAACCTGTCACCCCCCACTGGATGGTGGGGCTGTAGGTGTTTGGGCACAACAGCCTGCAGATAGGTTTTGCATGAAGGATGCTTGTACTCATGGATTATCACTTATAGCTAAAAATGAAAAAAAAAACTGAGAGAAAGATGCAGGACAGTTATGGCAGAATGCATGATCTGGGATGGGGTGGGGGTGGGGGGGGAGGGAAAGGGAAATAAGCCTGAACTAAATTGGAAAAAATGTATGAAATGCACAAAGCATCAATAAAAAACTAAAAAAATATTAAGCTCCTTACACAGTAAAACAAGACTAAATACAAGGAAAAGAAGACAAATTAAAATGTATCATTTGGGGCTGGAGAGACGGCTGAGAGGTTAAGGCCACTGGCTGTTCTTCCAGGAGACCCTGTTAGAATACCAACATACACATAGCAGCTGTCAACCATCATCTCCAGTTCAGGTAATCTAATACCTTCTTCTGTCCTCTATGGGCAGTGCATAAGATAAGTGTATTTATACTCCTACAGGCATTACACTTATATACATAAAATAACAAATAAAAAACCTTTTTAAATGTTTCTTTATATCAGCAAGCATATTTGAAAAGAGGATCTTGCATGCTTATTTATCCAAGGGTTCCCTGCAGGGCAGTCAACCTCTCACCCTGACCCTATGCACCAGAATCAAAACGGAAACCCCTCAGCCCACCAGAAGAGACATGGGAATGAGAGGATAGTTGTCTGTGGGGTGTGTCACGAAGGTTTCTACCAACAGTCAGAACTCTTTGATCATCAGATCATTCATTCTGGGGAGAAGCCTTTTACATGCAGCAAATGTGAGAGGTCCTTCAGCCACAAGACCAACCTGCTGGCTCACCAGAGGAGTGACACAGAAGAGAAGCCCTACACGTGCTCCATGTGCCATCGTCATGTGAGGAATTATCACAGAGAGACTGAAATATGATACTTCCTCATCAGAGGCTTCCAGAGCTCCTGTCTCCCTGTGAAATCTCCACATGCACATGCATATAGTTTCCTTGTAGCGTTTAGCTGCTGAAGATGTACTTTGTACTTTGTAATTTCCTGATTAAGATTTATTTTTTTCTCATATGTATATTTTATTAAATTTTTTCATGCATCAAAAAATAAAATAATTTATTTAAACACAACTTTAGATATATTGTTTGCTTATATGCAGATAACAATGTATAGCAAGGTTTCTGTGTACAAATGACAAGGTTTATGTTTGTTTTTCCTGATAATAGTCTTTCATTGTACATGTGCAAAAATGTGAATAATTACAATTAAAAGAGTAGAAGAATGGAAATTATTGTTAGAAGTAATGGTAAAAAGCTTTGAAGATAATATTTTCATAGGAGATCAACAAAAGATATAGCTCACTAGTTCTTTAAGAGCAGCAGCTGACACAGGAAAACCCATTGTGTAACTCACATAGTTTCTGTTGAACTCTAAAGATAAATGGACTGAGTAATCATTAGTTAGCGTTAGGACCTCAAACATTTCACTCCGGTGCTATTTCATTGCCAAATCCACTATCAATTTAATTTCCAGATAATTATCTTAATGAAAGTGATGTTCTGGCATTCACTTGACATTTGGGTTGTGACTTAAGCCTTAAGGTTTATTTCTTTCCTCCAAACCCAGTAATAATCTACAAGTTTGCCCACTTTGAGAATTATTAAGATGTTTTCATTGTAATCGCTTTTGCTCAGTTAAGGTTGGGACATTTGTCTAAACTTCTGAGCTTCAGATGTTGGCCAAAATAATGAGAAACAAGAAAGAGAATTGGTAATCCATATTTGCAGAATTTCAAGTTTCTGTTTACCTCTGTGACTAATGAAGTCAGCATGCAATCCTGTACAGGTGTACATGCCTCTGATTTATGAAGTGGATAAATCAGGTGGTACTCAAACCAAAATAAGTTCCCTTCTTTTTTTGGTCCAGATAATAGCACTCTAGAAAAAGAAAAGAATGTAGAATCAATAAGGTAATAGTCTTTTGTCTTTTATTGTATTTTGGCAGAAACAATCTGTTTCATTCAAAAAGCTGCTAATTATAATTAATTCTTCAAACATGTATTTAACAATCTTATCTGAGTATGTAAAACTGAATGCATTTTTTTAGTTTCATCAATAACTTTGTCTTAATTTATACTTAAAAATAAGCTACCTTGTGAAAATAAAACTTCAACCATACACCAAACTAATGTTACAACCTGTGACCAAAAATGGAAGTAAAATGGAAAGTTAAGGCATTAGTCAATGCGTTTAATCTCTCCCACAATAGCATTTATTCATAAGCATGTGATCGGCTTTCCTGGTTTTCTCCTGAGCTGAACTCCCTGCTGCCTCCCTTTCATCAAGCTACTTTTATTACCAAACTCATTTTTTTATATATGAAATGATAATAATAATATTAATAATAATATTGCATTACCATTTACCCAGATTTATAAGGTAAAACATTGTTTGAGGAAAGGTTTGGCATGTATTTTTCCCTTTTAGTACTTTAAAAAAAAATTTTTTTATTTAATTTTATTTATTTCTGTATGTGTATGAATGTACTGTCTGCATGCAGGTTTGTGCACCCGTGTTGTGCAATGCTGCAGAGGTCAGAAGAGGGTCTCAGATTCCCCTGGAACTGGAGTTCTCCTGGAATTGGAGTTTCAGATGGTTTTCGGCCGCCATGTGGGTGCTGGGGATCGAACCCGGGTCCTCTGTAAGAGCGGTCGGCGCTCCTAACCGCTAGGCCATCTCTCCAGCGCCCCCCCCCGCCTTTTAGTACTTTTAATAGGGCCTGGTGAGAATGCTGAGCAGCTGAGTACTGGATATTTTTCCAAAAGAGCTGTGCTCAATTCCCAGTCCCCATATAGTGGCTACAACAGTCCATCTCTCCAGTTCCAGGGAAACCAAAGCCTCTTCTGACCTCTATGAGCATTGCATGCATGTGGTCCATTTACATATGTGCAGGAAAAACACTTATATACATAAAATAAAAGCCAAATAACTTTTATATAATAAAGTTTTAAATAATAAAGGTGATAACTTTTAGTGCATTTACCCAATAATGGAAATGCTATGTGCACATGAACTATTGTTTGGCTTTTATAACCTTTTGGTTCCTATAAACATTTTCTTATTTTTTAGATATTTTATGCATTATTTTTATTTTATGTGTATGAGTGTATTGACTGCATGTAGGTAGGTGCACCCATGTCCTGGAATGACCTTGTCATTCAGAAGAGGGTGTAGGATTCTCCTAGAACTGGAGTTACAGTCAGATTTTAGCTGCCATATGGGTGCTGGGAATTGAACCCAGATCTTCTGCAAGAATAGTCAGTATTCTTAACCACTGAGCGATCTCTCCAGCCCTTATTATTTTTATTTTATGTACTGTTAATTTTATTTTATGTATACGGATTGGTGTATGTATGTAAGGGCATCTGGGTCAATCAATGTCTACAGATATTTGAAGGCCCTGGATTCCCTAGAACTGGATTTACATCAGGTTGCTAGCCACCATGGAGTACTGAGAACTGAACCTTTGTCCTCTGCAAGATCCGTCTGTGCTCTTAATGATTGAGCCACCTCTGCAGCCCCAACCTTTTGATTCATTAACATTGATAATCAATCTAGATTTTTATCCATAAAAAAGGAAAGGAAAAATAAACCTATAGATCTTAGAACCTCATAATAAGTTACTGAAAAATAATCTTTTTTCCATTTGTCTTAGTATAGTATAATGAACTAAAATGTTTAGACATAAACAAGAAAAATTCCCTCCTCTCCCCTGTCCCTCCCTTCCTTTCCTCCTGTCTCCCCCTCCCTCCCTTCCTTTCTTCCTCTCTCTCCCCCTCCCTCCTTCCCTTCCTTTCTTCCTCTCTCTCCCCCTCCCTCCTTTCCTTTCTTCCTGTATCTCCTCCCTCTTTCTGTTCCTTACCTATACTTAGCATTCATTTTGAGGCAACACTGTCTACAGTACCTGCCTTGGTTGGGCTGCAGAACGTTGCAGAGTGAGAGAACACACCACTCTCTCCCTTCCCTCTTAGACTTCACTAACCCAGAGCCCTTAGGTGATCTTTTAGGTGAAAGCCAAACTGATTAAACAATGTTTTCAGTTAACATGAGGTCATCAGATACTTCTGATAGTTTTCAGTTTACTTTTGTATTTAAGATAGGAAGTGACCAAGCTTATGCATGCTCATGATTCTTTTGAAGCATTAGATTATAAAAACAAGTTCAAGACTCTAATTAGCACCAAGGGACCTTCCACACCCTCGTGACTTTTTACCCCTTGTGACACCCTCTCCTTTGTGACAGATTCACCCTTGGAGAGCACTGTTTGCTACGCAAATAATAAGCAGGAGATCGTACCAATTGTTGGGAGGGTTCTTCTAGGCCAACTATGACCAAGAACGAGAGCTCTGGTGACTGCGCTCTTCTTTCAGTTGGAAACCTCTGTAATTTCTGTAGCATTCCTACAGCACTGAGGCACTTGAAGTTGTCAAACCTCAGCAAGCAGGGACTTGCTGAAGAAGGACCTCGACCAAAATTTAAGGTTCCGTAGCTAGCTACATTGGCAATGCTGGCAGAGCTGTGTGTTATGAGTCATCTGCAACCTTTTGCGAAACCTAACGTGGCAAGAGTACTGCCTTATTATGATGTGTCATGTGCTATCCCAATTTGTCATCTTCTCTTGAGAACTCTTTTGTTGAGGGGTACAAGAAGAAGCCTCACATTGGCTGAGGAAAATTTCTCTACTTACTTCCCACACATAGATTTAAAAATATATTTCTAGAGTTTGGCATTTACAGGAAAATGTTTCACTTTAGTGCTTCTGAAATAAGATCTTTTTATACCCTCTGGTCAAAGAATCTGTAATCCTAACGCGTCACCACTAGAGGGCCCATGCAGCTCATTAGCTTGCTAACTGGTGTGGGTGGAAAAGAAGGAAATAAACATAAGAATTTACTTTTACAATATTGACTGGTTTACTATTTACGATGATGTTCAAGATTTTTTGTTGGTAATTTTTATTTCCTTTTGTAATTGCAGAAAATCTTTTCATTTTTTTCCAATTTTGGCATCAAGATCAAATTACCACTTTTGCCTTCTATAATAAAGATTAAGTTACTGCATTACAAAATATTCCATCCTAAGCCACTTATTCTGGAATAATCACTTAAATTATTTCACAGGAAAAACTTTATAATGGCACTTGATGTATGAAATTGAAAGAGAAAAATATAAAATATCTTCTCAGTGTAAAAAGTGGAGAAAGGAATCACATTGTTTTTCCCACAAGAATGGAATAATCTTTGAATAGCCTCAATGATGAGAACATTCTATAATACAATTATTTGGGCAGGTAAAGAAGTTAAATTTTACTGGCACAAATATAAACAAATCCTAGTAAAATTAAAACAGTGACTGTGTAGTATGTATACTGAAAACCCTGCTCTATTTTTCTCCAGCTTGACATGGTCTCCCATGGAACCTGACGCTCAGGTCCCTGTTTTAGGTAGGCTACCCACTGAGCTCCCAGTGTCCTACTGTCTCAGACAGGCACGTACATGCCCATCATTTTCATGTCAATCTCAGGTCCTCATGCTTGCACAGCAAGAGCTCTTCACCACTAAGCCATCCTCCCAGTTTCCACATGCTTTAATTCTAGTTCCTCATGAATACTGGCCAAAAACGTGCATTCACTTTATTTCAACCCAAGGCAACTCTCCATCTGAAGTTAACGGCATACTGCATTAAAAATATCTGTCACAATTGGGTTCCTTACTGTTTCCTTCCTTTCTTTTTCTTTCTCTCTCTTTCTTTCCTTTCTTTCCTTCTTCCTTCCTTTCTTCCTTTCTTTCTTTTTCTTTCTCTCTCTTTCCTTTCTTTCTTTCTTTCTTTCTTTCTTTCTTTCTTTCTTTCTTTCTTTCTTTCTTTCTTTCTTCTTAAGTAAACCCTTTCTTTTTCACTATTGACCATGTTTACACTGCTTCACCCTTTCCCGAGCACTTTTATTGAGCTAGGAAATTGAATACATATACAAAGGAAGTATCTCTTTTATTTTTATATTATCCTTGTGTGTTTGGAAGCATTTCCTTTTATACTCTAGGAAAGTCAAACAGAGAAATGGTAACACCTAACATGTCTATTAAATGTAGTTCGTTTGAGATTTAAGAACATCCACAATTAGAATCAGGTGACCACTCTTTATACTCTACTGTTTCATAAATAGCTACAAAAATAATTATTTATTGATGTCTTTTTCCCAAGTAAATTACTTCTGGAATAATTGTTTATACTGATACCTTTTCACTTATACTACATTAAATCATTATTCCATCAGTCTGCTGTTCTATGAAAACTCATAAGAAATATTCAGATGTTAATGTCTTTGAATTTTACCTTATCTTTCTATATATACTTCTCTTATCTAGCTGTAACCCTGCATCCTTTACCTACCCTGCCACCATCCTTCTAATTTTTAACACATTAAATTGACACATTTACGAGGTAAAATATGATGCTTTGGTACGTTTAAAAGTTGAAATGATCCAAGTATAGTTACTTAAAAATATTTTTTCTAGGCTGGGGACAGAGTTCAGTGGTAGAATGTTTGTCTAGTATGTATAAGACCTTAATTTCCAGAACTGACAATAATAAAGACAGCTTAGGAAAACATCTTTAAAAGTTTAGTTATTTTTTTTTAATTTTATGTGTATAGGTATTATGCCTGCATATATTAAGTGCACCTATGTCATGCAGTGTCCACAGAGGAAGGAGGAGTGTGTTAAATCCCCAGTTACGGAGTGTTGCTAGCTGAAGCTTAGGCAATCTTTTTTTTTTTCTGGCTGTACACATCATTTAGTAATAATTTAGTCATTAAAGAAATCAAAGGTAAATATAAACGTTCTTAGAATTGAGTAAAAATAAAAACAAACTAGAACCTGTGTGATACAAATGAAAGCAATTCTCAGAGTGAGGTTACAGCTATCAATACTAGTATTTTAAAGAATCAGAGAAATGCTCAAAATTCAGCATGACACTGGTCTTGTTCACTTTTTCTTCATTTATTTGAAAGGAAAAGAACACAGTGGCTCTGTTTCCAGAAAGCTCTATAGTTGCTGGTGCCAGGAGTGTCGTCCTTGAGGCAGATTTCCAAATTTGCATTTCTACATTTGTGAGTTCATGTAAGCCTTGTTGATTCTTGAGATAGCTCCCAGGCATCCTTCTAAATGTTCCCACCATAAGAAGTCATTTGGCTTTTCTGTAGCCTTACAGCTTCTTTGGCTAGACACACACACACACACACACACACACACACACACACACACACATACACTTATTTATATATTTACTTTTCTTTGACCAGAATTCAATTTTTCTGCAAGTAATCATGGCTAAATCTAAGAGCAAACACTTATGCACCTGCTATTGCATGCACATTTGCATGAATGAATCTTCCTTCACTATTAAGCTAGGATACGGCCTTTTAACCTTGGGATACCTACAGAGTCTCAGGGCAAGGATAACATATCTTCAACTTCTTTTCATGATGTCAATTTATTGGCTTCTAGGTAAATTTTCCACACACTCCTTATTTCTATCTAAAAATTGCCTCATTATATACAACTTTAATTTTCCCATTTCCATTAAGATCCCAGACTTCTAAGCACTGTCAGAGCACTGCAGATTTTTTGCTTAACATGTTTCTCTAAGGTTTTCTAAATTCCTACCATAAATCCCTAAGAAGTAATTCTCCACATCATTTAAGGTAGAAAGATAACTACCTTGCTTCTCACCACCAATTTTCTGCATTAGTTTTCTTTTACTCTCATCATAACAAACACTTAAGAAACAAATATGAAGAGAAAAGAGGATATTCTGATCACACGGTTAGGGTTTTCAATCAATTACAAATGGAACCTATTGCTTTGAGCAGGACATGAAGCTATGATATATATATATATATATATATATATATTATTATATATACATATATACAGAAACGAAACCTGTGCCGAGCAAATCCATTCATCTTATGATAGGAATGAGATGCCAAAAGAAAAGTTTCCCCTCTGCCCCCCAAGGAAGCATCAACCATGACAAAAACTCACATTCCAACAAGTACACCTTGGCAATCTCTTAAAATCCAAACTATAACATTAATAAGCCATTATGAGAAATCGTACAGACAGTTCTTAGATATTATTCATCCAAAGTTTAAAATAGTGAACTCTGGTGGTTTTAATGGGAATGGCCCCCATAGGCTTCAAGAATTCAGACATTTTGTGCCCAGTGGGTTGCGCTATTGGGGGGGGGATCTTAGAATGGTTCGACCAGCTGGAGGAAGCGTATGTCACCGCGGGGTGGGGGCGGGCTTAGTGAGTTCAACAAATCTTGCAGTCTCCCAGTCTCTCTCTCTTGATTTTCCTCTACTCATGCAATGTGTGAACCTTGGCTTTCTGCTCCAGCCCCAGCCACCAAACCTCCTGCCACAATGCCTCCCACAACAATGGACACTAATTCCCTGGAACCATCAATAATAAGCTCAAATAAACTCTTCCTTTGTTTTTTCTTCTATTACTTCTTTTATTTTTCCTTTTTTTCAGAATAAGTAATAATTTATGCGTACAAGCATCATTCATTGTAAAACCAATTTGCAGCCAGTTGTGCCCAAACCCATACAGCCCACGGGTCCCACCATCAGCTGGGGGGAACTTGTATGTACAATCAAGTTGATCAAATATAGTAGGTCCCACTCATTCACCCAAATCCACAGCCATTATTTTACCATGTGCCCTCTTCATGCAGATTGTTCCCTCGGCCTAGAAAAGGGGCACAGGTGGATGAGACGCAAAACAGTCTACTTTCTCTACTTTCTCTGGAGCTGTATTTCTTGGTCAATTCTGGATGTTTCTTTCATGGGCTGACAGTTTGTTCAGGCGACATAAACTTTCAATCTCTACTAAGAAGCAACAAGCAATTAGATATGTATGTATTTAAACATTGCTAATTAATATGGTAGATTACTTTGGTAATCTACCATAGATTTGGTAACCTACCATAGACACAGATGTTTGGAATTACATTTTTTTCTGTAAAATATGCAGGGTCTTACTGTGGCTATATAAACATCTCCTAACTAGTAGAGGATGTAAGCTTGTGGCATCAGCCATGGGTTATTCCTCCAAGGAGAGAGCCAATAGCCAATTAGATTTGGGATATACAGGCATATGGCTGCCTCTGCTGCACAGTATTTCCAGGCAGGTGAGGTGTAGCTGGTGCTGATGCATGAGTCCTGCTTGACTCAAGGAGACCCATATTTGCTTTATTGGTTTAGTGGCCTTTGGTAACACTCTCCGGTATTCCAGAGACCTACTGTACACTTGCAAGTGCAGTCTCAATACAACTTTCCCATGCTTACATCAGGTCTTCAACAGCAGGGCCTTATCACCTCTGTTCTTGCAGGTATCCCAGTTTACAGGCAAGAAGCCTTCCCTTTTGGGGGGGCTTGGATCCCCTGGCCAACATCTCCTTGGTAGAATAATCCATTGATGATATCAGAGCTCTCTCCTGTATTAACATATTTTGCTTAAATGCACAGCTTAAGGGGACTTTAGTATTATATTTGTTTCTGAATAGAGAATAATCCTTTTCACAGTTCCTATGTCTATTAGTCAATTAAAGAAGGCAGTTTTACCAGTTTTATAAGAGATTACCTCTATAACAATTGGCTCCAATTTACAGTTAGAGAACAACCTCCTCATCATTATATTCCTCCTTGTTCTATGAAGGGGAGGTAAGAAAGTCTCTGTATTAAAACTGTGCAGCACCTAGAAGGTAAGTTTCATTAGGACTCATTATAAACAGTTGTTACAAGTAGGATCCACAGAGGGGTTTGATGCCTGTAGCAGTCTGAGGCTTTTCTTCCTTTCAATGTTCATATGGGCCAACCTTTATGCTGGCACTTCTTGGTACATCCTACACAATGCTAAGCTGTATCTTTTCTTTCTCAGCTGTTAAGTTGGTGACATTTTGACCTGTGGGAACATACAAATCTTTTCCCGTGGTTAGTTTTAAGATTTAAATTGCAAAATTTTTGACAAAAGTTTTCATATATATCTGTGTCCCCCCTTTTTATTATAGGTTTTTATTTTTTGACCCATGAGTCTCAAAAAGGCAGTTGTAGTACACATACCTATAGGCAGGAATCAAGGCACAGATTTCATCAAATTCACCCAAGCTGTTTTGGGTTAATTTATGTCATTAACTTGGGAAGCAAATTTAATTCCTTAAGTTAAATCATCCTGCAGGTAAAAGAGAATGCTACAAGATGATACTGTACAACAGGAAAATTATAGAGAACATTTGTATGTGCCAATCCCAAAGTTATTGTTATACAGATTTTAAGTAAAACAAATGTGGACAACAACAATGTATATTTCCAATTAACTCAGATGCATTCCCATTTTTATCAAAACCTTTAAGCCAATTGTGGTGGTTTGAATGAGAGTGTCCCCCCGATAGGCTTTAAGTATTCAGACATTTTGTCTCCAGTTGGTGACACTGTTCTTGGAGGTCTTAGAAGGTGTGGCTGTGCTGGAGGAAGTACTTCATTGGGGGCAGGCTTAGTGAGTTTAACAAGCCTTGCAGTCTCCAGTCTCTCTCTCTGCTTCCTGTGCTCATTGCAAGAAGTGACCCTCGGCTTGCTGCTCCAGCCCTGGCCACCATGCCTCCAGCCACAATGGACTCTGATTCCCTGAACTGTCAGTCCTAAGCTCAAATAAACTCTTCCTTTAATAAGTTCCTTGGTCATGGTGTTTTATCACAGCAACGGAAAAGTCACTAATACACCAATGTTGTTTAATATACACATATTTATTTTTACTAAGTCCTAAAACACCATGTAACCTGTAGACAGAGTCTGGGCAAAATTGGATAGTTGTCGAATTCATGTCAATTTAATATACATTAATCGCATATAGGCCCGTGTCCCTCTTCCACCCCTCCCACCCCTCCCAATTCACCATTTCAGTCAGTTTTCTGATGCAGTTTTTCTGTTGTTGTTCTTTTAATGTGCATCCCTCTTCAAAAGAAATATTTACAACTGGGTTATTGGTGCTAGCATCCACAGATGAGGGATACCATTCATCATCTGTTTTTCTGGGACTGTGTTACTTCACTTAACATCTTCTGGATCCATCCATTTACCTGCAAAGTTCGTGATGTTGTCTTTCTTTACTGCTGCATAGAACTTCTTTGTGTACATGCACCACATTTTCTCTATCCACTCATCAGTTGGGGGCATTTGGGTTGGTTCCAGCTTTTTGCTAATGTGAACAGAGCTGCAATAAATATAGATGTTCATGTATTTCTGCAGTAAGATGAGTCTTGTAGGTATATACCCAGGAGTTGTATGACTGGGTCAAATGGCAAGCTCATTTTGAGTCTTCCAAAGGTTCTCCACATTGCTTTCCATAGTGGCTGTACAAGTTGACATTCCCACCAGCAATGGATGAGTGTTCCCCTTTCTCCACAACCTCTCTAGCACTTGATAGCATTTGTTTTCTTGATCCTGCCAGTCTTACCAGAGTGAGATGATATCTTAGAGTGGTCTTAATTTGCATTTCCCTAATTATTAGTGATGTTGAACAGTTTTTAAGATGTTTCTCAGTCATCTCTAATTCCTCCTCTCTGAAGTCTCTATTCAGTTCTTTGCTCCATCTTTTGAGTGATTCATTTGTTTTCTTTTTTCTTTGTTTTTTGAGTAGCTTGTAAACTCTGGAAATTAATGCTTTGTCAGATGTATCTGAGGTGAAGATTTCCTCCCCCTCTATGGGTTTTCTCTTCACTTCCTTTATTGTTTCTTTTGATGTACAGAAGCTTTTGAGTTTTGGGAGGTCCCATTTGTCAATTGTCGATCTTATTTCTTGTGCAGCTGCTGTCTGATTTAGGAAGTCTTTTCCTATGCTTATGTTTTGTAGTCTGCTGCCAAGTTTTTTGTCTATCACCTCCAAAGTTTTGGGTTTCATGTTGAGGTCTTTGATCCATCTGGAATTGACTTTTGTACACTAGAGGTAGGGGTTTAATTTCATTCTTCTACAGGTAGTGATCCAGTTTTGCCAACACCACTTACTGAAGATGCTGTCTTTCCTCCATTTTGTCTTCTGGATCTTCAGTTTTATTCCATTGATCAACAGGTCTGTTTTTGTGCCAGTATCAAGCTGTTTTTATGACTATACCCTGTAGTATAGTTTGATGTCTGGTATAGAGATCCCCCCCTGTATTACTCTTTTTGCTCAGGGTTGCTTTGGCTATTTGAGGTCTTTTGTTTTTCCAAATGAAATTGAAGATATTTTTTCCAAGCCTGTGAAGCTCTTGGGGAGTTTGATTGGGATTGCATTAAATCTGTATACAAGTTTAGGTAGAATGGACATTTTTACTATATTTATTTTCCCAATCCATGAGCATGGGAGGTTTGTCCATCTTCTGATGTCTTCCTCAATTTCTTTCTTCAGGGGTTTAAATTTTTGTTATAGAAATCCTTGGTGTCTTTGGTTAGGTTTGTTCCTAGGTATTTTATTGTTTTTGAGGCTATTGTGAGTGGGAAGGTCTCCTTGTATTCCTTCTTCAGTTACTTGTTGTTGGTGTAAAAAAGGCTACTGATTTTTCTAGATTTATTTTGTATCCTGCCACTTTACTGAAGTACTTGATCGCTTCTAGGAATTTTCTGGTGGAGTTCTTAGCATCTCTTAGGTAGTCAGTCATATCATCAGCATAAAGGGATAGCTTGGCTTCCTCTTTTCCAATTAGAACTCCTTTAATTTCCTTTTCTTGCCTTATTGCCCTAGCAAGTGTTTCAAGCACTATATTGAAGAGGAGTGGTGACAGGGGTCAGCCTTGCTGAGTTCTTAACTTTAAGGGGAATGCTTCTGTCGTTTCCCCATTTAGGATGATATTGGCTGTGGGTTTCCTGTATATGGCTTTGATTACAATGAGGAATGATCCCTCCAGTCCAATTCCCTCTAGGACTTTAAACATGAAGGGTTGCTTTAGATATTTGAGGTCTTTTGTTTTTCCATATGAACTTAAGGATTTTTTTTCCAAGTATGTGAAGAAGCTCATGGGGATTTTGATTGGGATTTCATTGAATCTGTATATCAGTTTGGATAAAATGAACATTTTTACTATATTAATTTTCCCAATCCATGAGCATGGGAGGTCTTTCCATCTTTTGATGTCATTTTCAATCTCCACCTCCCAACTAAAAAAAGCCCCAGTCCAGATGGTTTCAGGACAGAATTCTATAAAACATTTAAAGAGGTCCTACAAGCATTGCTAGTCAAACTGTTTAGAAGAAGGATACAAACAGAGGGAATTCTCCCAAACTCCTTCTATGAGGTCAGCATCACTCTAATACCAAAGCAGGAAAAACTGCAAGCAAAAAAGAAAGCTACACACCCATCTCGCTAATGAACATAGATGCAAAAATTATCAACATAATACTTGCAAATTGCATACGGACCCACATCAAAAAGGTCATCCATCATGGTCAAGTTAGATTCATACCAGAGATGCAGGGATGGTTCAACATATGTAAATCAATAAATATCATAAAACACATAAATGGACTGAAAGACAAAAAACACACAATCATCTCAATTGATGCAGAAAAAGCCTTTGACAAGATCCAGCATCCCTTCATGCTTAAAGTCCTAGAGGGGATAGGACTGAAAGGAACATTCCTCAACATGATCAAAGCCATATATAGCATACCCACTGCCAACATCATCCTAAATGGAGAAAAATTGGAACCATTTTCCTTAAAGACGGGAACCTGGAAAGGCTGTTCCCTATGGCCACTCCTCTTCAACATAGTGCTCAAAACACTTGCTAGGGCAATAAGACAAGAGAAGAAAATTAAAGGAGTATTAATCAGAAAAGAAGAAGTTAATTTATCCCTTTTTGCAGATGATATGATAGTTTACCTAAGGGATGCTAAAACTCCACCAGAAAACTTCTAGAAACGATTAAAAGTTTTACTAAAGTGCCTGGCTACAAAATTTACTTAGAAAAATCAGTAGCATTTCTTTACACCAACAATAAACAAGTGGAGAAGGAATATAAGAACTTCCCACTCACAATAGCCTCAAAAATAATAAGATACCTGGGAACAAACCTAACCAAAGATACCAAAGACCTCTACAACAAAAATTTTCAACTTCTTTGTTTTTTAAGTAGTTTATATATTCTGGATGTTAATGCTCTCTCCGATGTATCAGTGGTGAAGGTTTCCTCCCACTCTGTTGATTTTATCTTCACTTCCTTGATTGTTTCTTTAGCTGTACAAAAGCTTTTGAGTTTGATGAGTTCCCACTTGTCAGCTGTTGTCTTTATTTCTTGTGCAGCTTTTTTACATTTTATACTTAAGTCTCCATAAGTTTTGAAATCAAGATTATTTCCTGTTGCAGTCCTCTTTGTTCCATGAATTATTTTTTTAAAAAATATTACATACTATTCAAGAATTTATAATTTTTCCTATTTTATTTTTGTTTCTGATTCATCCAACAGTCTCTGATATTTCAAGTTTTAAAATTTTTTGAAGATTGTTTTATGATGCAGCAATCCATTGCACACACCTTGCAAAGCCTGTACCTCTGCTGTTTTTAAGTCTAATTTTGCTCAAGGTGAATACAGATGTAAGTATATGCCACAATTTATCAACTTATTCAAGAATTTCTATTAGCTGCATAGCAGCAAAACAATAACTTCTGCAGAGATGGTGGGATGGCTCAATGGGTAAAAGCACTTGCCATGGGGGAATAATATCCTGTGTTCTCTTCCTGCAACCCACATAAAGATGGAAGCACTTACTGCTCAAAATGGTGCTCTAACCTCCACAGATGTGGTATGGAATATGCACACCCACAGACATACATCCTTGTCTCTCACACACAATAATTGTAAAGTAAAAATCAAACAAAAAACAGATTTATTAGAGTTCATATATGTATATGATATATGTATATGTCTGCATGTCTGTGTTTTTGTCTATGTGTGGGTCTCTCTCTCTCTCTCTTTCTCTCTCTCTATCTTTGTGTAGGACTTTATATATGCTAAGAAATTCAAGTCATAAACTCAGATTATTGATATATCCATCCACAAAAAATCAAAAGTTCATTACTGTTTGGATGATACTATCAAGCCAACACACATCATAAATAGTTACAGTCATGAATGTAAAACCAATAGCACATCCACATATGAATAGCTATTCTGGTCTAAGAGAGAAGATAAATAGAATGCTCACCCAGTCTGAAAAGTTTTCCTGAACAGTATCGAAAAAATAAGTAAGGAATTCATTTTAGTGCAACTACCTTAAGAGCTGATGATCCTGAAGCACTCTGGCAGTTGTCTATGAGGGACAATAAGGTCTTTTGTTGGGAAAAAGGGACAACTATGTTAAAACACAGCATTACAAATCTCTTTAGAGTTGGTTTCAGCTGTTGCTGGACAACTTTCTTCACAGCAATATCCTCTAAGTACTTCCTCCTTGCCTCTTCCTTGTGGCCAAGAGCTACCTCACATATTGAGGAGATTTTCTGGAGTATTTTTCAAATAGTGAAGTATCTCCTGACTATTTCCTCTGAATTCCATCATTTGGTAAGCTCCCTTTTCAATTTAAAATAATATGTGAGTGCTTTAAAATTGTGTGGAGAATTCGCCGAAGTGTATACATGTGTGTTGTGATGAAGTAATCTTTTCCATAGAAGGCAAGATAAAGTTACTGTAGATTATATGCTTATTGGCAGCTGGACAGAAAATGGGATCAGAAATTATAATCCATAAAGAAAGGAAACTGCACACAAATATAGAGCATTAGATGCACACCCGCTGTTCTCATGTCTCTCTCCACAATATGTTCTTGCACTCTTTCCTTGCCAAGGATGTATTAGACACATTCCTCACTCCTCCTCAGGCAGTGTTTTCCTGGACTGTTCTTTCTTTTCAAAACCCCAAAAGATTTATGTCCATTTTAGACTTGTGATGTTAATCTACAGAAGACTTCTTTCAAAGGTGAAGGGATGTTCATTCTATCTCTTGTTTGTAACAGTCCAAGAAATTTGAGATTCTGCAGCCTTGGTCTAATGAAATTGTTATTTTTTTTTGTTTCACATTTTCTGTCTACTATTCCTCCTCAAACTCCCCATTTTAAAGAGTAAATTAAATTGTCTTCGTTATTTTTGAGTTATAAGAGGCCAGAAAAGTATTTTCCGCATTCAAAATTTCTTGAAGCTATGTTTGTACTGGTTTAAGTCAAAAGGAGATATAAACTTCACCATTGGCAGCATTACAAGTGGAAAAAAATAGCCAAATTAAAAAAAATACATCTAAAGCTTGAAGCATAACAAATACTTTGTCTGAATTTTATCCAAATGTATTATGCATATTGCCAAATAAAAATAGGACTGTCCAGATAGGACATTATAACGTCATTTACTTTGAAGAAATAATCATTGTCAACCTGCTACATATAAAGTACTCAGAAACCTTGAGAAAAACAGAGATGAGTGAGGATTTTCCTCTTCTAACAGAGAGTCTCAATATGGAATGCAAGGCTATGGTACAAAAAGGCTGTAAACAGCATGCTGGAGACATTTGACAAAGGATGAGATGTTAGTCAGCCTGTAACGTCCACCTGTCTTTTTCCAAGGGGCCATCATTGCCTCTGCATCAGAGCAGTCACCCCTGGACTTGACACTCTCATTTCTTTTTTTTTATTTTTTTAATTTTTTTTTTTATTTTTAAGGGATTCTACAATACAATGACACAGTTGTTTGCAGATAACAATGATGTTACTCAGTATGTCATACAATTAAGTAATTGGTGCATTTTGCAAGTATCTATGTCCAAATTTTGAACAACCCAAGGTTCCCATAGTCCAGTTGGAGAAGCTTGTATGCACAGGCATGTTGATCACTTCAGGTGTCCAGATTCTATATCCATATCGACCTCATGTTTCACCCCTATCTCTCTGCAAGTCCTTACAATCTACCATGCTTTCTCTTCCGCAGTTGTTCCCATAGGCATTGGGGAAAGGAGTACAAGTGGGGTGAGAAGAAACAGTCTATTTTTTTGGAGTTGTCATTTGTACTCTGGTCTTGTTCAGTTGTTTCCTTCACGGATTGACAGCTTTCACAGTGATACCCTTTTCAGTCATACTAACAAAAAGCTCAAAGTATGAGACGTAAAGGCATTTAGAGCAGTACCACTTATTGTGTCAAGCTAAGCTGTGAGCATAGACACAGATGCTTGGAGGTATGCTAATCCCAAACTGTGGTTTCTCTATAAGGGTGACAAGTTCTTATTGTGCGTTATTAACACATCGCCTAACCAACTAGAGGAACATAAGCTTGTGGATCAGCCATGGAGTTATTCCTCTCCAAGGAGAGCAGCTTAATAGCCAAATAGTTCTTGGGATATGAATAGACAGCGTGGCTGCACAAGTTGCACTGATCCTACCAGGCTGTTGAGGTGTAGCTGATATTTTGTGGAGGAGTCTTGTTTGTCTCAAGGAGACCAATATTTTAGCTTTACTTCATGTAGTGGCCTTTGGCAACTCTCTCTAGCAGTTCAAGAGGCCCAGTTGATACGCTGCAGTGACGTCCTCATAACATTTTTCATGGCTTACCCTGGTCTTCGAAACAGGGGCTTTACTGCCTTACTCCTTGCAGTATATACCCATTTATAGGCAAAGGGCCTTCTTATATAATTGGGGGCGGGTTTGACATCCCCATGAGCCAACATCCTAGCCAGAAAGACATAATTCATTGCTGATGTCAAGAGCTTCCTGTAGTTAATATGATTTAGGCTTAATGAACCACCTCTACACATTCAATCGCTGTTCTTACTTTATTTCTCTCCCCAGTGCCCAGAAGTGAGTTTTAAAATGATATCCAGCCAGCTGGGGCTATATGGAGACCCTGTTCAAAGCACCAAAAAAAAAAAAAAAAAAAAAGGAAAAAAGAAAAAAAAAGACTATCCAATCATATCCTGCCTCTGTTTTTAAACCCTTTTCCCAAGTCACTTACAATGCACTCCAGATCTCCCTCTTCCCCCCCATAAAGTCACATGCAGACCTGCCTTGCTCTCCTCTCCATCCCTGCAATGCCTGTGCTCCACTCCAAATGTCAGGTCCTAGGTCAACTATTTACATACAGAACTGTGAACAATATATGCTCATAGTACACCTCGGAGAAGTGTTTGCTAAAATGTCTGATCTGGCATAAACCATCTCTTAATTTTTGTGGCAGGTAGAGGGAGGAAAAGTTTATTTTAGCTTGCAACTCACAAGTCACAGTGCATCACTGAAGGAAGTCAGGGGAGGAACTGACACAGCGAACGTGGAGGGTAAGATGTCACTTGCTCTTATCCCCATACATTCTATAATGCATCTTATGTGTGTTTTTATTTATGTCTGTGTTCTTTTATTAGTATATCAGACCTGTGGGGTAAAAACTTGGTCATTTTTGCTTTCATTTATGTTTTCAGGGACTAGAATAAGCCTTCTACATATGGTCACTGATAAACTGTTACACCATCTTATTCCTTACATTTTTCATTAGTGATGATTTTATTTTGTCAGTTGTTTTAGAATTAACAGCGATGCCACATTTTCATTATCTGTTTGTCAGTCGAGGGACATTTAGGTTTGAATTTTTTTTGCTACTGTGAAAAGAGCAGCAACTAATGTTGATGTTCAATTATCTCTACAGTAGGATGAGTCTTTGGTTATATCCCAGGGAGTGGTATAGTTGCCCAGGTTTACATTCCCACCAGCAGTGACTTGTTCCCCTTACTATACATCCTCACCGGCATTTGATGTCTTTTGTTGATCTTAGCCAGTTTGACTGGGGAAAGATAGAATCTTAAAGTGGTCTTTAATCTGCATTTCTCTAATTACTAAAGGATTGGAACACTTTTTTTTTCTGAAACTTTTTTGTTCCCTTTAATTTTATATTATTCCAAAATATGGATATATACACTCTACACATAAATCAAAATTACAAATTCTGAAAATAAACTGTAGGTTAATGCCTAAACACATTTAGAGATTCACATTTTAACAGTAAAGTTGCATGCAGGTAAAAAGAATATGAATAGAATAGGAATACATATCTTCCATTAATATATGGTAATTACAATGTGTGAATACAAGTGGTAGGACAATTCTAGAGCCCATTAACCCATTAAGAGATTCACATTGGAATAACACAGTTGCTTTCAGATACAATGAAATATAATAATAAAGTTGCTCAGTTTGCCTGCCAACTGGGGATTTGGTGTTAGCATCCACAAATGAGGGAAACCATTCGCCTCCCCACCCCACCCCACACTGTTACTTCACTTAGCATAGTGACTTTGATTCCATCTATTTACCAGCAAAGCTCATAATGTCATCTTTCTTTAAGGCTGCATACAACTCCACTGTGTACATGTAACACATTTTTGTTATCCAGTCATCAGTTGACAGGCATTTGGGTTGGTTCCAGCTCTTTGCTATTGTGAAGAGAGCTGTAATAAAATAGCTGTGCATGTAACTTTGCAGTAGGATGTGTCTTGTGGGTATATACCCAGGAGTGGTATGGCTGGGTCAGGTGGTAGGCTCATTTTGAGTTTTCTAAGGGTTCTCCACACTGCTTTCCACAATGGTTGTACCAGTTTACATTCCCACCAGCAGTGGATGAGTGTTCCCCTTTCCCCACAACCTCCCCAGCATTTGGTGTCTTTTGTTTTCTTGATCTTGGCTAGTCTTATTGGAGTGAGATGATATGTTAGCTTGGTTTTAATTTGCATTTCCTTAATTATTAATGACGTTGAATACTTTTTAAGATGTTTCTCAGCCATCTTTACTTCCTTACTGGTGAAGTCTCTGTTCATCTCTTTACTCCATCTTTTGAGTAGGTCATTTGTTTTACACTTTTTAAAGTGTTTCATAGCCAAGCCACTTTTATTTCTTCATTAGGAACTCTCTGTTTAGGTATGTTACTAAACTTTTTATTCCATAATGTATTTCTTGTTTCTTTATTTTTTGAGTTCTTTGTATATTCTGGATATTAATCCTCTGTCAGATGTGTAACAAGAATTTCTTCCACTCAGTGAGTTTCCTCTTCATTTCCTTGGTTGTTTCTCTGGTTGTACAGAAGCGTTTTAGCTTAATGAGGTCCCACTTGTTGATTATTGACCTTAATGTCTGAGCAAATGATGCCTGATTTAGAAAGTCCTTTCTTGCTGGGTGTGGTGGCACATGCCTTTAATCCTAGCAATCCAGACGCAGAGGCAGGCAGATCTTTTTGAGTTCAAAGCCAGCTTGGTCTACAGAGTGTGTTCCAGTACAGCTGGAGCTACAGGGAGACCCTGTCTCGAAAAGACCAAAAAAAGTCATTTCTTACACCTATATATTGTAGGGCACTGCCTATATTTACTTCTAGCAGTTTCAGAGTTTCTGGTTTTATATTCAGGTCTTTGATCCATTTGAGTTGACTTTTGTGCAGGTCAAAGTCAAAAGTAAAAAGTCTAATTTCATTTTCCTACAGGTAGAGATCCAATTTTACCAGCACCATTTTTTGAGTATGATATCTTTCTTCCATTATGTTTTCTTGGCACCATATCAAATATCAAGTGGCAATAAAATAAAATAAAATTAAAATTAAAAAAAATGGGGCTGGAGAGATGGCTTAGCAGTTAAGAGTGGTTAAGAGCACCAACTGCTCTTGCAGAGGACCTGGGTTTGATCTTCAGCACCCATATGGCAGCTAAGAACCATCTTTAACTCCAGTTCCAGGGGAATCTGACTCCCTCTTCTGATCTCCACAGCAGTGAAGTAACAAAAACTCAGAAAAGCAAGCAACATAGGTTCTTCCTTATTTGCAGATCATAGTACCAATATCTTATATGTGAGTATAAATTCTGGTGTAACACCAGGAGCCAGGAAAATGGAATGTAATCATGGAGGCAAATGGAAGGAGAGAGACTGAATGTAGGGAACAGATATTCCTGGGGGTGGGGGAGGTGGGAATGTTTGCCTAGGAGGGGAGGATGAAGAGGGATATGCTGGAGACCATGGTGTGGGAGGAGGAGGGAACTCAGGGGATAGGGGTGGTAGGGATAATGGGGATGCTTAGACTGGGAAGGGAGCTGGGAGATTGGGTGGGTGGGTGCCAGAGGACAGATGAAGTTTTCTGGAGTTAGGGAAGTCATACAGAAATACGTTGGCTAGGAAAACCACTGAGAAATGCACATGTGGGATCTGTACATGTGTATACCTAAGGGCTGTATGGCAAGAAGCACAGTGCCAGAAAGGAGAGACCTCAGAGAGAGGTGGTCAGAGTAGTCCAAGAGACTCAAAATAATACAGGCTATTGCCAGAGCTCTTGGTTATCTACCAGAACTCAAAGATAAGACCCTAATGCTGAAATATTCCAAGAAAAAGGTACCAAAAAGAAAGCTGGCATGGCTATTCTAATATCACACAAAATAGACCTCAGAGTAAAATTAATCAGAAAAGACAAAGAGGGCCATTATATTCTTATCGATGCAACAACTAACCAGGAAGATTTCACAGTCTTAAATATTTATGCACCAAACTCTGGTGCACTGAACTTTATAAACACAATCCTTCAGGACCTCAAGACACAGATTAATCCCAGTATGCTAATAGTGGGGGACTTCTACCCGACCCAGCCCCAGATAGGTCAAATGGACAAAAAATAGAGAGACATCAGAACTGAACAATACAATACACCAAATGGACCTCACAGATATCTACAGAATACTCCACCCAAACACCAGAGAATATACTTTCTACTGAGTGCCCCAGGGAACATTCTCAAAAATCGATCACATACTGGAACACAAAAGAAATCTCAACAAAAACCAAAGGATTGAAATTATTCCATGCATTCTATCAGACCACAGTGCAATAAAGCCCAATATAACATCAGGGTTAGCCCCACTAACTATAAGAACACAATGGAGACTAAACAACACAATCCTGAACAATGAGTGGGTCAGAGAAGAAATAAAGAATGAAATAAAAGCATTCCTGGAACTAAACAAAAATGACAATACAACACAAGAAAACCTGTAGGATACATTAAAGTCAGTCTTAAGAGGGAAATTTATAGCCCTAAGTGGCCACATTAAAAAAAAAAAACAACAGAAAGAGAACAAATAAACGATCTAACACTGTAGCTAAGAACACTTGAGAGACAACCACAAATGAATCCTAAACCCAACAGATAGGAAGAAATAACAAAAATCAGAGCAGAAACCAATGAAATAGAAACAAAGATAACAGTACAAAAAAATCAATGAATCCAAAAGTTGGTTCCTTGAAAAGATAAACAAACTAGATAGACATCTAGCTCAGTTAACCAAAAGAAAGAAAGAGCAACTCCAAATCAATAGCATTCATGATGAAAGGGGAAACATCACAACAGATAAAGAAAAGATCCAGACAATCATACCAGAATACTTCAAAAACCTATACTCTACTAAATTTGAAAACCTAAGAGAAATGGATGAATATCTGAAATCCTGGGATTTGCCAAAGTTTAACCAAGAAGAGAAAGACCAGAAATACCTTTGAGTCAGCATTTGGAGCAATGGAACAGGAACTGACCAGAAAGCCTTAAACATGATGTCTAGCTCTCATAGATCTAGAGGATACTATACAGGGATGTGGAGGAGGGATCTAAATGTGACTAAGAACTGTCATATGAAATGTACAAAAGCTCAACTACAAATAAAAAATAGCAGCGATCCAAAGGTAGAAAATCTATGCATGTTTTCTTTAGACTCTACACTTATTTGTGTTAGAATGGAAACAGTTGTGAGATATTTATATTCTAGGACAGAGACGCACACTGATGACCTCACAATTTTCCATCATTGTAGCCTCTCAGGCCCCAATCTACAAGTCAAGGGGCTCACGTAGAAGGGGGCTCACAAGTTTCCATTCTTAGTTGAGAAGTTACAGGTAATGGAAGACACTGGTAGATTCAGTTTTCTTAAAGGCTGGAGACCTGGTAGTTTGCCCTGACTACAGAGGATAACATGGACACATGCAGGTAGGCAGCACACATTAGACTCAATTCTATCTATCTGTCTACCTATCTTCTATTAATCATATCTATCTATCTATCTATCTATCTATCTATCATCTATCTATCTATCTAGTATGTATATATGTATCTATCTATCTATCTATCTATCTATCCATAAAAGTTAAGTTTTAATTCTTAGTAAACTCCATGAGGCCAGAGGTGGTGATTTTTTTTTGATGTCACACTCTTGTATTACTATCATATACCAAGACAGTCTTGAAAGATTATATACATATATATATATATATATTATAAGTAAAATATTTTTTATTTTATATATATATATATATATTTCTTTTAAGCCTAGACCCATGTCCCCCACCCTTCCCCCCACCCCACCAGAGCTCATGCATTCTGCCAAACATGCTTTTCATCTCTGTCTCAGTCTTCTCAAAATTCTCCATGTGGAAGTTGACGTTTTTGAGAAGAAGTTCACCATTTCAGTCAGTTCTTTGATGCATGCCTTCTGTTGTTGTTTGTTGTTGTTGTGTCCAAAGCATCACTTACTCCCAATACTTGGACAAAAGCTCTAGGGGGCGTGCCAAGAAACCAACTAGGTAATTGGCACTAGCATCACACGGATGAGGGATACCACTCATCTATGTTTGTCCTGGGACTGGCTTACTTCACTCAGCATGATTCTTCTAGCTCCAGCCATTTCCTGCAAAGCTCAGATGTCATCTTTCTTTTTTTTTTTTTTTTTTTTTTTATCCACTCATCTGTTGAGGGGCATTTAGGTTGGTTCCAGCTCTTTGCTATTGTGAAGAGAGCTGAAATAAACATGGCCGTGCATGTATCTCTGTGGTGGGGTAAGTCTTGAGGGTACATGCCCAGGAGTGGTATGGCTGGGTCGGGTGGCAAGTTCATTCCAAGTCTTCCAAGGGTTCTCCACACTGCTTTCCATAGTGGCTGTACGAGTTTACATTCCCACCAGCAGTGGATGAGTGTTCCCCTTTCCCCACAACCTCTCCAGCACTTGGTATCATTTGTTTTCTTGATCCTAGCCAGTCTTATTGGAGTAAGATGATATCTTAAAGTGGTTTTGATTTGCATTTCCTTAATGATTAGTGATGTTGAACACTTCTTAAGGTGTTTCTCAGCCATCTCTAATTCCTCACTTGTGAAGTCTCTGTTCAGCTCTTTGCTCCATCTATTGAGTGGGTCATTTGTTTTCTTTCTTCTTTGTTTTTTTGAGTAGTTTATATATTCTGGAAATCGATGCCTTGTCAGACGTTTCTGCAGTGAAGTTTTACTCCCACACTGTGGGATTTCTCTTCACTTCCTTGCTTGTTTCTTTTGATGTACAGAAGCTTTTGAGTTTAATGAGGTCCCATTTGTCAATTGTTGACCTTAATTCTTGTGCAGCTGCTGTCTGATTTAGAAAGTCTTTTCCTACGTCTATGTCTTGTAGTTTGCTGTCCACTTTTTCTTCTATTGCCTTCAGAGTTTGGAGTTTCACATTGAGGTCTTTAATCCATCTGGAGTTGACTTTTGTACAGGGCGAGAGGTAGGGGTTTAATTTCATTCTTCTACAAATGGTGATCCAGTTTTGCAAATGCCACTTGCTGAAGATGCTGTCTTTTCTCCATTGTGTTTTCTTGGCCCTCTTGTCAAATATAAGATGGCTGAAATTGTATGTGCTCAAGTTTGGGTCTTCAGTTTTGTTCCATTGGTCAACAGATATGTTTCTGTGCCAGTACCAGGCTGTTTTTATGACTATAGCCCTGTAGTATAGTTTGAAGTCTGGTATAGAGATCCCCCCTGTGTTGCTCATTTCACTCAGGGGTATTTTGGCTATTTGGAGTCTTTTGTTTTTCCAGATGAATTTAAGGACTTTTTTTCCCAAGCCTGTGAAGAAGCTCTTGGTGATATTAATTGGGATTGTGTTAAATCTATACAAGAGTTTGGGTAGAATGGACATTTTTAATATGTTAATTTTCCCAATCCATGAGCATGAAAGGTTTTTCCATCTTCTGTTGCCTTCTTCAATTTCTTTCTTAAGGGTTTAAAATTTTTGTTGTAGAGATCTTTGGTGTCTTTGGTTAGGTTTGCTACTAGGTATTTTATTGCTTTTGAGGCTATTGTGAGTGGGAAGATCTCCTTGAATTCCTTCTCCAGTTGCCTGTTGTTGGTGTAAAGAAAGCCTACTGAATTTTTTAGGTTAGTTTTGTATCCTGCCACTTTGCTGAAGCTGTTAATCATTTCTAGGAGTTTTCTGGTGGAGTTTTTATCATCCCTTAAGTAAACAATTATATCATCAGCAAATAGGGATAGCTTGACTTCCTCTTTTCCAATTAGTACTCCTTTAATTTCCTTTACTTGCTTTATTGTCCTAGCAAGGGTTTCAAGTGCTATCCTGAAGAGGAGTGGTGACAGTGGGCAGCCTTGCCGAGTTCCTACCTTTAAAGGGAATGTTTCTGTCATTTCCCCATTTAGGATGATATTGGCTGTGGGTTTACTGTATATGGCTTTGATTACATTGAGGAATGATCCCCCCATTCCAATTCCCTCTAGGACTTTTTTTTTTTTAATTTTTGTTTATTTTTGTATGTGTATGAATGTACTGTCTGCATGTAGGTTTGTGCACCCGTGTCGTGCAAAGCTGCGGAGGTCAGAAGAGGGTCTCGGATTCCCCTGGAACTGGAGTTCTCCTGGAATTGGAGTTACAGACGGTTCTCAGCCGCCATTTGGGTGCTGGGGATCGAACCCGGGTCCTCTGCAAGAGCAGTCAGTGCTCTTAACCGCTAGGCCATCTCTCCAGCCCCTCCCTCTAGGACTTTAAGCATGAAGGGATGCTGGATTTTTGTCAAAGGCTTTTTCCATGTCAATTGAGATAATCGTATGGTTTTTGTCTTTCAGTCCATTTATATGTTTGATGATATTTATTGATTTTCATATGTTGAACCATCCCTGCATTTCTGGTATGAATCCAACTTGGTCATGGTGGATGATCTTCTTGATGTGGGTCTGTATGTTATTTGCAAGTATTTTATTTAGAATTTTTGCCTCTGTGTTCATTAAGGAGATCAGTCTATAGTTCTCCTTTTTGGTTGTATCTTTGTCTGGTTTTGGTAATAGCGTGATGCTGGCTTCATAGAATGAATCTGGGAGAACTCCCTCCATTTGTATCCTTCTAAACAACTTGAGTAGTAATGGTTGTAAGTCTTTTTGAAATATTTCTCAGAATTCTGACGTGAAACCACCTGGGCCTGGGCATGTTTTGGTTGGGAGGCTACCTATTACATCTTCAATTTCTTCATATATTATGGGTCTGTTTAAGCTGTCAATCTCTTCTTCGTTGAGCTTTCATCCATTTCTTCTAGGTTTTCAAACTTGGTAGAGTATAGGTTTTTGAAGTATTCCCGTATGATTTCCCTTTTCATCATGGATTGTATTGATTTGGAGTTGTTCTTTCTTTCTTTTGGTTAACTGGGCTAGAGGTCTGTCTATCTTGTTTATTCTTTCAAAAAACAAACATTTGGATTCATTGATTTTTTTATTGTTTTCTTTGTTTCTATTTCATTGATTTCTGCTCTGATTTTTGTTATTTCTTCCTCTCTGTTGTGTTTAGGGCTCCTCTGTTGTTGCCTCTCAAGTGCTTTTAGCTGCAGTGTTAGATTCTTCACTTGTGCCCTTTCTGTTTTTCTAATGTAGGCACCCAGGGCTATAAACTTCCCTCTTAGGACTGCTTTTAAGGTATCCCATAGATTTTGTTGTGTTGTATTGTCATTGTCATTCAGTTTCAGGAATGCTTTTATTTCTATCTTTATCTCTTCCTTGACCCATTCATTATTCAAGAGTGTATTGTTTAGTCTCCATGTGTTCTTGTAAGGCTTCTTCTGGTGTTGATGTTGAGCTTTATTGCACTGTGGTCTGATAGAATGCATGAAATTATTTCAATCTTTCTGTATTTGTGAAGATTTCTTCTGTGTCCCACTATGTGGTCAGTTTTGGAGAATGTCCCATGGGGTGCTGAGTAGAATCTGTATTCTCTGGTATTAGGGTGGAATATTCTGTAGATGTCTGTGAGGTCCATTTGGTGTATCATATGGTTCAGTTCAGATGTCTCTCTGTTTATTCTTTGTCCTGTTGACCTGTCCAAAGGGCTCAGTGGGGTACTGAAGTCCCCTACTATGAGTGTACTGGGGTTAGTCTGTGACTTGTGGTCCTGGAGAATTGTCTTTATAAAGTTTGGTGCACCAGAGTTTGGTGCATATATGTTCATAATTGTGAAATCTTCTTGGTGAATTGCTCCTTTGATAAAAATGGAATGGCCTTCTTTGTCTCTTCTGATTTCTTTTACTTTGAAGTTGATTTTGTCTGATCTTAAAATAGCAACACCTACTTTCTTTTTGTTACCATTTGCTTGGAATATTTTTTCCCATCTTTTCACTTTAAGGTGGTGCCTGTCCTTGAAGGTAAGATGTGTTTCTTGTAGACAGCATAGTGATGGGTTCTGTTTCCTAATCCAATCTCCCAGTCTATGTCTTTTGATTGGGGAATTCAGTCCATCAATATTTAAGGTTATGACTGATAGGTTTGTGTTGCTTCCTTTCGCCTTATGATCCATTTGCAGTTTTGGTTTAGGTTTCTACTTCTGCAGTTATGCTTTTATTGATTTCTCTTTCTAGGTGCCTGGGGTTGGTTGCTCCTTTCTTCTGTTCTTTGAATTGCTTCAAGTATTCTCTGAAGGGTTGGTTTTCCGGACATGTATTCTTTCAACTTGTTTATGTCATGGAAGATTTTTCTCTCTCCTTCAACTATAATTGACATTTTTGCTGGGTATAGTAACCTGGGTTGGCATCTATTGTCCCTTAACACTGGGAATGCTTTGCTCCAGGTTCTTCTTGCTTTCATAGTTTGCGTTGAGAAGTCAGTTGTAATTCTGATAGGTTTCCCCTTATAGGTCACTTGTTGTTTTTCTCTTGTGGCTTTAAGGATTTTGTCTTTGTTTTGGGTGTCTAGCATTTTAACTATGATGTGGCGTGGAGAATTTCTTTTCTGATCTTGTCTGTTTGGAGTTCTATGTGCTTCTTGTATTGGTATTGGTTTGTCCTTTTTTAGTTTGGGGAAGTTTTCATCTATTATTCTGTTGAAGATCTGATCAATACCATTCTCTTGGGATTCTTCTCCTTCCTCTATTCCTATGATGCAGAGGTTTGATCTTTTCATTGTGTCCCACAGTTCCTGGTTGTTCCACTTTTGTGTACTTTAAAATTTTTCACTATCTTTACTTGAGGTTTTTAGTTGTTCTGTGTTCTCTTCCAGGTCTGATATTCTTTGTTCTGCTTCCTCCATTCTGCTTCTGAGGCTTTTTTATTCCTTCCCTCTTGATTGGATGAGTGTTTGATTTCCTTTTTCATCTCCTCTTCTGATTTTTTTAGTGTTTCTACTTCATTTTGGAGCTTCTCAATCTCTTGCTGTAGCTCTTTGCTTTGCTGGTTGGTTTCCTTATCTTTTTCAACATGGGATCTTTTCAGTGTTTCCATTTCCTTCTGGAATTTATCATGCTCTCTCTAGGTCCTTCTTGAGTTCTTAATTCTCTTTTATTAAATATTTGATTTGCTCTTTATAATCTTGTACTTCTTTAAGTATGTTCAGAATTGTACTTCTGATATCTGTTTCCTGGGCCATCCCTGGGTGGGGGGGGTTCCCACTGTAGGAATCTTCCACTGAGTTTGTAGATATTGGTGTGGGATTACCCTGGACCTTTCCCATGTTGTCTCTTTTTTGTGTTCCTGGCATATGGGCTTCTCCTTGCCTGTGTTCCAATGTGAGTCCCAAATGCCTCTTCACTGTGTTGAGGGCTTGCTTTACTTGGACACTCCTTCCTTTGGTAATCCCAGTTGGCAAGGTGGGGGAGGGGCTCTTTAATACCTGTGCTTCAGGTGGTCTTTGGAGATCTCTGATCTCAAGACACACACACACACACACACAAACACACACACACACACATACACAAACGTTTTATACCAGCTGGGAGGATAACTCTGCCCCCACAGCCACAAAGCCAATTAATCCAAAGACCACTAGATTAAATCAAACAACAACCCGCCTTGCTGAAGCACCCAGCTCCTACCTACCTGTGCTTCAGGTGGTCTTGGGAGATCTCCCAGAGGTGGTGATTTTTATGTTAACCATAAAACTGATTTTCAGGACTTTGATCAGGGCCAGCACAAGGAGTAGTGGTTCAACAAATATTGATATGATGATGAAAGTTATTTCCACTGTGACTGATTAGAACAGGTCATAAATATCTCTGGCAATGTTCAGACAATAGACTCCTGGTCTCAAGAAGGAATATTTCTTCTTGGGAAACAAAAAGCTGTTAAAACCTACAGACTGAAGATGATTTTTCAAATTCGAGTAACAACCCAGAGTGTAGATTCTTTTTGTCTCACTTTGCATATTAGTAAAGTTAATCACTACATGTTTTACTATAATGTCCAACTTTTCTAAAACTTGGTGCTTATTTGTTCAGTAGACAACCTTCATGGTGGCTTCAGTACCTTTACTTAACTGTCAGCATATTACATCACAATGGGTTCTGACTTGATTACAACATATGTCCTTAAATGTAAGCCTGCATAGTTAGCAGTATTTTCATATAAAAATATGGATAGCGTGAAAACACATAGTCTCACCATCCTTTATGTTATAATTATCTTATACTTATTTTTGCTTTTGACATGTCTGCTTAAAAGAAAAATATGATTTTGTTTAGTCAAATGTTTGCTCTATCTGATGGTCCTCAGCCATTGAAGAGAACTCAGATTGTACTTGTCAGTCATGTCCATTCCAAATTCCTATAGGCATTTTTTACAATGTCAACATGCTGAGGATAAATTCTCCAAGCTTTATTTTACCTGAATATCCCTTCGTGCGATCCTCATTAATGTTATTGAGTAAATCTACATACTGTGAATAAATTCTAATGCTGCTTTCCCAGCTCCTAATGTGGCTATATTTTGATTAAGGAAGGGAATCATGTCAAATGGGGTCATAAGAGTAGTGTGAAAAAGGCTTTGAGGTAACATGATTCTCAGATGAATAACTACCAGCCAATGTTTGGAGCAAATAAGGCCATATGAGAATGCACTGAGAAAGCAGCTATCTGTAGTCTCTACTGAGCACCCTCACCATCAGTATAGGCACCCCGTTCTTAGACTCCCAGCTTCCAGAACTGTGAGAAAATAAAGTTTTGATGTCATAAGTTGTTATTCAGCCTTGGAAGGCTAGTATAACTCTTAAAGGGTATTTTAATAAATATAGCTTTCTCCATCAAAGATTTTTATTCTGAAATATTTGGGCATTATTCCTGTTTATGTTACATTTCATTTCCTATAGTTAAAATTGTTCAATTGTTTTCCTCTTCTGCACCTACATTATTAAACTTTTTGATTCTTTGTTTGACATGGATAGATTAAATTTCCTTTATATTTATACTATTCAAAATGTAGTTGATTATTGAGACTTTAAGTGTACATGGTTTCAATTTTGGAATATTTCAGGCCCTTATTTCCTCAATTCTCTTTCTTTTCACAATATTCCAAATAAACTTGGGGACTTTTGATACTATTTATCCCAGCCATGAATATTCCTTGGTCTTAAGAATCTGAAACCTATATTTTATGTTAATTATTTTGTTTACCAACATTTGTATTTATGGACATTTTCCTCTAATGTCACATTAAATCATGCAATAGTTGTTACTGGATTTTGCTTATTATATCGCTAAGTGCTAGAATTTCCACTTTCTTCTGTTATAGTGCCTTTATTTCTACTCATATTTATCCAACTTCTCATTGTGAAGAGATTTAACTTTCTCTGATTGATCATAATTATAAACCTTTTCTTTTTTTCTTTTCAAGACAGGGTCTCCTTGTAGCCCCAGCTTTTCTTAAATTATAAACAATTTTTTTAAGACCCTGAATAGCTAAAGCATCCCTGAGTGAAAAGTGCAAATCAGGGGGGATTGCTATACCAGACTTCAAGCTATATTACAGGGTTATAGTCATAAAGACGTCTGGGCCTGGCACAAAAACAGAGCTGTTGACCAATGGAACACAATTGAAAATACAAACTTGAGTTCATACAATTTCAGCCACCTCATATTTGGCAAAGGGGCAAAAAAAGCTCAATGGAGGTAGGATAGCATCATCAGGAAATGGTGCTGGAAAAGTGGATCACCATTTATAGAAGAACAAAATTAAACCCCTACCTTTCACCCTGTACAAAAATCAGCTCCAAGTGGATCAAAGATTTCAACATGAAACCTGAAGCCCTGAAGGTGATAGAAGAAAAAGTTGACAACAACCTACAAGACACAGAGGTAGGAAAAGACTTTCTAAATCAGACAGTAGCTGCACAAGAAATAAGGTCAACAGTTGACAAATGGGACCTCATCAAACTCAAAAGCTTCTGTACAGCAAAGAAACAATCAATGAAGTGAAGAGAAAACCCACAGAGTGGGAGGAAATCGTCACCAGTGATTCATCTGACAGAGCATTAATGTCAATAATATATAGACTACTCAAAAAACAAAGACGTAAGAAAACAAATGACTTGCTCAAAAAATAAAGAGCTGAACAGAGACTTCACCAGTGAGGAAGTAAAGATGGCTGAGAAACTTCTTAAAAAGTGTTAAAAATCATTAATAATTAAGGAAATGCAAATTAAAACCACTCTCAGATAACATCTCACTCTAATACCACTAGCTAAGAACAATAAAACAAAAGACACCAAATGCTGGAGAGGGTGTGGGGAAAGGGGAACACTAATCCACTGCTGGTGGGAATGTAAACTTATACAACCACTGTGGAAAGCAGTGTGGAGAACCCTTAAAAGAATCAAAATGACCCTACCACCTGACCCAGTCATACTACTCCTGGGTATATACCCACAAGACTCATCCTACTGCAAAGATACATGAGCATTTAAGTTTATTGCAGCTCTCTTCACAATAGCAAAGAGCTGGAACCAACGCAAATGCTCCTCAGTAGAAGAGTCATAACAAAAGTGGTACATTTACACAATGGAGTACTATTCAGTGGTAAAAGAAAGATGACATCATGAACTTTTCAGGTAAAGGGAAAGCCATTATGCTAAGTGAAGTAACACAGTCCCAGAAAAAGAAAGGGCAAATGGTTTCTTTCATTTGCAGATGCTAACACCAAATCCCCTGTTGAAAGGCAAGCTGAACAACATTATTGTTATATTTCTTTTTGTCTGAAACCAACTGTGTTGTTATAATGTAAATCTCTTAGGGCTCTGGAATAAACCTACCACTTATTTTCAGATTCTGTAATTACTGTATATTGGTGGAAGGCATGTATTAACGTTTTGGAGTAATATAAAATTAATGGAGGAAAAATGTGAAATCCTAAACATATTTTGGAATTAACATAAAGTTTATTCCCAGAGGTCATAATTTTGATGCATATGTGATGATTATATAGACATCTGTTGGAGCAATACAAAGGGGAGGGAGAAACAACAACATAAAGACTAGGTTAAAGAACTGAATGATACAGTTAAACTCTGCCCAAAACAACAAGCCTCTGCAGGGAAAAAGCTTTGGAAAGACCGAGAGAAATATGCAAGACATGTATGGTAGAAGACATGAAAAGGGGTGGGATGGGGGCAGGGAGGGGTTGTGTGTCCAAATTGGACTGAAAGATAATGAATGAAATACACAGTTCGGGCTGGAGAGATGGCCTAGCGGTTAAGAGCGCCGACCGCTCTTGCAGAGGACCCGGGTTCAATCCCCAGCACCCACATGGCGGCCGAGAACCGTCTGAAACTCCAATTCCAGGAGAACTCCAGTTCCGGGGGAGTCCGAGATCCTCTTCTGACCTCCGCGGCGTTGCACGACATGGGTGCACAGAGTTGCATGCAGACAGTACATTCATACACATACGGAAATAAATAAAATTAATAAAAAAAAACAATTAAAAAAAAAAAAAAAAAAGCAATACACAGTTCATAATAAAAGTATTATAAACAATAAAATAAAATAGTTCAAATTCGCAAAAAGAAAGCAACTGTGATATTATAACGTGAATCTCTTAATGAGCCCTAGAATTAACTCATCACTTACTTTCAGACATGGTAATTAATGTATAGGCAGAAAGTATATATTCATATTTTAGAGTAATATAAAATTAAAAGGAAAAAATGTGAACTCCTAAACATATATTGAAGTTAACATGCAGTTTATTCCTGAAGGACATAATTCTGGTACATAATATGACATGTATACATGCACACTTTGGAGCAATACAATTGGTAGGGAACCACAACCACATAAAGACTCTGTCAAAAAACAGACTGATGTAGTTAAATTCTGCCCCAAACAATAAACCTTTGCAGAGAAAAACTTTTAAAATGACTGAGAGAAAGATGCAGGACATGTATGGCAGAATGCATGAACTGGGTGGGGTGGGAAGAAGGGAAAAGGGAATATCTCTAAAGTGAACAGAAAAATGGTGTCTGAAATACATAAAACATCAATAAAATATTATATTAAAAGTTAAAAAATCTTGGATACTTAGTAAAACATCTGGGATCTTTCAAATTCTCTGATTTTTTTTTTTTTTGAAATAAGCCAGATTTTTCCATTTAGGTGATTTTTAAACTTTAACCTTTATATCATTTTATAAATTCTAAAACATTTTCTAAAGGAATACTAATATATTTTGTGTTACTAGGCAATGAACTAAATTGAATGAAAATTATAAACTCACTTTTTTAGGAAGGAAGTTCACATTTCATCAGTTCTTTAATCTCAAGCCAGTATTTGTTCTGATATTTATTAAGTCAATGAGAAGTTTTGACATATTTCATACACAGAATTTTCTTAGGTAATCTAATAAAATATTCCTAAAACAGGTGTCATCCAAGAGTTATAAAATATTAAAAGCCTGTTGTTGGCAAATCATGGCTAGAATGTTGTCCAAGGAATCAGAGTGTATTTTGTAACCAATTAAAATACCAGAATAAGACATTCAGGCTTTTAGACCTGTCCCATATTTTCTCTTCTTATATACAAAGGTCCCTTAAAAATGCCAAGCTGATTAAATGTATCCTCTTTTCTGAGACCTTGCAAATCCTCTTCTATGGACCTCACAGGAAATTTATTCTACCGTTTTACCATTAAGGACACTTCAGTGCTTCCAGAAGCTATCAGGAGAGTACTTGATGAACAGGGAAGCAAAGGTATGGAAAGTAAAATGCTTAGGATCTCCTCCCCTATAAAATGTGTTTTCACGGTATCCATATTTTATATGAACATAGTACAAACTATGCAAACTTAAAATTAAGGACTTATATTGAAATCAAGATAGAACCTGCTGTGATGTATCAGGAAGAGGGCCAGGCATGGTATATCAAATAAATCTGTAACTTTAGATAAGATACCTTAATATTTTGGAGTCATAGCTTACTATTTATAGAGTAAGGTTCAAAATTGCCTTTAGGAATAAATCAAGTGAATTGTTACAACAGCCTTGGCATATAACTAGGTCTTAAAAATGACTACATGGTTATCAAAGAAAATTTAACAAATAGTTTATATTATTTAGTGATCATGCTCAAAGAGCAATCAGAAGCTATGACTATATTACAAACATGATCCCACTTTATATTGAGAATTCACTCTAAGACCCCTACTAGATATATGAAAATATAAATAGTACCAAATTCTATAATTTCTTATATATGTATATATATGTGACAAACTTCAATTTTCTTATTATGTGAAAATGAGTTAAAAGTTGTAAATTGCCAGGCATTGTGGCACACACTTTTAATCCTAGCACTTGGGAGGCAGAGTCAAACAGATCTCTGTGAGTTCCAGGCCAGCTGTTGCCAAAAGGAGACCCTGCCTTAAAAAGAATAACAACAAAAAAAGTTGAAAATTAATTTTTCCATTTTAAGTGCTGAGGAAGACAGCTCTAAACTTAAGACAGCACAATATCCATGATAAATCCACATAATTAATGATGCAGAGGATACAGAAGATTAGATTTTACAAACACAGTTCATTCCCATCAGTCAGACATCAAAACCATAACATTTATAATCATGCTTTTAAGGTAAGTCTTGGCAATTCTGATTCTATACAGGCTAAAAGTTTGAAGAAATACCCTGTCAAAATGATTAAAAATGACTGCCAATATCTGAAAATTAATATGTTTCTGTTCTGTCCCATTGCATTATAAATCCCAAGTACAAAGTCATTTCTCCATGACACATTATGAAATACTTCTCCCTGAAGTTCATTCTGCAGTTTTCCACTTCTTATTGTCAAACCACTTTTTACGACAAAGAACTGAAACAACAAACATGAATTTGCAGAAAAGGGAAATTACTGCAGTGATAACATTTAATGTTGATTCATTCACTCATTAATTCACCTGGCATCTAACAGTTCTGTGTTCCAAGCACTGTAACAAGAACTCAGAACACAGGAGACTCAAACCAAGTATGATATTAATCATAGGGGTCTTAGAAATTGGACAATAATTCAATCATCATTTAATTATAACTGAGAAATTTATTGTGAAGACCAAGGTTTCTGCTTGAATCCCTTGAAACAGTCTCTTTTGAAGCCTTCAACTTCTTTCTAAGAAGATTGATCCCTGCCTTGGGAGCACAGGAGTGGCATCTGAGACCACATGGAAAGAAAAAGAACTCTGCCTTCCACTTGTTTCCAGCACTTAAACTCCCTGAAGACTAGAACATGTATAAGAGGAGGCAGACCCCTAAGCCATCATGTGGCAACAAATGATCCAGGCATGCCTGAGCAAAATCCTGCTCAGCAGTATGAAACATGACAAATTGAATATGAGTGCTATTTTATCACTCAGGCAGAAACATATATTAAGATATACTGTGCAGCAGAGGCAGCCATGTGCCTGTATATCCCAAATCTAATTGGCTATTGGCTCTCTCCTTGGAGGAATAACCCATGGCTGATGCCACAAGCCTACATCCTCTACAGGTTAGGAGATGTTATAAGCCACAGTAAGACCCTGTCATATTTATCAGGGGGTAAAAATGTAATTCATGGATTAACATATCATCCAAACATATGTGTCTATGCCAAAGTAACCTACCATAACTATTAGTGCTGCTTAAATACCTATATATCTAATTGCTTGTGCTTCATTAGTAGGATCGAAAGGTTACTCCTGAACAAACTGTCAGCCCATGAAAGGAAACAGCCAGAATTGACCAGAATCCAAGTCAACAGCTCCAGAGAGAGAGGACAGTTTTACTTCTCATCCACCTGTGCCCCTTTTCTAAGCCTAGGGAACAATCTGCGGAAGAGGGGGCGTGGTAGAATGTAAAGGCTGCGATTGGGGTGAACGGTGAAACTACAGCGATGTAGTCTGGACACTCATTTGATCAACTTGATTGAACAAACAACCTGTCACCCCCCACTGAATGGTGGGACTGTGGGGGTTTGGGCACAACAGTCTGTAGATTGGTTTTGCATGAAGGATGCTTATACTCATGGATTATCACTTATAGCTAAAAAATGAAAAAACAAAACAAAACCTGAAAGATGCAGGACAGTTATGGCAGAATACATGATCTGGGATGGGGTGGGGGTGGGGGGGAAGGGAAAGGGAAATATGCCTGATCTGAATTGGAAAAATGATGTACGAAATGCACAAACCATCAATAAAAATTAAATTAAAAAAAAAGATAGATGTATGGGGCTGGAGAGATGGCTTAGTGGTTAAGAGTGCCAACTGCTCTTGCAGAGGACCGGAGTTCAATCCCCAGCACCGACATGGCATCTGAGAACTGTCTGTAACTCCAGTTCCAGGGGAATCCGACACCCTCTTCTGACCTCCATGGCATTGCACAACACGGGTACACAAACCCACATGCAGACAGTACATTCATACACATACGTAAATAAATAAAATGTTTTTAAAAGTTTTAAAAAAATAGATGTAGAATTCTACTGAGAACAAGAATTATGACCCTTTTATTTATTTAATCATTGAAAGTAAGGTTATGATGGCTCTAAGACTGGTCCCCAAAAGTCTATATATAGCTGGGATGGACAATGTCTTCCCACTTAGTTTTATTCCAATCCAGGGATCAAGTCTGAACCTCGTAGGCCATCATCTAACCAACTGAGCTGCATCACCATTCCATTCTTCACATTTACTTATTTTTATTATGGAAAACATTTACAAGTAGGATTAGAACAGTAAATAAATGTATAAGCAATTCAGAAAATTCATATGAATGAGGTGGTTGTTCAGTTTAGTTTTTCAGAAAGAAAAGCTGAGACATAGACTTTGTGGACCAGAGCTGCTGCTGTAACTTTGGTAGGGATGAGTGTAACAATTACGGTAAATGTTGAGTTTCCTGTCACTGAGCAAAGCCTGTTTTATTTCTAGCAAAGGTCACTTTCCAATAAATATTGTCAAACAGAAAGTCAAGGAAGCAGGCAGGTTGACATAGGGCAGATATTCTTTCTCTGGCTTTGTGTACTGCTTGAATTGCTGATTTCGGATAATATTTCTTGTTGACAGGCTTGTAGAAGAGCCACATTGTTACACACAAAACACACCAACAGCATTGCATATGAAACAGTCAGTTAATGAACTTCCAATCTTGACACTCTGGCTCAGCAGATTTTCCATTATAATAGCCCAGACTTTGATAGTTTGTCTTTATTCCTAGGGTACATAGACTGGGGATCTGCCTACTAAAGCAAGGTGATCAGGAACAAGGTTATCAGGAATCTGAACTAAACTGGACCTCCTAGCTCTACCAATTGTGTGACTTTGGGAAAGACTTTACATTGATTTTTTTTTCCCAGTTTCTCCAACTGTAAAATGGGAGCAACAATTTCTGTCTAAATGAGCTAGCGGTCAATTGTGTGCTCTGCATAGAAGCACTTTATTTGAAAGTGCAAAAGCAATTTTATTTTCAGTTTCCCAAAGTTCTTCCCCTTTAATATTCTACATAATAATGTCAGCAGTGCTTTCTCAAAGTCATTATAAAATATAATTGCATGTTTTAATAAATAGCAATTCTATAATAATTGCAAAATAATTCCCTTTGCTGCTAAATGCTCATCAAGGTGGTTTTGCTTGCTTTTCAACTAAAGTGAAGAGAGAACATTTTGTTCTTGAAAACAAAAAGTCTCAGAGCTATTCAGCAGTTAAAAATCCATTTAAATATTCACTTTGTCAGGAAAATCGAATGTTCATACTACTTCATTAAGATGCCTTTAACTCAAATTTGCCAAAATCATTGTTAGTTTATGACCATTTTTGTACTAAGCTTTTAATATAGATTTTAGATTTTAAGAGGCAGAAAAATTGACTGGATGTCAATAAGGGAAACATGTTTCATTATCCTTTCCACCAGAAAAAAATGAGTGTTTTTTTTAATAAGCAATACAATATGAACTATTCAGCTCACTTTCACCTTGCATATCCCTCATGTAGAATAATTTTATAACACTTAAACTAGTCAAAGTTATAGAGTTTGTTTTCTTAATCTTCTGTGTTTTTGTAATTTGAAGTGTTTGGTGAATATTTACTATGATTTTCTTAAAATATCATTTTCTCTTGTCAAGCAATATTCTTAAAGCACCATATCTTAATTTGCAAATGTTTTATGGCTTCTAAAAGATATGGTAGGAATTAGCATACAGTTTATTTTCAAAGGTCATAATTGTGGTATATATACGACATATTATTATATATTCTATATATATATATATATATATAGCAATATTTGTAGTAATACAAGTGGGAGGGACACACACAATGCCAAAAGAATGATCTATAACTGACTGACAGTTAACTTCTGCCCAAACATTAAACCTCTGAACAGAGAAAAAACTTTTAAACAAAAAAAGACGAGAAAAAAGATGCAAGACATTGTATGGCAGAAGGCATGATGAACTGGGGTGGGGTGGGGGAATAGAAACGGGAGAGGTGTTTAAATTTGTAGGAAGCTTTCTTTTTGTGCCGAACAAGGGACCACATCGGCACCCTGCTAAGGGGATGGGGACACAAGCACCTGCCAGCAGCTGCTAGGGAACTGGCCTCGTTGGCGGCAGAGACACAGCCAGCTACTTCCCATAGCCACCTAGGGTACTAACTAGGCTCTTACCCTGGCGGCATCAAGACACGTGTTCACCTTGGCCATTACTTCCCACCTGCCCAGACTGTGAACCATGACAGGATTCACAGGTTGGAATGGCTGTTGGCTCTCTTCCGCCTAGTCCCCTCACAACAACACAGACACTACCCAAAAACTGGTGTTCCGCGCTGTAGTCTCACCGGCAAGAACTGCATGCGCAGACAACAGGATTCTTACTGCAGCATATTTATTGTGCACAGCTCTTTTAGGGAAGGACCCCAAAATGGGGAAGAGGCACTGCTTATATAGCAGTCTAGAGGGTTCGGTATACTCTGGATTGGTGCACACGTCCGATGGCCTCATTGCATGACAGAACGCGGGCTCAGAGAGAGTGGCTCAGAGCAGTAGTGCCATGCACAGTTTGTCCAATGCAAAGGCAACGGAGGGAAACGGCTTGTGTGACTCAGGAAGTCGCGCAAACCATCTTTAGGGCACAGTGCAGCACACATCTGTTTGTGTGGTAGGCTGCCAACAGTTCCCCCTTTTCTATAAATTGGCTGGGAGAAGCCTGTCTTTAGGTTGCCACTGTCCACGAGTGTATTCTACCCTTAATGGGGAAAACTAAACAGCTTTGGTTTGCTCCCTGTCTTGGTTGGTATACTTGCAGTAGCTTTACCCGTTCATTGACTACTCCTCCAGCAGACTAAGCCAAATGTTTAGGGAGGAGCCTGCTTCCAAAGCTGCAAGGCCTGTGCAATGACTACTTTATCTCGCTGATGCTGGGCATGGAGCCTACACTAATCCAGAGCATAATTATATCCCTCCACATAGAAATAGGCCAAACCCCACCACCCCTGCCCATTCTTGAAGCGTGAGAGGCAGTAGCAATCCAGGAAGCCAGTCCTCAGCAAGGGAGGCGTCCACTATAGTCGAGTTCACGGTGACAATAGCCATGCGAAGTTGGTCATCAAGCTGTCAAATTCTCCAGTCCAATTACCTAAAAGATAGCTGGACAATTGTTTAGACAAATTGCTGCCCTTGTGATATGGCTGTTGCAGCCAGCATTGGTGAGGGGTCTCCTATTTCTCTGCATGCCCTCAACAATGATTGTAGGCCTTTTGTTTATGGGGGATGATGGCCTGCCCTGCATTCCTAGTGCATTGTTCAAAAATGAATTGCTCTATAAGGGGCATTGACCTGTTCCTGGTCCCCAAAAAACCTCCCCGCAGCTTCCAATAGTCTAGCAACGAAGTCAGAAAAGGGTTCACTCGGGCCTTGAATTATTTTTGTTAAATTGCCCGAGACTTCTCCCTTATTTGTTAATGTTTTCCAGGCTCACAAAGCTGCAGTTGATATTTGGCTATAGACCGCAAGTGGGAAGCCGGTCTGATCAGCAGCATGTTCCTCCTGACCAGTAAGCATGTCGAATGTCCATCGGGCCACCTCGCCTCCAGCTGTAGTGTTAGAGCGGGCTTGTGCCTGACAGGCATCATGCCAGAGCACCTTCCATTCTAGATATTGCCCCATGGTGAGGAGGGAAGCCTTTGCTACATACTGCCAGTCTGTAGGTGTCATAGCAGTGTTGGCTAGTCACTCTACTTGGGACATAGTGAAATTAGCATTAACTCCATAAGTGCGGACTGACTCCACTAATTCTTTAACTTGCTTGTGCTCTACAGGCTGACGGCTGCGCTCACCATCAGCATTTTCTATAACTGGGAACATTTGCCTCATGGCATGTCGCACCTCCGGTGAACAGAAGGAGGTAGAGCATTTCCCAGGCACATAAGGCAAAGGAGCTGAAGGCAGGGGAGTGGGAGAGCTATGGGACTCATGTACTTTCAGTTTTAACCTGTCCCTACACCGGGCGGGGTGAAAGTGTTCACTTTTGTACCGGGCTGCTTCCTCCTCTAGTTCCTCCTCCTCAGATGGTGATAGTTTCTCATTAGAATCTGAATCACTTAATGTCAGGGCTTGTAGGTCTCTAAATGGGTATAAGGTACCTTTATCAATAATCTCGCTAGCATCTTCTTTTTTAGAGGCTTTTTTATTTGAATGCGCATCTAACCTTTCACTCCGTTCTGTTTCTGACATGCTTTCCTGAAGGTCTGCAAGGGCTTGTTGTCCTTCCCTAATTTTTTCTTTACAGTTTTGATCCTGAAGACAGGATTTAACTAATTTCCAAATAGGAATAGTCCCTGCTTTAAGCTTGCCGGTACGCTGTTCCCTGTCCAAGTCACCTTTGAGTTTGTCCCAGCTAGAGAGAGTAAGCGATCCAGTGGATATAAACCAAGGAGCACAACGATCTACTTCCTGAACAAAAGTATTAAGAGTTTTAGTAGAAACTTTTAATTGCCTTCCTTTCAGAACCGCCTGAAGAGCGGTAACCAAAGAATGTATATTACCCATCCTGGAGGCGATGCAGCCTTTGTGTTCAAAAAACAATGTTACAAGGACAATTACAACAGCCAATAAAATGATTAGGCAAGCTTCCAATCCCTCTAGATCATCAGAGAAAAGCACATCTCTCAGAACTAACCTTAAAATTAATACCTGACCGCAGTTCTGAATCCTCTCAGCGCCAGCGATGTCAGGTTCCCGGGCCCGGGCTTCCGGCACCACTTGTCCTGCGCTGTAGTCTCGCCGGCAAGAACTTCACGTGGACAACAGGCTTCTTCTGCAGCAGTATTTATTGTGCCCAGCTCTTTTAGGAGAAGGACCCCGAAATGGGGAAGAGGCACTGCTTATATAGCAGTCTAGAGGGTTCGGGTATACTCTGGATTGGTGCACCGTCCGATGCCTCATTTGCATGCCAGAAGCGCGGGCTCAGAGAGCGCAGGCTCAGAGAGCAGTAGTCATGCGCAGTTTGTCCAATGCAAAGGCAATGGCAGGAAATGGCTTGTAGTGACTCAGGAAGTCAGCGCCATCTTTAGGGCATGGTGCGGCACACACTGTTTGTGTGGTAGGCTGCCAACACTGGTGGTCCACAAGGGGACCTCTTTCCAACCCACTGGCCACCCGAACGAAATGCAGGCCTACCTTGGCCTGTGTGTGCGCAATAATTAATAAAATGATAACCAGGAGTTTTGTGATGATGGTACTGGGAAATTCAAATTTACTCTTTGCTACAGCCTGTTTTTATAAACCAAATGACTTCAGTTCCCAGAGCCAATCATAGCCCCCCCCCAACTCCGTGCCACTGCACACATTGCCCCACCCAGCATCACCCAGCTAGGCCACGTTGTTTGCTCCTCCTTGGGGCCGGGTTAGATTCTTGGCCACGTGGTGCCCTGAGGTGTGCTAACTGAGAACTAACCCCCCAACTCAAATTGGATCTTCCTACAAAATTGGACTGAGAAATGATGTTTGAAACACACAAAACACCAATAAAAATATTTATTTTAAAAAAAGATATGGTCTCCGGTAGCTGATATTCTTTCCTCATTGCATTTCAGTAACAGAAATATAGATAATACATCAAATATATTTCATGTACACTAGGGCCATGTAATACTTTATTAAAATTTTATAAGCAAATCAATACCAGAATGTTCTTAAAAATAAAGGCAATAGTTATGATTGTAACCTATATTATTTATATGATCTCAAAAAACACTGAAATATGAAATGCCAGTAACAAGGCTTTGATATTAATGAAAATACAGCAAAATACAAAGATATAATATAGTCTATATAAATTTTAAAATATAACCAAATATTCTTCTTAAAGACCTTTAATATTTGTTTGGGGGGTATACCATACTCTGATATGTAATATATATATATATATTCATACACATATGTATATATAATTTTAGGAATATTTTTGGTAAAATTATACTTGTTATATCAATTTATTCTGCTGTGCTCATTGAATGCTTATGTTTTCATGTAAAGAAGTTAAAGAAATAGCTCCAAAGATTTGAATCAGAATCATTCATCCAGGGACATAATGCTGCTGATACCTAAGCAAACTCATCATTACCATAAACTATCTTAGACTATGGTATCACATATTTCCATTCTTTACACACTGTGCTTTCTTCTTGTTCCCTTCCAAATTCACGAATGCTTTGATTTATTGAAACCTAGTTGTAAAGATAGATGTATGAGGTTGTTTGGAGGGTATAAGTTCCTGAAAGGTCTGGTAGGAACCATTAGGTACAGAAGAAAGAAATATTCATAGAGTAGTATTCTTGTTCAAACTCTCCAAATGACTGTATAAAAACTTCATAAATAGAAAAATAAATAAAGAGAAAAATACAATGTAGGAGAGATAAAAGAGTACACTTCATTTTGCAACTAAATATAAATCTTTAGTATGATGCAACTTTTTCTATCTCATATTTCTTTCCTAGGATAAAATGTTCTCTTATATGATAGCTAAGGATCAAGTTGACAGAGCAGGGTAGAGAAAATTTCAGTTGAGGAATTTCCTCCAACAGATTGGCTTGTGCATATATCTCTTGGATATGTTCTTGACTGCTAATTGATGGAGAGGGACTCAGAAGATGAAGGGTGCTGCCATCACAAGGGACTGAATCTCAAGGGACTGGACCATGTAATACATGGGACATCTATATCAGATCCCTTTCCACAAAGTTCATGGATCTTCTTGGAAGAGGTGGCAGAAAGATTTAAGAGCCAAAGGCAATGGAAGACTGTGGTGTTTTCTGGACAGCAGGGCACTTGCACATATGAACACAAAGGAAATGTAACAACATGCTGAAGACCTCCTCAAACTCCACACAAAATCCTAGCTTGGAGGAAGTGGACACAAAGTCCTACCCTTAGAAAGGGATCAGTGCACATTTGATACTTACAGAGAGTGGAAGAGTCAGTTTTCTTTAAAATTTGGCCCCTGGTAGTTCCACCAAACTCCAGGGCAAGCTTCAGAACCAAGAAATTTGGAAACAAACAAACAAACAAACAGACAGACAAACAAGCAAACAAACGCCAAAAGAATATTTGGGCAACAACTTGAACTGGATGAGAACAACAACAACAACAAAGCCATGAAATTGTATAGGTAGAGGTGGGGGTAGATCTGGGTGGAGTTAAGGAAATAGGGATATGGTCAAAATATATTTCATGAAACTGTCAAAGAATTAGTAAAACATACTTAAAAAGGAAGGTAGGTAAGCAAGCCAGGAGAAGCAAGTTGGTAAGTAAGCATTGTTCTTCCATGATAGCTACTTAACTTCCTACTTCCAGGTTCCTGCCTTGAGTTCTTGCCTTAGCTGTCTTCAGTAATGAAAATCTAACTTGTAATCCTAAATAGACCCATTCCTCCTCAAGTTTGTTTTAGTCAGCGTTTTATCACAGCAACAGAAAAGCAAACTAGAATACTGAAAAAACTGAAAGGGGACAATATTAAGTTCTTGTCATTTATTATATGTTATATGATATATTATATATCATTAAATATATTTAAATTACTTAACTAGCTTCTTTAATACCACTCCAAGTAATGAATCATTTAAGAACTATTTGTATCCAAACTTGGAGCTATACTCAAATTTAGCCACCTGATATTTGACAAGGGGCCAAAAAAACCTCAATAGAGGAAGGCTAGCATCTTCCTATCTCAAAGTATATTGCAAGCTATTTGCTTATTGCATCTTGTTCTTCCCACACGTGAGATCCGGCGACCAACCGCATGAAATTCCCCTCAAAGTACAGAAGAGTGGTGATAATACACCACAATAACAAAAATTGGGGTAATATTTACCACCATGGAGTCTTCTCATTTCAGCAGGTAACGAAGATGATCTCATCATGACTTTTGCAGGTTCACCTGGCTTGGAACTTTAAGCCTTATGCTAAGTGAAGTAACCACAGTCCCAGTAAAACAATGCGGGCTTCGGCGATATGTTTCAACCTCCTATTTGTGGATGCGAATCACCAAATTCTCAGTTGATTAAAGTGCGAAAGAAAATTGAATGACATTACTGATTTTAATATTTATCTTCTTATTTATCTGAAAGGCAACACTATCGCTTCACTATACTGTAAAATCTGACTTCCTATAACATGTTTCTAGAACGGACCACCACTTATTTATCACAGCACTCTGTAATTACTGTCTATGGGTGGCAAGGTCATGTTTCATATTTTACGATTATATAAAACTTAACAGGAGCGAAAATGGAATTCCGTAAAAACATAAAAAGGCAAGATACCCGACCGTGATTGGCAGAATATGAATGAATCTCGGGTGTGGTGGCGGGAAGCGGAAAGTCAGGAATATGTTTAAACTTCGAACGTAAAAAATATGTCTGTAAACATGACAAACATCTAAATAAAAACATCTATTGAAAACACAAAATATTAAAATGTACGTTGACAATTTTAACAAAATGATTTCTGAATCCCATTTAATTTTGAGGGTTCCTGCAATTAATCTTCATGCTGTCAATGAAACAAAACAAGAAAAAGTATTATCTGCTAGAACGTCATCAGCTCCCATTTTTATAATTCGGCCATAACCTTTCATTGAAGATTTAAAAAAAAATAGGACAAAACTACTTTTACAAAGCACGCATGAAGTGAATTACTAATTGAATTCGTTTGCACCTAAGTGTTTTCCTAGCCTTCATTCCTGGATACAGCATCTCTGTGCCAGGTATGCTCACATTCCATTCTCCAGCTCTCCTGTTCACTTGGAAGGAACGATTAGTAATGCTAGCTTATGATTGACCTCGGAGTTCTTAGGGAAAAAGACGACATAGGCCGTGCTACTAAAGCCTGAGCTATAGTTCATAGATTCATAGCTTTACTCATTACTCACTTAGAGGCCTATATCTAGTATCTATATGATAGATAGATACAATTAGATATTTAATATATATATATATATAGTTTTACTGAAAGTAAAATATTTTACTGAAAGTAAAATAATGAAGTTGTCCTAGGGGTGGGAAGTTATCTTGCACGAAGTATGCTAGCTGTGTACACTGTTACACTGTATACACTTTCCTTTGCAAGAAAGTACATTTGTGTGAAGATTGTTTTCTCATCTGAGAGCCAAATCAGCAGCCAGGTATGACCAACAGAAAGCAAAGCCCACAATACTAACATCAAAAACATCAAGGTTCTATTTCTAGTAGCAGGCATGAGAGCCTTGCTTCTCCTTTGATCTGTGATAGGAAGAATAGTCCACGTTGTTTCTACAGTGACCATTCAGAACAGAGAGGTGTACAATGGTCCCAGGGCAGCAGCATCACTGAGCCAGGTGTCTCATGAAAATTGACTAGATTATGGAGGGCTAAATGAACTAGTATCTGCCATCCATGCTCCTATATTTAACTTTGCTCTTTTGTTGAAACACTTAAAAAAACTCATGGAAATATTTAATGATATATTAGACCTCTCTAAGCTTTCATTTTAAATATCACTTTAGTCACTCCAGAGGAATTGGACCTTACTTCAAATAGATGATATAGGCCTTCGGAGATCCTGCTCACCACCTGTAAATGGTTTAACTGCTAACCAGTGAGTCTCTTATAGATTTTAAAAAGCACTTGGAAGAATAATGAGTCATCAGTTATGAACTTTAGATAAAAGTGCCTGATGTGGACAGGAAAGAATGCTCTAAGATACCTTAAGAATGTTTGGTCAAAATCCTAGCGCCAGGGTTGGGTTGTTAAACTATAAGTTATTGATGAGGGAGACCTTTCAGTTATTTCATTTATTTATTTATTTTTTTATCATTTACTTATTTATTTTTTGGTCTTTTCGAGACATGGTCTCCCTGTAGCCCCAGCTGTCCTGGAACTCACTCGGTAGACCAGGCTGGCCTTGAACTCACAAAGATTTGGTCAGACCTCCTTGTTGAGGACACCACATTTTAAACAAGACGTAGAGAAACTGGGCTTGGACAGAGCTAGAGGTTCACTCCTGCTCCCCAGAAGCTGCCATGTGGGGCTCTCAGGGAAAACTGTCACCTATAGTCCTACTCACTATGGATCCTGTATGGTACGGTAAAAACATGCCATCATTATGCACCCACTGGTACAAGAGTGACATAATTTGTCTAGGAGCAACCAATCTGCTTGTTGATTTGATCTGGCTGTAAGCCAATTCCAAACACTGTTCCTGGGGAGATCATAGGTCCCAGTGAAGAAGCAATGGCTTTTGTGTTGTATGCAATGTGCCTGTCAATATGCCTTTTATTTTTTAAATTTTTTTTTATTTTTTATTTTTTTATTTTTTCATTAATTTTATTTATTTCTGTATGTGTATGAATGTACTGTCTGCATGCAAGTCTGTGCACCCGTGTTGTGCAATGCCACAGAGGTCAGAAGAGGGTCTCGATTCCCCTGGTACTAGAGTTCTCCTGGAATTGGAGCTTCAGGTGGTTCTCAGCCACCATGTGGGTGCTGGGGATCGAATCCGGGTCCTCTGCAAGAGCGGTCGGTGCTCTTAACTGCTAGGCCATCTCTCCAGCCCCTCAATATGCCTTTTAAACATTTAGATTTTCTTCCATAGATTGTTACAGTCACTCTTGGTCTGCCATGGAAGGAAAGGTCATTTTTGAATTTCTGCTGTACTGCGGTGACTCATAACTGGTGAAGCTCTTAAGAAGAAATTACACTTGCTGTGGCATAGTATGTTAATGGTTGGCCATAGATGGAAAAAATAATTGGTTATCAATTTTACTCTTCCATTACTAAGAAACCGTCACAGAAGAGAGACCAAAAAAATAGAATGTAAGGGCTGGAGGAAGAGGCAGAATTGTGTAGCTATAATTCAGAATTGAATAGTCTCTCTGGGAGGGACATGGGAGACCCATAAATCTTAGGCAGTAAAGAACCCCCACAAGAGTTAGGAAGCTCCTAAATTTACAAGATTAACAGATGCCAATATATATATATATATATATCTATAGATCATTATCTATAGATTATATATATATATTAATAATGCTAAGAAAAGATGAACTTCCAGCCACCTGATACATCCTTCAACTCTACAGGGAGGCCAAGGCTCCAGAGGTTGTGGGTGGTTTCCCAGGCTGAGGTAGGATTTCGGTGATGTACTTACCTGCTTTCATATCATTCACACTCCTGTATATAATTCCAAAAAACTCACTGTTTCACTGATCTAGACACCCATGGGCTTGCTGCTTTTGTTTGTTAGTACCCTTTCTGGGTGAATATATGTGTATATTTTCCCTATCTCCTCCAGAAAATTCACATAAACAATATATCACCTCAGGTATCAAGAACAAGGAAAACCTTAAAAGTTCTATTCCCCTAGATGGGCTCTACCTACTTGAAAATATAACCAAAAGTAGGGGACAGAATTCAAAGCATAAGTCAGTGGTGGGTATTTCACATAGATCTACAGAACTCTTAAGAACATTCAAACAAGAAAATCATGGGATGATATCCCTGGGGCACAGATCTGGCTTATGGACTTTCATTGCTTGGTACTTTCTGAGTAGTCATCACTGAGCAATGCAAATAAGGAACACTTGCAGGTCCGTGTAACAGGGGTTCAAACTGTTCTTTTCTTGGTCTAAGTCTTGAAGGTTATTTTTACCTTCTGAGACCTCAATATTTTCTTATTTGTAATAGAGACAATACTTCTGTTCTTTAAAATTTATTGTAGAGAAAGACATTGTCTGTTTAAAGTATCTAATTTGTAACTATAAATGTTTATACAAAGTGACCTTGAGCCAGTTAATACCTCTTTAACTTGAATCTCCACCCTTTCTCTCTGAAGTGAAATATTTCCTCTATCTCTGGTATGATCCTGAATGGCCTTGCAAAGACATGGCCCCTTTGTCTTCCATTCTGGAGTGGGATTATCATTAAAAAAATCATACCAATTGAAAGCAGTCCTGCTTGCCAAGGAGTTCTTAGATCTCTTGCTTATTTAGCCTAATTACTGCCTCATGATTTCCTTGTAGCAACAGGCCAATTATATTCTTTCTATATCTTCACTTGCAAAACTGAGGAAAGAACTAGGAAAAACAAAACTTTCCTCTGTGAAAATTTTTCCCTGTTGTTTCTTTTGATAACAATTATTCTGAAAGAAACATCTTCATGTTCACATCAGAGAATCATCCAGAAAAGAGAGGGTGACACAAGTGACCTTCAAATTCTTCATTCTGCCAGGCCTGGATTTCCTCTAAAATGAAGACACTACATTTTAATTTGCTCTTTGTAAACCCTCAGTTCCATTATTTTCTCTTATCAGTGCCTCTGTCATCCTCTGCTGCTTTTAAGTGGGAAAAATGAGAAAAATAGCACAGGCAGGGACCTCTGACCTCCATCCATTTCTATTTTCTTTTTATTAATTTCATTTATTTTTGTATGTGTATGAATGTACTGTCTGCATGTAGGTTTGTGCACCCGTGTTGTGCAATGCTGTGAGGTCAGAAGAGGGCGTCGGATTCCCCTGGAACTGGAGTTAAAGACGGTTCTCAGCCGCCATGTGGGTGCTGGGGATCGAACCCGGGTCCTCTGCAAGAGCAGTCGGCACTCTTAACCGCTAGGCTATCTCTCCAGCCCCTCCATTTTCTTACAGTAAAAAAGCCCCTTGAATTTTCAAAAATGGGAAATTCTGGAATTACAGCGTAAGAGGAAAACTTCAAGACTATTCTTGGCACCAACATTAAGGCAAAACGGGACTGGTACAGTGGAATTTAAGAGAAATGATACAACCAGTTTCCTGTGTCCTTTATAAAGGTTGAGTGTTGGGGACGGGGAGGTAACACTCACAGGAAGTTACTTGAGGAAATTATATTTAACTAGTCCAGGATTTCCATGGAGACATAATTCTAAATTATTTTCAACCCAAAGCTCTGAGCTTGAACAAATGATTACTTATACTGTGTTGCCTTTGTTTGTGTACAACTTGTTGCTATTACTAGTGTTTGGAGAACTTTGACAGGTCACATTCTTGGTGACTAGTTAGGTGGAGCTAGAAATGGAAAAGATCTCAGTAATTGATAGAAACATGAAGACGTGTGCAGGGAAAGCAGGCTGAACCCAGATGGTCTGATTATTTAGTGTGTTCAAAGCTTGTCAGTAGGAACTTAAAAGGAACGTTGAGTAGGAGAATGAAACACAAAAGGAATAATTCTGCTACAGGACTGTGGAGACTTCTAATAGAAAGGAAATAGTTTCCTGCAGTGCTGGTTCTGGATGCAACACCATCAGTGAGGGTGAACCCAGATGCTGAGGAACATCGGTGAAGGCAAGTTTCTCCTAAAAAAGTGACTCTGTTTCAGAGAAATTCATCAGATACAAGACACAAGACCAGGGTTCCAATTCTTTAAGTTCTGAGGACATAAGATAATTGATAAATATTGCCTGTCTCCGTTTGTAATTTAAAATAGATCACTATCCTGCAGGTCAGTCCCTTTTCATTCATGATACTCCTCATCTTGACAGTTTGACCCTAGCCCAGAGACATCAGTTGTGTCATGGTTTGTATGTTTTGAATATCACTCAAAAGTTCCCATCTTGAAGACTGTTCTCAATCCTACTGGGACATCGTGGGGCACCAAGGAAGTGGAGACTGCTGGAAGGAAGTTAGGACTGTGGGTATGAACCCTAGGGAAACATTGGGACCTCAACCCCTTCTTCCCTCTTTCTTTGCTGAGTGAACAGGATGAGCAGCTATTTCTGCTTTATACTCTTACCAGGATCTATAAGTTTAAATAAATAGACTTAAAGTATACATGTGTTTTTATCCTTTAAAGTATTTACAGGTAACATGTATCCTTGGCTGACTTGGAACTCACTGTAGCCAAGGGTGGCCATGAGCTTTTGATTCTTTTTCTTCTACCCCTTGAGTGCTGGGATTACAGGCCAGGCATGTGCCAGCAGAGTGGCTTTAGGTGATGCTAAGGCCCAAAACCTGGAATGTATGAGCATTAGACAACCATCTTACCAACTGAGCTCCATAAGGGGCTCACTGGTTATCTTTTCTTGGTGGTTGGGTTGGTGTTTGCCTTCATGTGTGTGTGCAATATGGAGGCCAGAAGTTGACATCAGGTGTCCGTGTTTATTGCTCTTGACCTTAATTTTTGAGACAGAGCCTCTCTCTGAGCTTGGAGCTCTCTGATTGGCTAGAGAGCTCTGTGGCTCTGTCACACTCCACACCCTATTTCTGAAGACCAGGTATCCAAACTCAGAACTGAATCCTTGTAAAGTCAGCAATTTTCTCACTGAGTCATCCCATGTACCTGTGTTTCTAATGGGCACATTGGAAGTGGTGGAATCAATTTCATTTCTGTGCTTAAACTTGGGCATATTCTTGGTAGAATACCATTTTATGCCCTAACCTAGGAACTGAGTTCAGAAAGAAAACATTGTTCCTGTAGAGAAATACATTCTAATTTATAAAGAACTTGTCTGTAACTACTTTCAGAACATGTTGGGGACCCTCCTGTCTTGACTGAGTCATGCCCCAACCTCACAGGATATGTCTTAATGTGTTGCATTGAGCTTTTTCTTTGCTTTCATTCCTACTTTTTCCCTTTAAAAATGAACCCTCCGAAAGTCTTTGCTGTGTGTCAATGCTGTATTCACAAGGAAGAAGGATCAGCAGGGCTGCTGTGCAGCAATTCAGAAGTTGAGTACATCATGTGGATCAGGAGCTCACAGCCTGCTATTGTGCAGGCAGCCCTGGGTTCCAGCTAAGGCATGTTAAATTTAGCAGCTGTCTTGGATTGTCACTGGAGATGGGGTGGAGGCGGCTGGCTGGCTGGCTGGCTGTAATCTAGACCCATTTGGAGTTTTATTGAAATTTTACTTGAGAAGACTCCTCTGGAGAAGAACATGTTTTGGCTCTTCATATTTTCTATAAATTAAAGCAATTTTGTAATGGGGATGCACATGTACATGCTCACTCATGTCTGTACCACACAATTGTGCTTTTTAGGATTCATATTTTCTTTGCTTAGGAATTTTATTTAATTTCATATAAACCACCAGGGAACTCATTGAGAACTCATGGATCCTGTCAGTATGGTTACTTGCATGTATAAAGATACATCATTTTGGAGAGAAATGGGAGAAATGATCAAAGAGTCAGCAGTGAATTGTCTGTGAAAGTGCACAGGGGATTCATTTTCTTAACAGACATGCAGGAGACTAATGTAGCGTTTATTCTGTCTTTGTCCCCTGCCACAGTGTAGGCGTTAACTAGGATAGAACCAAGGAAGCTTCAAGATGAAAGCTGGCCTTACAAATCTTGTACATGAAATCTCTTTCACACAAAGAAAAGTGAAGTACTGAGAAGAGTGGGAGAATTGGAATAAGATAGCAATGTCCCAAAATTCCAGTGCAGAGCTGAAACTCCATTGATTGACAGCAGTTTTTCACCACGTGGGAGACTTCCACTCTACACCCCAGAGTCTTTGCTCTCCACCTGGCTGTAAAGCTTCCACCACCATAGTCTTCAAAGCCACTCATTATGGAGCCTAATGAATCCAAAGGTCACTATGTGCCTGCCTCACTTTGTCATGATAAGGCTTGCAGTTTTCCTGCCCCATCTAATATTATTGTCCTTGAGTTTTTCTTTGACTTCAATTTCAATCTACTCATTAATTCCTGCCCCATCTAATATTATTGTCCTTGAGTTTTTCTTTGACTTCAATTTCAATCTACTCATTTATTTTACTTAGAGCCTAAACAATAATGCCTTAAAATTATGAGTGTCAAGTGCAAGCCACTTTGTCCCATTGTACCTTCAAATACACATACAACAATTATCATAAAACAAAGCATTAATTGATGCCTCATTTAAGGTTATTCATATATGACTAGCAACATTCAAACTCAACTTAGGGGACATACTTCGATCACAGAAACCCATACCAAGTACCATCTTTCTCTATTCTGGAAAATTCTTGAATGAAACAAAATTGGTAATGTAGTGTCTTAATGGAATAGAACAGAACAGGACAGAACAGAACAAAACACACTGTCTCTAATGTGGAATCTCTGAGATAGTGATGGCTAAATGTGGGGATCACATATGGTAACACCACAAAAGAAATGAATTATTTTAAAATTTTGGGTTTCAATTTTAAGAAGAACTGGGCAAAATAAGGAATAATTTTTGAATGAGAGGCATGACATGGGAAATTCCTAAGGTTTAACAATATATTAGAAAGCAACATGGGGCTGGAGAGATGGCCTAGCAGTTAAGAGCGCTGACCGCTCTTACAGAGGACCCGGGTTCGATCCCCAGCACCCACATGGCAGCCGAGAACCGTCTGAAATTCCAGTTCCAGGAGGACTCCAGTTCCAGGGGAATCCGACACCCTCTTCTGACCTCCGTGGCATTGCACGACACGGGTGCACAAACTTGCATGCAGACAGTACATTCATACACATACAGAAATAAATAAAATTAATAAAAAAATTAAAAAAAATAAATAGTTAAAAAAAAAAGAAAGCCACATGGGGGCACAGGTACAGAGGGGATCTGAAAGGAGAAGAAAGAATAGAGGGAGGAGGGAGGAGGAGGAGGAGGAGGAGGAGGAGGAGGAGGACAAGGAGGAGGACAAGGAGGAAAAGGAAGAGAGGAGAGAAGATGGACAAAGAAGAGGAGAATAATGTAGGGCAGGACGAGGAGGAGAACGAGGTAGCTGAGTACCAGGAAGCTCAAGAGGTGAAAAGGAGTAAGAGAATGTCATTTCAGTGTCATGATACGGTGAAAGTGGCTTTTATATTTATTTGTGAATAAAGAAATAGCCTGATTCTTAACATTTGTTCTAAGGATAAGAGTGAACCTGAACCTATTCACAACCTACTCATAACCTATAGGCTCTGAGAACCTATTTCTTCCAATGTCTCTGAGAACTGTGCTCTCAACCCAGCTTTCACTCATTCTTGTACTATAGCCATGCCTGTTTCATGAATTGGGGACATAGAAGGTAGGATCTATCCTAATCTAATCAGGGAAACTGCCCTTTGATAAATAGACCTAGAATATCTTATACATATGATTACAAACATATGTCTCAATTCTTCTCATTGTTTTTATGAAATTTACATGATGCTTCCAAAGCTTTCATGACATTAAACAAGCATACCCACATTCATGCACTGCCTTGGGTAGGGAGTATGGTGGCATCCCCAGGTATTAAGGAAAGCCACCCAGGTCACAAGAGGAGCTCAGACAACTTGTTCACACTAAACACTAACGTTTGGGCTACAATTTTAGGGAAAAGACATTAGATTATTTCCAATTTGTAAATGTCATTCCTCCTCCTCCTCCTCCTTCTCCTCTCCTCATATTTCCTTCTTCTTTCTCTTTTTTTCCACACCCTCCTTATCTTGTTCCTGCCTCTCCTATGTCATTCCTATATGAATAGATCTATCATTCAGAACATGACAACTGTATCCAAATCCCAGTAATGAAAGTCTTTCCTTGTGTCCCCTCTGACACCTAAGATTTTTCTCATACTATACACTATACTTTACTTGTCTTCAGGCCAAATGTTCAAAGACTTCCAGTGCGTATCTTAAACTCCAGATAGCTTGGAAATCTCTCCATATCACATTATCTGATATGTCACATAGTATTGCTGTGTAGTACTGTAGTAAACCACCTCTTCTTTACTGTGCCTCTCATATATCAATGTTTTTGTGTTTGGGAATCATTATTAAATAAAATAAATGGTATATGAGCATAAGCACACTGATACCCCTGGACAGTTGGCCTGATAACTTAGATAATTACTAAGTGAATAAAGGCCAGTAGCATATCCACATACATATTTGGATATACTGCATCCAAAGATAGACTAAAAAAGACATTTTTATCACATTGCTGAAAATAACATACAATTACTATTAACCCATTAGAAATAGATATTTATGGAAGTTTACATTTAGTAAATTTGGTGGTATACAGATAAGTGAAATTGTATCAAACAAAACCATGACTAATAGAGGCCTACCTCAGTTTTTTCAACTAGATATTTGGAAGGATTTGGCTGCAGCATATTTATCAAAGGGATAAATACTTTTGATACTGTTGAAATGAGTTCTTGCTTCTGTAAACTGATTTCAGTTCTTTGGGTTTTTTTGTGATAAAAATGAGCCTGTGAGGGACTGGAGAGATCCCTCAAAGGTTAAGACTACCAAATAACAAAATAAATAAATAAGAAATTTTGCATAGAATAGTGTCATAGATTGGGCAGGAGAGTTTTGGTCCCAGGATTATGAAATATATAATGGAAAACAGTACAGAAATCACCCACCATTCTTAACATTTTCCTCTGATTCACTTTTATCTAAAACATAACATTTAATTCTCTTTGTCTTCTCTGTTCTGCTTTGAGTTTTACTTTTTCACTGTAAGACTTTCTATTTTAAAAGTAATTCAGAAGACAGTTATGTGCACCACTCTAGCCCTCAATGCTGTATCAATGGCTAATAAATATTTTTTGAAGTTTATTTGATTCTTTTTCAATTTTTTTTAATTTATTATTTTTATGTGTATATGAGTGTACTGTCTGCATGTAGGTTGGTGCACCCGTGTTGTGCAATGCCGCAGAGGTCAGAAGAGGGCGTCAGATTCCCCTGGAACTGAAGTTAAAGACGGCTCTTAGCAGCCATTTGGGTGCTGGGAATCGAACCCGGGTCCTCTGCAAGGGCAGTCGGCACTCCCAACCACTGAGCCCTCTCTCCAGCCCCACTAATAAATATTTTTAAAGGTGTTCAACAAACTTAGCCACTAGGGAAATGCAAATTAAAACTGCTTCGAAACTCAATCTCCTCCAAATTTAGAGTGGCGCTTGTGAAAAATCAAACAACAGATACTGACAAGAACATGGGAAAAATGTAACCCTTATTCACTGTTGATGGGAGTATAAACTGGTGCAGCCACTATGAAATTCACTGTGCAGATTTCTCATAAAAGATAAATGTTGAACAACCATATGACCCAGTTATACTAACCCTGGGTGTGTGTGTGTGTGTGTGTGTGTGTGTGTGTGTGTGTATCTGAAGGACCCAATGTCTTTCCATTGAGATGCTTTCACATCCATGTTTATCATTATTCTAATGATTCTAGCAAGGAAGTTGAATCATTCCAGATATCCATCCTGGATGAATGGAAAATGAAAATGTGGTACACATACATAATATAATTTGATTCAGCAATAAGGAAAACTGAAATTACCCAGACTCAAAAAGACAAACTTTCTCTTTCATAATTGTATCCTAGCTTTTAATTTTTTTGTATATTTATTTTTTTATTGATGCTTTGTGTATTTCATACATCATTTTCCAATTCAGTTCAGGCATATATCCCTTTCCCTTCCCCCCACCCCACTCCTACCCATCCCAGATCATGCATTCTACCATAACTTTTCTGCATCTTTCTCTGTTTTTTGTTTTGTTTTGTTTTGTTTTCATTTTTTTAAACAATAAGTGATAATTTGTGAGTCCTAGCATCCTTCATGTAAAACCAATTTGCAAGCAGTTGTGCCCAAACCCACACAGCTCATGGGTCCCAATACCCAGCAGGGGGGGCTTGTATGTTCAATCAAGTTGATCAAATGAGTGTCCAGTCTATATTGTTGTAGTTTCACCATTCACCCCTTGTAAAATCGGTAAAAATACCTTCTTTAATTGACTAATGGACATAGAAACTGTGAAAAGGATTATTCTCTATTCAGAACCAAATATAATGCTAAAGTCTCCTTAAGCTATGCACTTAAGCAAAATATATTAATACAGGAGCTCTGACATCAACAATGGTTTATTCTACCAAGGAGATGTTGGCCAGGGGATCCAAGCCCCCACAAAAGGTAAAGGCTCCTTGCCTCCAAACTGGGATATCTGCAGGAAGAGAGGCGATAAGGTCCTGCTGTTGAAGACCTGATGTAAACTTGGGAAAGATGTATGGAGACCGCACTTGCAAGTATACAGATGGTCTCTGGAATGCCAGAGAGTGTTACCAAAGGCCACTAAACCAATAAAGCAATTATAGGTCTCCTTGAGTCAAGCAAGACTCCTCTATCAGCACCACCTAGCTTTTAATTTTTATATATGTGCATTTACACACGAGTGGGTGTTGGTATAGATCGTTAAACTAGGAAAAAGATGATGAGATAGAGAAGAGTATTTTAAAGAATTTCAAGAGGGTAATGCATGTGGCATTACCAAGAATATGCCCAAGTTATAGCACATAAATGATATTGACTCCACCACTTACAATGTGCCCATTAGAAACATGGGTACATGAGATGACTCAATGGGAAAAGTGCTTACTATACAAGGATTAAGTTCTGAGTTTAGATCCCTAGTTCTCAGGAATAGGGTATGGAGTGTGACAGAGCCACAGAACTCTCTGGCTAATCAGAGAGCTCCAAGCTCAGAGACAGAGTCTGTCTCAAAAATTAAGGTCAAGAGCAATAAACATGGACACCTGATATCCACTTCTGGTCTCCATATTGCACACACACATGAATGCAAACACCAACCCAACCACCAGGAAAAGATAACCAGTGAGCCCCTTATGGAGCTCAGTTGGTAAGATGGCTGTCTAATACTCATACAACCCAGGCTTTGGCACCACCTAAAGCCACTCTGCTGGCACATGCCTGGCCTGTAATCCCAGCACTCAAGAGGTAGAAAGAAAATAATCAAAAGCTCATGGCCACCCTTGGCTACACCGTGAGTTCCAGGCCGGACAAGGATACATAATGTTACCTGTAAATACTTTAAAGGATAAAAACACACATATACTCCTGAAATGCAGGAGGGTATTTACTGTAAAAAGGACAAGGAAAGGGCAAGGACATGGGGAAGAGCAAGGAGGAAAAGAGCAATGTAATTTATATATGAGCATGAAATCTATAACTTGTCATGCCATTTCAAACACAAATAAAAAGAAATTTGGACCATAAAACCAGAAAAATTCATTATTTTTCTCCTAGCTAAAAGTATGTGTTTCCTCCAACATGAAAGATTTTAGAAAAGTCAATCAATTTTTTTACACATTCTCTTTTTATTCAGCTTCCATGGATCAATGTAAGATTTAAAATTATAAATAAAATTATTCATACAACTTCTATAAATTTTTAGGGGGACAGGTCCATAGAAACAACAACTGATAGGAAAACTCACAGTTACACAGAGAGCTGTCTGGACACTCAGCTTGGTTTTTAAAGAGGAAGAGGAACAATTATGTTAGGGTAAATAGGTACAGCTCAGTTTGAGGATCTTTGCATACATAGCATACATATGTAAAGTAACATTAATCAAAAGCTTTTAGATAGTCAATTTTTTTAAGCATGCTCTGGTGGTTTGAATGAGAATGTCCCCCATAGGCTGCAAGTATTCAGACATTTTGCCCCCAGTTGGTGGTGCTGTTTTGGGAGATCTTACAAGGTGTTACCATCCTGGAGGAAGTATGTCACTGGGAGTGGGATTAGAGAGTTCAACAAGCCTTGCCAGTCTCTAGTTGCTCTCTCTCTCTCTCTGTTTCCTGTATTCACTGGAACATGTGAACCTCAGCTTTCTGCTCCAGCTCCTGCCACCATGCCTCCCTGCTATGATGGACTCTAATTCCCTGGAACCATCAATCATAACCACAAAAAGCTCTTCTTTTTATAAGTTCCCTTGGTTATGGTGGTTTTATCACAGCAACAGAAAAGTGACTAATACACATACTTAAAATTTTTTTATTCATTATTAAATTTTTTTTTTACAGGAACCAGTTACTCTTTATTGGACATTAGTTGTCAGGACAGAGAAAAAAAAGATAACAGCCTTGGTTGAATTTTTCATGGATAGGAGCTGGGCAGGTGCTCATGTCCAGGAGTGCAGGGTCCTCCACACTGGCTGTTCTTCAGTGGTACCTTCGTAGTTGCTCACGCTTGAGGTACTTGTAAGAAATGCAGTAGTTGAAGATCACATAGGCTGCCAGTATCACGTTGATGCCAGAGATGCTCCCTTTCCTCACATTGATGTATTTGCTGTAGTACATGTCATAACCTCTCTGAAATGCTCCGACAATGCCTTTGGGGCTAAATCCCACATCAGTATCTAGCTCAGCAGCTCTCCTACTTTAACTTGATTGAGTTTCTTCTCCTTCAGTGGTACGAGCAATGCCATCTTGGAGTATTTATTATCATTTTACTTTATGCGTATGTGTATACTGGCTGGATGTGCATAAGTGCACCCATGTCATGCAATGCCCATGGAGGTCAGAAGAGAGTGTTGGATTCACTGGAAATAGAGTTAAGGATGGTTGTTAGCTATCATGTGTGTGGTAGGAACCAAACTTGCATCCTCTGTAAGAGCAGTGAGTGCTCTTAATAACTGTGCCATCTCTCCAGCCTCTAATTTTATTTTTTAAAGTAAGAGTAGAACACAGATAAATTAAATATAATTCATAGATTCCAATTGAAAAATAAACTCTTTTTCAGACTTAAATTTTAATTAACTAATTCAAGTCCCAAATTTCAGTGCATGTTGAAGTTTTCGTGCATTTTACAGAATTTTAAATTAGAATTATCTTTAAGCCTGTTTAGGAAAAGTTTTTGGCAATCATTTTGAAAGCAGAACGTGATGTGAGGACTGTAAACGGAAGTGCCTTGCTCTGTTGTGACAGTCAGAGGCTGCACAGCCTCCCTGTCATCGACATCCCTCTGGGTAAATGCTAATTTCATGATTTTGAAGAAACTGCAAATGGGATGTCCTCTGGCACTTGCCGTAGATGGCAGCACTGGACTGTTGTTCAGTCATTTGGAGCATGTTTCATAGCTGTAATTGATATTAACTTGGCTGGGTTGACATTTGGGTTTGGAGTTCTGTCAAAAAAACAAAAAAAGATATAATCTGAATCAAATTCCAAGGTATAAGCATGAAATTCAAGGGAATATTATATCAAATTATATTTAATTAAAATTATATTATTATTATATTATATTAATTATTATATTATATTAATATTAAATTATAAATTATATTTAATTAAAAATATTCTTGGGGCCAGGAATGGTGGCACATGCTTTTAATTCCAGCACTCGGAGATAGCAGCAGGCGGTGAGTTCAAGGCCATCCAGGTCTACATAGTGAGTTTTAAGACAGCTGGGGCTACAGGGAGACCCCATATCCAAAAAATTATACACACACACACACACACACACACACACACATTCTTTAGCCCCAGCTAGCCTAGCACTCGCTATGTAGACCAGGCTGGACTTGAACTCACAGAGCCTCTGCCTCCAGAGTCCTGGGATTAAAGACTTGCACTACTTCATCCAGCTAATTAAAAATATTCTTATAAAATAATTTTAAGTAATTGTAATAATTAATATAATGGACTGTTGGAAGGAAATTATTTGAGTATTACTGAATGGTGAGTTATAATCATTTTTCTCTAATTTGAAAACAGAACATTAAAAGGACATTTGGGTTTTAGGTGCCTTGGTAATAAAGGCTATAGTTTGAATCAGGAATGTTTCTCAATGTCTGATGTGTTCAAGGCTTGATCTACTGTAGATGAACACAGGTGCTTGGGGGTATGCCTCAGACAGATACTTCTTGTCTCCTCATTTCCTGTTTTCTCTCCTTTGCCTTCCCACTGCCCTGAGCTGAACCTTTTCTGTCTAAGACGTACCCCTACATAGTCTTCTGCTTCCACACAGGCCCAAAATCAACAGCACCCGTGGCCTTGAACTAAAAGCTCTGAAACTGTGAACCAAAGTACCAATTTTCTCTGGGGATTTCTTGGTTATTTTGTCAAAGAAACAGAAGATGACTTACAAAATAATATAAAAGATCAAACCTCATGTGGTTCTCTGTATTTTCTTAATCTAAGCAGTAACGAGGATGTCCTTTTATTTGGTTTTGGTTACTGCATCAGAATGAATTCCATTTTAGTACATTAGCTTTGCGAATATGTCGTTAAGATTATATATTTGACAGTTATTAAAGGCTCATAATCCCGATAGATTCATGCCTATTTTGATTTTTTTTCAAGTTTCCAAACTATTTTACTTTTTCTCACTTATAAATGGAATAGAGGAATGTATATTTCATGTATACTTACATTATTTGGGATAATTTTCACTTATATCGAAAAGGGAGCATAAGTGGAGCTAAAAAAGACTTGAATATTTTAATCAAATGTTGAAAGCAAGTTGTCAGATGAATTTATATGCTAGGTGGTTTCATTTATCTCTATCAATTTTCAGTGCAAATAAGAATATGCATACTAGCTAACTGTAATATGAATATTCATAATGAATTCTCTATATTTAGAATCCAGAGAACTGTGAGAATATTTCACTTAATGCTGCATTGTCATAATTTTGTTTGTATAATTTTGATTTTCATTGAATAAAACTAAATAAATACATTATACGATTGTGAAGATGGAGACAAAAATGAGTCCTTTGGAGAATTACATAAAAGCTCAGAGCTCTCTTGCCAGTGGGCAACAAGAAATTTAGTCTAACTGTAATTTCATCAAACACAATTGATGGTCAAAATCATCCTCAGATTCTTTAAAAAATTAGTACTTATTCTCTTACTGTGTTGGCGGGAACGATTTAGGAGAGTAGTGATTTCTGGCTTGCTCCAGTTTCCCCTGTCATTTATTATGAAACAGACTCAAGTTCAGATGAAGATTTACAAAGATGAATTTCCTAAGTAGCAGCACTGGCTCCCTATTTTCAGGTATCTCCATCTTCAAGTATTAGTGAACCATGTGGATTGGAAGAGAGAGAGCACATCAGCTATAAATAGTGTGATTTGTTGGAATTCTCTGAACAATGTGAAATCTGTAGGCACTTTCTTAAAGCCAGGGAAGAAGCCATAAATACATACAGACTGAGTTTCTTGATGCCCAGATGCAAGATATCTCTGAGCTTTAAAGTGACTCCAGTAAATGAAGATTAAAAGCAAGTGAATCATGCTTTGGTGACATGAAAAACTGAAGGGAAATGTAGTATTTAAGGAGCCTACTAAAAAATCCACATATAAATATGAATGATGTGTATAGCTCAAGGATATATAACAAAAATCACAGTGTCAGGAAAGGGTTTGTTGATCAGAGTAGTCCAAGAGATTCCCCAAATAACACAAATTATTGCTACATCATCTGATTGCCTCTCAGAACTTTAATGTAAGGAAAGACAGAGCATACTACAGATAAAAGATAGAATGATTAAGCAGGAACTGACCTGGAAACCTCCTCCCCAAACACTGGCTCTCATAGTACCAGAACATACTACGTAGTGTATCAAGGAAGAAAACCAATCTATAATCCTACTCAGCTATAAACCTTACAAATGACCTACTTGCCCAGCAAACTATCTCTATTAATGCAGTTGTGCCACCATTGTCTTGGAGGTAATCACCAACTATTTAATTGGACTTAAGGCCTGCTCAGCGAAAGGGATTTCATGTGTGTTACTGTCAACATAGTCATGTACATATGACAGATGAGGTCATTCACCATATAGAAGAACCCGCATCTGCCCTTTCCCTAAACTGATGTAATTTATTTTTCTAAATGTACATCCTTATATTTACAGACAAATGTACCTCTCAGCACTCATCAAAAAATTCTCTCTTCAATTGATGGACACTACTACAAAAATCCAGATCTGGTCAAAGATAACAAGAGACTGCGAGATGCCCAGCCCTAAGCAATACATCTACAATGCAACTTATACACCCAAGTTTCATGGAACATTGTGAAAGAAGGGGAGAGATATTGTTAGAGCTAGAGGGACAAGACACCTACTGCTAGTGAATGCATTCTAAACGTGATAATAAAGCTATAACAACAAAATCCCCACAATATTAGAGTCTAATAAGATCTACATATTGACAAAACCAGTTGACATGTGGGCAAGGTGGATTGGTGAAATTTCATGTTCTTCCACCACAAGATGAAGAGTTAGAGGCAATCAAAGGATGCTCAGGGAAAGAGAATCAGTTTTCTTCTGGAACTTGCTTCCTGAGAGGTTATGTAATCTCGAGTGGGCAGCCTTAAACACAGGTACACATAAGCACCACCAGTTGCACTCAGTGCATTATAATTATAGTTTTTATAAATATATTATATATATATCGTATGTCTGTATATGTAAAATTACCAACCAAAGAAAAGGATTAAAAAACTGATAGGGAGTACGGGGTCATGGGAGGAGTTGGAAGAGGACTGGGAGTGGCATAAATAATGCAAGTATGATAGTCATATATAATAGTCTCAAAAGTGAAGTAAATAAAATATATTAATAATAATCATAAAATATTATCAAAGGAAAATAAACAATTGTTTATTTTAATAAACAATTAAATAAAATAAACACAAAAGGTATGTTATAAACTGGATGATTGGAAATTATATTAGTTTTATCCAAATTGATCTCTAAATCTCAACGTTTAATTTTTCAGAAATTGATATGCTAAATGTAAAGTGCAGGGCTGAAGAGATGGCCTAGCGGTTAAGAGCGCCAACTGCTTTTGCAGAGGACCCAGTTTCAATCCCCAGCACCCACATGGAGGCTGAGAACCACCTTTAACTCCAGTTTCAGGGGAATCCGACATGCAGACAGTACATTCACACACATAAAAAAATAAATAAAATTAAAAAAAGAAATTATAATAAAGTAAATAAATAAATGTAAAGTCCAGACATAAAATCTAAAAAAAAAATTGTAACAGACAAATATTTTAAATAGCTGAAATATGAGGGGACTTTCCATATACTTTAATAATATACGATCCAATACTAATAGGTTTGTATAATATCTATATGAAAAAAAAATATATATATATAGTTTACATAACTAAGAATATCCAGAAATAAACCTAGAGAGACAAAAATAGACTGTTAATTTTTCAATAAAAATGTCCAATAGCTGGCTGATTAGCTCAGTTTACAGCATGAGGCAAATAAAAATGTCAAAGTAATTTGACAAAGAAGAATAATCCTTAACATAAATGTCTGAGTACTTTGATACCTATAAATCAAAAAATGGAGTGGAAAATAGAAGGAAGAGAGAATAACATCAAATAAACCATAGATTTTTTAAAAACTAATGCAATAAAACTTCTGGAAATAAAACAGATAATTTCCTAGTGACCATGTGTGAGCATAGATCTCTTAAATAAATACATTTTAAAACTAAATTTATTTCCTAAAGGTAAAAAGAAAGTTCTCTCTCTCTCTCTCTCTCTCTCTCTCTCTCTCTCTCTCTCTCTCTCTCTCTCTCTCTCAGATAGGCTCTCTGAAGCCCCAGCTAGCCTATAACTAACTCTCTTTGTAGGGCAGGCTGACTTCAATTTCACAGAGATCCTCCTTCCTCTGCGTCCAGTGCTGAGATTAAAGACTTGAGTCATCATGCTCAGGATGAAAGATATTCTTAGAAATGAAAGGATATGTATATGCTAAAATAAAATATTTGCAAACATCTGATACAATAATTCAATTTAATAGTCATAAAAACTATAAAAATTATTTTGTATTATATGTATGAGTCTATTTCCTGCATGTATGTAAGTGCATCTGTGTCATGTAATGCCCATGCTGGTCAAAGATGGTGTTAGATCCCCTGGAACTGGAGTTATGTGTGGTTGTTAGCTGACATGTGGGTGCTGGAAACTGAACCTGAGTCCTTTGCAAGAGCAGTCAGTTCTCTTGACTGCTGAACCATATCTCCAGCCCCAATAGTCATAAATGTTCTTAAAACACTATACTCAGTCGAAAATAATTTTATAGATAGGCAAGAAATTTGTGAAGTTACTTTAGCAAAATTTAGATACTGATATCATATAAGTCCTTGAAAATGTGTTCATTATAAAAAAAAGTTAAGACCAAAGTGAGGTACCCTATATATGTCCTGGAATGGCTAAAATTAAAAACCACATAATACAAGTGCTGGTGAAAGAGAAGAGTAAATGAAAGCCTCACCCATTTTCTGTAGGAATATAAAGAAAGGAGAAATTCTGTGGAAAACAATTTGAAATTTTTTGTCAAATTAGGCATACACTTATGTTCCTGCAATCCTACTTATAGTCATTTTTAGATGAAAAAGACAATCTATGTTCTAGCAAATACCCATATGTTTGAATGTGAAATGTCTCCCATAAGTACCTGTGTTTGAATATTTGGGCCCCATTTCATTTTGCTGTTTTGGGAGTCTAGGGAACCTTTAGGAAAAATAACCTTACTGGAAAAATGGTTTACTGGGGGCAGGCTTTGAAGTTTCGTAGTTTGCTCCCAATTCCCATTCACTTTCTGCTCACTTACTGCCAATACATTTGACTAGTTCCCTCATCCTCTTTCTACTCTGATGCTTTCTTCTCCATGATGGATTTTATCTCCTTGTACTGCTAAAACAACACAAAACAAACAAACAAACAAATCCCCCAACTCCGTTAAGTTGTGCTTCCTGTCAGGTACTTTGTCAAAGCAATAAGATATTTCTGAATGGAACTTTTACACCTAAGGCTCATGGGACATAGCATATCAGGAGGTAGAGAAAATACTAATACATCCCTCACCTCTTACCAATGAAGCTTCCTCATACAATCAAGTATGATACACAGAGAAGGCCAGGACTGGCCAAGTTTTAGAGACTAAGAGCAGTGGGTGTGTCCCTGGACAGGACTCCTATGTCAAATTTCATCCATGCAGGGTTCAGAGAACACAGTGGAAGAACAAGTGGGGAGACGGTAAGAGAAGGGTTGGTACATGATCTTATGGATACGCCTCTTGGAACTTGCTCATATGAATTTTCAACAATGGTGACAGCATGCACAAGACCAGGCAAACCAAGTCTGACAAAAACCCAACATAAGACTGGGGAAATTGGCAGCAGGCTCCAACCTTAGTGGAAGAACTATTGGCAGCTGATTACTGCTGGCTGAGGGACAGTTGATCTTTAAGGTAGTGACTCTGGATAGGTTGACTAGACCCCAGTGGATGAACTTCCACCAATGGATATCTGGGTACAAATGCTTGACTGCATCAGCTTTAACATATATGACAGAATGCAGGCAATCCAATGGGGGCTCTAGGGGTAGTGTGTCTAAATTTGATTAAGACCTATTATGTGAAAAGCACAAAACTCAAGGAAAGAAAGAATATGTCATATGTAAATGTTTCTTGGATCTCCATCATAATATCTTAAATTTGAAATAAGTCAAGTATCCAACAACTGAGTAAGTGCTAAATAAATTATGATACATACTTATAATGAACTATTAGTCAGAAGTAAATAAAATAACATGACTGCCATACTCAAGATAAAGAAGTTTGATTCAAAGGAATTCATTTATTATATATTATCTAGAAAACATAAATTATTTTTCACCTGTGACATTATTTGAACTCTACCTCCATGTGAGGGGCAAGGGTCTGTTTAGTAGAATGGCACACACAGAAATATTCTGTAAGCCACACAGACTTACTCAAATGCTGTGATTATCCGTAGTCTGCAGGCTGCCCTCACACAGTGCTGGGATTTTTCTACTAGGTTTCACATTAGTCACACACAGATTATTATGTCAGTTTTTAATAGTTTTAAGTTGTTGAAAAGAATGTGGTAAATAACAGAAATGAGTCAAGGCATTGAGAAAGGGAACAAGGAGAAAGGTCAAAGTGGTGGGAGGGAATTAATTTAAAGGAAAACAAAATGATTGGAATTGGTCCCATCGCTGTTATCCTGGGAAGAATGGAGGTCAGTTCTTAGTCATCAAAGTCACAAATGAAATGGAATAGTCATCCACTGACATTGGATATTAAAAACTTATTTTCTGTAACATAATTTACATCTGGGACAGCTTTCAAGAGGAAAATTTCCTTTTACAGGAGTAGGTTAGAATACTACCCATGAAATGACTTGGGCACAAGCAGTGGGAGGTGTGTGGGTGGGGTAGCCACTTACAAGGACTTGTGACTTTCTGCTTTGACAATGAGTGTACATATTAGTACTGCTGTGTTTAAAGAAAGGACACAGCTGGTGGGTGTGATGGTGCGTGCCTTTAAGGCCAGCCTGCTTTACATAGGGGGTTCCAGGCCAGCTGTGGAAATAGGCCCAGTCACAAACAAACAATGAGACTGAAACCTGCCTGCATTTTCTCCTAGTTGTCTGTGGATGTCTTATTTCAGAACAATTTTAGATTATTGTTAAAAGTGATAGACAGATGAATACTATCAAACTAGTGATAACCAGATTCCTGGAGAAGTAGACATTAAATCTAAATTTAATAGACACCGAAAGTGATTTTGATAGACAATAAAAATCAAGAAACTACGATTTGAAGCCAGGCATAGTGGTGCACGCCTTTAATCCTAGCACTTGGGAGGCAGAGGCAGGGATATCTCTGTGAGTTCAAGGCCAGCCTGGTCTACAGAGTGAGTTCCAGGCCAACTGAGACTAAAGGGAGACCTTGTCTCAAAAAACAATACCAAAAAATAAAAGAAACTACGATTTGAAGTAAATCACTCTATTATTCTATAATTCATCTGTTCCTATAAAATTATACATCAATCACATTTCCCAGATAAATGTCACCTGAGTTCCCTGACTCTATTCAGTTTAGTTTATGTAATACATATTTGACAATTGATATTTCGATGGTTTTGGGCATTTAATAAATTTTTCTTATATTGATTTGGATCTTCTTTGTCCAATTGTAAGAGCATCAGCTCCCCTGCAAGGCATGGATTTCATTTTCTATTCATATAATATCTGGTTGTCTTCTCTATTGTAAAAAAAAAAAAAGCAAACAATCATTCATTTATTTTTATTTTATGTGTTTGACTTGCCTACATGCATGTCAGTGTGCCGCATACACGCAATGCCCATGGAGGCCAGGAGAGGGCAACAGATCCTCTGGAACTGAAACTAGGTTGTTAGGGACCATGGAAGAGAAGCCATTGCTCCTATTCCTGAGCCATCTCTGGAGCCCCTGGTTCTCTTTTCTAATGGCAAAGGGGATGGTGACATTAAGAAAAGCAGCTATTAGTAATTTCATAAAAATTCAATAATAGGACATACAATTATTTTATTATTTTTTAAAGAAAGACCACAAGTAGAGCATAGAATTTCTAAGGTGGTGAAAATATTCTGCATTCGAAGGGAGTTGGCCCTGTGGATCTATGGATCAGCATATTCGAGAAAGAAGAAAAGTCAGGTACAAAGAACTTAATTCTGTGGTGTGACTGGACCATCCCCAAGGATCTAGGGTATAGTCAGCCAGACACAGAGGGATAGGACATACAGTAAGTTAGGTAAGGTGATCTACTGAGGATAGGTAGTTTGCAATGAAGATTACCAACAGTTATGGATTATAAACCAAACTAAACATATCAGAAATAAAGAAGAAATAAAATATATTAATTAATGTAACATATACTTCCAAATGTCAGAAATGTGTGATAATGTCTTCTTTCTGTACTACATCTTAGGTTGGTGAACACTGGTGTTTAGTTCTATATTCTTTAGCTCCAATTAGAACTGGGATATTTTATTGAACAAAAGAAGCAGCCTAGTCTACTTTATTGAGTACATAAATTCTTGATTGGATGAACCAAATGAGTGAAATATGAATAAGTGACCAAAAATGGGAACTAAAGTGGAGATTTAATCTGTGAATCTTAGTTCTAGCTTCTGCTAACTCATACAGAACATGGTGATCTTCTATTTCAAAAATGAACTCTTTTCATATAGAAATATATTCCAGTGATTGAAAGAAAATAATAACCTCATCAAACTCAAAAGCTTCTGTACATCAAAAGAAACAATCAAGGAAGTGAAGAGAAATCCCACAGAGTGGGAGGAAACCTTCACTGCAGATACATCTGACAAAGCATTGATTTCCAGAATATATAAACTACTCAAAGAACAAAGAAAAAAGAAAACAAATGACCCACTCAATAGATGGAGCAAAGAACTGAACAGAGACTTCACAAGTGAGGAATTAGAGATGTCTGAGAAACACCTCTTCAAGAACTGTTCAACATCACTAATCATAAGGAAATGAAATAAAAACCACTAAAGATATCATCTTACTCCAATAAGAATGTCTAGGATCAAGAAAACAAATGAACCAAGTGCTGGAGAGGTTGTGGGAAAGAGGGAACACTCATCCCACTGCTGGTGGGAATGTAAACTCGTACAGCCACTATTGAAAGCAGTGTGGAGAACCCTTGAAGACTTGGAATGAACTGCCACCTGACCCAGCCATACCAATCCTAAGCATATACCCTCAAGACTTATGCCCCACACAGAGATACATGCAGGCCATCGTTTATATTGCAGCTCTCTTCACAATAGCAAGGAGCTGGAACCAACCTAAATGCCGTCAATCTTGACGAGTGTAGAGTATAATGTGGTATATCTCTACACAATGGATTTCTAATGCAGCAGTAAAGAAAGGACAACATCATGAACTGGAGCTTGTGCAGGAACAATAGATGGCTGGGGCTGAGAAGGACATCATGTCTGAGGTTGAAGTAACAAGTCCCAGAAAAAACAAACGACCGAATGAGATCCCTCTCTGTGTGCGATGCTACTGACTCGTAATTACGCCAGATTCTAAATATTTCTTGTGTTAGGCCCCCTGACTTCTTAGCCTAACATTAGCCGAATTGACGACTTCGCCCTAATGGACACGTACCAACTAACAACAAAACAACGAACCAACAACAAACAACAAAAGAAATAGACTGCCAATCAAACGAACTGACCTAGAACACGTGAACTTTCTGGCTCAACAAAGACTCCAACGCTTCTCTCATGGGAAATATTGACAGAAAGCTACCTAAGAGATTGATAAAAGCCCAGCTTCTGACAGAATGCAATGAGCTCTTGCCAGCGGCATGGGTGCGGGCAATGGGCGAGGAACATGGGTCTAGACTTTATATAATAAAAGAAGAAAATATAAAAAAAAGAAAAGAAAATTTAATCTATAGCATTGATGCCATAAAACTGCACACGCATAAAAAAAAAGGGTAACATAAAAAAAAAAATAAAAAAAAAACACGCATCATTTTTCGCTCTGGTTTCAGAAGCAAACAATGCAACAGATTCTCCAGTATAGACTTCCCCCAGCATGTGTCGTACTTTTCCCTCCAGTGTGTCAGCTTTTTAAATACATAAGACATTATGTGCAATATATAATGTAAATTGTTAAAATAAATATAAAATCCTCAGCGAACCAATGCGGTAGCCGTGTAATAACAACATATATATTAGTTTTTAACATGGAAAAAGTTCTCCACGAACTCTGATCTTAAATATTACATAGCACTTGCTCGTCTCTACTATAATACTATCTAGATAAGTATTATGTATATTTATGTAATATATATATATGTGTGTGTGTGTGTGTGTATACACATATATACATATATATGTATCCATGGTTGAAGAGCAATTGTCAACCTGTAATGCTGGAAAGGGAAGAATCAGTTTTCTTTGAGGATATGACACTAAGTATGCTGACCAGGCTCCATTGGATGGACCCACACAGAAAGGCATTTAAGGACAGAAACGTGACTCAATAAGCCTTAATATATATGGCAGAGTACTTGTAATTGGGTTGGGGGTTTTAGAAAGTGTACAAATCGGGGAGGGTATCTAAATATAATCAAAATATGTGGTATGAAATTGATAAAAATTCAATATATTTTTTAAAAGAAAGTAATGCCCTTTGTTTTTGTGTCTTTTTGACTAATAGTAATATTTTATGTCACTTAGCCATTTAAAGCACATCTATTATGCTCTATCTCATCCTGTCTTTTTGAGCTCGCAAGCTGTGCTTATTTTAGATTGACATAAGTACTCAGAGTTATTGCCTCCTATCACATCAATAGGTGGTACAATGGATATTGATCAACCTCTTACTCCACAGCCTGCACCTTGTGGTCAACCATGATGCTTAGAAAGCGAGTACTGAAGGAGAAAAAGAAGTTTGGAAACCAAAGAAAGACTCCTCCCCTTTGAGGTTTTTCAAATTATGTAGTAATTGAAAAAGTCGAGATCTGAAAACATACAGCTAATTCTACTTTTACAAACATCAGCCATTTATCTGTATTATATTTATAATGTAAAATAAAATTCAGACTACTCTCCGGGAATTCTAGACAGTCTTAAAGTAAATGCCGATGATATTTATGTAATCTTTACAAATATTGGAAAATTTATGTATAAAGTAAACCTAAGTGAAGACAAAATATTCTAAAATATTTCAAATAAGAGCCCTCAGCTAGGAGCAGCAGAACTTGTAAAGTATAAGCTTTCAAAAACAAAGCATAAGATAAGATTGCTTATCTTGCATCCAAACTATATTTAAAACCCTGAAGGTCTACTGAGCTACATACTAAATGTACAAAGGTACTAAATTATACAGAGTTTTCTGCGAAATTGTTTTTCAAAAGTAAATTGTTGTATTTAAAAAAGGGTTCATTTTCTGTGGAGATTTCATTGGTTTAAAAGAGATTTCAATCATTTACTTAGGTTTATCCAGGGCTTTCTTCTGTCCTTCACTTTGTAGATAGAGGAAATCCACAGATAAACAACCTTAAATAACCTCAGTGACTCCTGCTTTTTGACATTAATGTTCTTGTATAACTTCTTTTTGTTAAACATAAGTTGGTTCTAATGATTTGGCTCTAAAAATTTAAGCAGTACAAAAGCCAGAAAATGATACATCTAATTAAATTATACAGAGAATTTGGCTTTCATTTCAGGCATACTCTCTTGCTGTCTTTCACTCAGAGCTCCTTCTCCAGATCAGAAAGTCCTATGTTGTGAGTTGACCTTTTCTTTTCTTTGCTTAGATGTATTTTATTTGAGGAGAGGCTCTTGTGTAGCTGAAGCTAACTTTGAACTCCTGATCCTTCTATCTCCATTTTCCTAGGGCTGAGATTATATACATGTGCTAACATGCCTACTTGTGAGCTGCCCTCTACAAAGACTTAGACCTTACTGAGGTCCATACCATCAGGGAGGACCTGCCTTGAGGCCTTCCAGGAGCACTGTGAATTAGTTTAGAATGAAATTGTCTGAAAAGAGCTTTGCAATGATTCATTACCATAGCCTCGGTCAATATTCTGAATTGGAGATATATATATATATATATATATATATATATATATATATGCGATTGGTGCATGTTTAATTGACGTGAGTTCAACAAGCCTATCAGTTTTTTCCCGAGACTCCTGTCTAACAGCCATACAGGTGCTTTTTAGGACTTAGTGAAAAGCTATATGTGTCATATTGGACAACAATGGTTTTGAAGCTGATAAAAAGGTAATGCCATTCTGAAGGGTTAATTATGGATGGTTTAAATTGCTCTGTCCACATTAGCCTTTAAACTAAGTATCTGTATGAAGGTTGCTTAAACTTACTGTGGGATTGGCATAACAAATGTTCTCTATAATTTTGCTGTCAATAGTATCGCCTAGGGTTAGCAATCTCTTTTCACCCCTATAGGATTATTTATCTCAAAAATAAACTTTGTTTCCCAAGTTAATCCACATACAGTAACCCAAACAGCATGGTGAACTTGATGAAATCTGCTTGTTTTTTGATTCCACCTATATAGTTATGTATAAAACAACTGCCTTTTTGAGACTCAGGAGTCAAAAACTAAAAACCTGTAAATAAAAAAGGGAATAGTTAGATATGAAAACTTATCTTGTCAAAAAACCTTCCAACCAAATACTTAAAATGAACTATGCGGAAAGGATCGTTGTATTGTCTTCACCAACAGGCCCCAGCACTATCACAACTGGTAATGGCTGAGAAAGAAAATGCCCAGCTTTGCACCTGTGTAGTAGGTTATGCTACCAGAGAAGCCTGCCACCGAAGGATTGACTTCTCTGGGCATTGCAAGCCGGAAGAAATGCCTGTCCAGATTGCTTGCAGACATCAAGGCCCCCTCTCTTGGATACCTGACTAGCTAATCAGACTTTTTTTTAAGAGATTCCTAAGCCACGAAGCTTACCTCTACGGTGCCCACAAAGGCTTTTAATAGCTAAAGACTTTCTTAACCTGCCCCCCCATAGAATATAAGGAGAAAATAAGATGATGATGAGGTCGTTTCCAACTGTAGATTGGAGCCAACTAGTTAAGAGAGGAATCTCTTATAAAACAAGTAAAACTGCCTTCTTTAATTGACTAATGCGACATAGAAAATTGTGAAAAGTCCTATTATCTTTCTATTCAGAACCAATATAATGCTAAAGTTCTCTTAAGCTTCATGCACTTAACAAACATATTTAATACAAGGACGTCTAACATCAAGCAATGGATTATTCTCCCAAGGGTGAATTGGTTGGGCCCAGGCGGCCATCCAAGGCCCCACAAATGGTAAAGGCCTCTTGACTGCTCAAACTGGGGATATTGCAGGAAGAGAGAGATAAGGCCCTCTGTTGTTAAGACTGATATAAACCTGGAAAAGATGTATGTACGAGACCTGCACTTGCAGAGCATTTAGGCAGATGTCTCTGGGATGCAGAGAGTGTTACCAAAGACCACTAAAACCAATAAAGCAAATAAGGTCTCCTTGAGTCCAGCAAGACTCCTCCGCAGCACCAGCTACACCTCAATCTGCCTGGAAATATGTGCAGCAGTGGCAGCCATAGGTCTGTTTATCCCAATCTAATTGGCTATTAACTCTCCTTGGAGGAATACCCACGGCTGATGCACAAGCTTACATCCACTAATGGTTAGGAGATGTTGTAAACAACACAAAGACCCTGCATCCTTAACAGAAGAAACTGTAAATCATGAATTAACATTCCATCCAAAAATCTGTGTCTATAACAAAAGAAACCTACCATAACAATTAGTACTTGTTTAATACCATATATCTAATTGTGTGTGCTTCATTAGTAGGATCGAAAAGGCTTATATATTATACTGTTTTAATCTAAATATCTTAATTGCATGTGCTTCATTAGTAGGATCGAAAAGTTTATGCCTTGCACAAGCCTGGCAGCCCATGAAAGAAAACACGCCAGAACTGACTAGAGACCAAGACAGCAGCTCCAGAGAAAGTAGAGTGGTTTGCTTCTCATCCACTGTGCCCTTTTCTAAAAGCCTAGGGAACAATCTGCCAGNATCTAGGTTGCAATTTGTCTGGATCGCAGAAATACATGGCCTTTCTGCATGCTGTCACCAGTGCTCTAAAATTAAAAATTAAGTAATAAAAAAACAAACAAAAAAAAAATTAAGTTGCTTCAAATTGAACTTACATCATCTCAGTTGCTTGGCCAAAAACTCGTTTATCTTTATATGATTCATTTACCACCTCTGGATTTTAACAATATCTTCAATGGTCCCTAGCCGCTTGGGGTGGTGAAGCCCTATTGCATGTAGCGTGTCCTCTTCAGGGATAAGCCAACTTACGTCGTCTTATCTCTCTCTACATTGGCCAATGTGCCCCCTCTTAGTTAATCACCATCTGCTACATGAGGAAGCTTTCCTTGAGCAGAAGTTTGAGAGATGCTATTAAATTCCTTCCTATTGCCCTGATTCAGCTGTGTTCCCAAGACCCTTCAGTTAGTAAGCGTTTCTGTATAGATGTGTCACTTAAGGCTGGACATCGTCACAGTCAATTATTTCTCTACTCTTTTGCACATAGTTTGTAGCCACTGTGTAATAGTTTTCCAATCTGCTAGTAAAAAGAAGCTTTTTGGACTGGAGAGCATAGCCTAGCGTTAGAAGCGCTTACTCCAACGCTCTTGCAGAGGACCCAGCGGGTCATATCCCCAGCCCCCACATGCGCAGCTCAAGAACCATTTATAAATCCAATTCCAGGAGAACTCCAGATGCGTTTACATACTGAAAATAATAAATATCACAAGGATATAAATGGACTGAAAGGAAACAAAAACACACCATCATCTCAATTGACCCGGGGGCGGAAAAAGCCAATTGACAAAAATGTCCAGATCCGTTCATGTTTAAAGTTCCTAGAGGGAATAATTGGATTGGAGGGATTCATACCTTTCAATGTAATCAAAGCCAAAATACAGGAAACCCCAGCCAATATATTCTCATAAATGGGGAAACGAGTAGAATCATTCCCCCCCATTAAGGGTTAGAACTCGGGCCCAAGCGTTTGTTGCCCCTTGTCACCACCCTATTATTTCAACATAGTTGCTTGAATCCCTTGCTAGGGCAATAAGCGCATAGAAAAGGAAATTAAGAGTATTGTTCTAATAGGCAAAAGAGCGAAGTCAAGCCATCCCTTTTGCTAGATGATGCATTGATTGATATCTACTTAAGGGATGCTTGAAAACTCCACCAGGAAACTCCAGAAATGATTAGGAGCTTCAGTAAGGTGGGAAGGATACAAAAATAACTTTACAAAAAGTCAGTAGAGCACTTTCTCTACACCTAACAGTAGGCAACTGAAGAAGGAATAAAGGGACCACCTCCCACTTACACAATTAGCCTCAAAAAACAATAAAAACCTAGGCAACAAACCTAACCAAAGATACCAAGAACCGTCTACTAACAACAAAAATTTTTTAAACCTCTAGAAGAGGAAATTAAAGAGACATCAGGAACATGCGACAAACCTGCCCATGCATACTGCGATTGGCGAAAATAAGACATAGTGTAGAACAATGGTCCATTCTATACTTCTAACTTTGTATGATCAGACTTTAATGCAATCCCAATCAAAATCCCCAAGAGACTTCTTCACTATTAGTTTGGGATAAAGAATCCGTTAATTTCATTGGAAAGAACAGAAGACCCTGAATAGCCCAAGCAACCTGGGCCAGGAAAGAGCAATACAGGGAGGGATCGCGTTACCAGAACATCAACTTAAACTTACCAGGAGCTATGAGCTCAATTTAAAAACAGGCTTCAGCGTAACATGCCACCAAAAAACAGACAGTCAATTGAGCCAATGGAAACAAAATTTAATGATTGAAACCCCCGCGCAACATACAAATTTCAGCCATATCATATTGATAAGGAGGCCAAGAAGACACATTGGAAGAAAGACACACCTTCAAAAGTTGTGCTTTGGCAAAACTGCAACCATCGTGTAGAAGAATGAATATTAACCACCTACCTCTCACCCTGTACAAAGTCAATTCCAAATGGATCAAAGACCTCAACGTGAAATTTCCAAAAACTCTGGAGCCGCACTGAGTAGAAACGAGGAAACTTTTGCCTGCAGTAAACTACAGCCCCGACGCTTAGGCTGTTAGCCGAAAAAGACTTTTTAAACAGACAGCATAGCTGTCCCCCTATTTACAACAAGAAATAAGGTGCTGTTCACATATAACAAATGCAGCGACCTCATTTAAACTACAAAAGTTTCTGCTAACTATCAAACAGAGAAAACAATAAGAGCGCAAGTGAAGAGCCAAAACCCAACAGAATGCCATTCCTGCGGAGGAACCTTCAGAGCAGAACATCCGACAAAGAATTAATTTCCAGATTATACATGCTACTCAAAAAAACAAAGCAGAAAAACAAATGACAAAGTCACTCAGAAGATGGAGCAAAGATCTGCACAGACACAATTCACAGCAGGAGAATTAGCAGAATGCGCCTGAGCATAGAACACCAAAAAAACTAAGAATGTTGGTGGATCTTCACGATCACTAAATAATTAAGCGAATGCACATTAAAACCACCACGGCGACCGTTCTTAAGATCCACCTTTACTCCAGCTTAAGACTGGCATAGCGATCAAGTCAAAACAAATGAATGCCCAGCTGCTGATTAGGGTGCCTGGGGAAAGCCGGAACACTTCATCCAATTGCTAGTGGGAATGTAAACATGTGCAGCCAATATGCGAAAACAGCTTGTGGAAGAACCCTTAGCAAGCACTCAAAATGATGCCTGCCCTTTGACCAGTCAATATCACAACTCCTGCCGGCGTATATCCCACAGACTCATTCTTACTGCAGAAGACATTGCCACAGCTGTATTTCATTGTACACTTGTTCACAATTTTAGCCAAAAAACTGCCGAAATCAACCCAAGATGCCCCTTCAACTGTACGCAGTGGATAGCAAAAATGCCTTGGCACGGCGTACATACACAATGCCGAAATTCTATGCACCGACCGTTAAAGAAAGAGGACACGATGAACTTTGCAGGTAAATTTAAATGGATGGAGCTTGAATACATCATGTTAAGTGAAATCGAGTAACACAGTCTCCAGCAAAAACAAGTCGCGACAAATGCGTACTCTCTCATATTGTGGATGCTCCGAAGTACCAATAACCCAGATATAAATATTTCTGTGTGCTTGGTTATTGTGGCCCAGAAGAGCCGCGGCTGCATATGAAAAGAACAACTAAACATGAAAGCAATTGCATCAGAAGACTGCCAACTGAAATGGTGCACTTCTCTGGAAGCGCTCGGCAGCCGTTGGAAAGGCCGACAGACGGCCGCTCGTATATTGCTCGATTGGTGCCATGTTTAATTGACGTGGAGTTCAACAAGCTGATCCAGAATTATTGTTCCAGACTCCTGTCATAACAGGCCATACATGGTCTTTTAGGACTTAGTTAAAAGCTATATGTTCATATTGGACAACAATGTTTGAAGCTGATAAAAACGGTAATGCATTTCTGAGGGTTAATTGGTGGTTTAAATTGCTCTGTCACATTAAGCCTTTAACTAAGATCTGGTAATGTAAGCTTGTATAAACTATTCTGTGGGATTGGCATAAACAAATGTTTCTCTATAATTTTGCTGTCAATAGTATCGCCCATGGTACCAATCTCTTATTCACCCCCCTATAGGATTATTTATCTCAAAAATAAACTTTGTTTACCCAAGTTAATCCACATACAGTAACCAAAACAGCATGGGTGAACTTGATGAAAATCTGCTTGTTATTGATTCCACCATATAGGTATGTATAAAACACTGCCTTTTTGAGACTCAGGAGTCAAAAACTAAAAACCTGTAAATAAAAAAGGGACATAGCTAGAATATGAAACTTTCTTGTCAAAAACCTTCAACCCAAATACTTAAATGAACTTATGCGGAAAGGATGTTGTATGTTATCCAACAGGCCCAGCACTTAATCACATACTTAATGGCTGAGAAAGAGAAATGCCAGCTTTGCACGTGTAGAGGTATGTACCAGAGATAGCCTGCCACGAAGCGATTGAACTTCTGCTGCGCATTGAAGCGGAAGAAATGCCTTCCAGATTGCTTGCCAGACATCAAGGCCCCTCTCTGGATCCTGACTAGCTAATCACATTTTTTAAGAGCATTCCTAACCTACGGAGCTTACCTCTAGGTGCCCACAAAGGCTTTTAATATGCAAGAGACTTTCTTAACCGGTCCCCCCCTAGAATAAAGGAGAAAAAAATGATGATGAGGTCGTTTCTCAACTGTAGATTGGAGCCACTGTTCAGAGAGGAATTCTCTTGATAAAACAGTAAAACTGCCTTCTTTTTAATTGCACTTAATGCCGAATAGAAAATTGTGAAAAGCTGATTATCTTCTATTCAAGAACCAATATAATGCTAAAGTTTCTTAAGCTATGCACTTAATCAAACATTATTAATACATAGGACGTCTGACATAACAATGGATTATTCCCCAAGGAGCTAATTTTGGCAGCGCGGATCCAAGGCCCCACAAATGTAAAGGCTCCTTGCGCTCAAACTGGTGGATATGCAAAAAGAGAGCAGTGATAAGGCCCTGCTGTGTTGAAGACTGATATCAAACATGGAAAAGATGTATGTAGACCGCCCTTGCAGAGCATGAGCAGATGTGTCTCTGGGATGCAGAGAGTGTTACCAAAGACCACTAAACCAATAAAGCAAATAAGGTCTCTTCGAAGAGGGGGCGTGGTAGAATGTAAGGGCTTCGATTGGGGTTAATGGTGAAACTACAACAATATAGACTGGACACTCATTTGATCAACTTGATTGAACATACAAGCCCCCCCTGCTGTGTGGGTTTGGGCACAACTGCTTGCAAATTGGTTTTACATGAAGGATGCTTGTACTCACAAATTATCACTTATTGTTAAAAAAAAATGAAAACAAAACAAAACAAAAAAGCAGAGAAAGATGCAGAAAACTTATGGCAGATTGCATGATCTGGGATAGGTAGGGGTGGGGTGGGGGGAAGGGAAGGGGATATATGCCTGAACTGAATTGGAAAATGATGTATGAAATACATAAAGCATCAATAAAAAAAATAAAATAAAATAGAGAAAATTGTCAAGAGGTAACAGCTACTTTTCCAGTGAACTAACTGATAATTGCAACTGAATGTGACTACAAATCAATAGACTCTTCCTGAACTGATTCTATGGATAATGACTTGAAATAATTATTATTTTGTTTCGAGATAGGGTCTCTGTAGTCCCACCTGGCTTTGAACTCACTATGTAGACCAGGCTGGTCTTGATCACACAGAAATACAACTAGCTCTGTTTCCCAAGTCCCTTAATTCACAGTGTGTATCACCATGCCTGGCTATTTGAAAAACAATATTTTTAAATCATAGTGTAGGTTTCATTTCAGTATGTCATAAATCCCTTCAAATGCATCAGTAATTTCATTGGAAGATCTATACAAATTCTCTACAGACACACATTATTCATAATAATAAGCATGGGTATAGAGTGTGTTCAAAATTTAAGACTCAGTTTCGACTGAGGAAGGTTGTATTTGCCAAGATTACAAAAGTCGTTTCACTTACTAAGTATCTGCCTTTTCTAATTCTTTGAATGGAAGTTGTCATAAGAGGAAAATAATTTAACCACTTCCTTCCATAATAATCTGCTATGGTAATGGTTTATTTTATACTAATTTAAATAAGCTTCAGCTCTTGTAAAATTTTATAAAATGAATATGGTTTAAAAGGTAAACATCTTTTGTTTTCATGTTATATGAGATCTGCAGCTTATACCTTGATTGCAAGGTCTTTCCATTTCACATTTCTTACTGTGATTCGGGTTGAAAAAAGGGCTTCTATTTGGACTATTCTCTTATTACATAGTAGAGGGTCAAATCACAAGACAGAACAAGCTGATCCTGTCCAGTTACATTATAGCTGTTGATGCATGCTACATTGCCATATTCACAAGTAAAACACCGACTGAAGAAGGTTCCATAGACAAGCTTCCCCCCATCTGTGGCATAACTTTAGAAATCCTAGAGTAGAACTTGACTTTTCGTTTGAAATTGTGCCAGTTGAAATACAGAACTTTGGAATGAGTGATTAAAAACAAGGATATAATAGTTCTTGAAGGTCACTATCTTATTTGGTCCCTCCAACATACTTGTTGTGTAATCCTTGGAAATAGCACACGTTTAAAAAATGAGTGCTAATATTTAATCAGATGGAATGTGTAAAGTACCCAGAAGCAACTGTCTTGCATACAACAATCACATAGTAAATGCCATTGTTATCAATTACCTACATCACTTAGGGTGAAAAGCTAAATGAGCTGTAAAAATATGATTTGCTGTTATCAGCCTTGAATTCTTTAAGAAAGCTTGCTTGTCTCTGTACTAGAGGGCCCTGTTCTGTTAACAGTTTACTCTTTTCTTTTTCATTTACAAAATGTTTTTTTTAATATAATGCTTTTATTGATGTTTTGTATTTTTCAGACATAATTTTTCAGTTCAATTTAGACATATTCCCCTTTCCCTTTCCCCCATCCCACCCCAGATCTTGCATTCTGCCATAATTGCCCTGCATCCTTCTCTGTCTTTTTTTTTAAGACTACTCAAAAAACAATGAAGTAAGAAAACAAATGACCTACTCTAAAGATTGAGTAAAGATCTGAACAGAGACTTCACCAATGAGGAATTAAAGATAGCTGAGAAATATCTTAAAAAGTGTTCAACATCATTAATAATTAAGGAAATTCAAATTAAAACCACTCTCAGATATCATCTCACTCTGATACTACTGGCTAAGTTCAAGAAAACAAAAGACACCAAATGCTGGAGAGGTTGAGGGGAAAGGGGAACAGTTTACTCTTAAATATGAATCTGATCAATAACATATAAGAATTTTAAGAACATTATTCAAATTGTTTCATGAGGGGTTTGCTAGGATATGGTATCATTATTTTGTAAAGTATGAGCAGGTGGGGACAGCTCACTGGTAAAGTGCTAGCTTAGCATGCATCATGAATTACTTGATAAAATACCATAATTTTACATTTTAAATAAGCTACTATTAAAATAAATGATTCACTTTATAAATTTTATTCTCTTTTACTAACTGGTAGGACTTTCATTAGCAGTCAAATCTAGTCTCTGGAGATTTGTACTCAAATGATAGATGTTTTAATTGTTGGATTTAGGCATTTAATATTTGTCTTTTATCATGACTTTAAATAAAATTTCATTTTTACAAGGGTTTTAAATAGCATCATTTTTCTTTCTCTAACAATATTTTTATATGATTTACACTGAACAATGATCTAATCTCTAATTATTTAATAGAGTATTAAAAATACTAGCTTAGTTGCAAGCCCAATACCCCAAGGCAGTTATAATTTCAGAAACTTGCTAGACAAAAAAGGGTTAATAATATTAAGATATCATAGTTTTATGATATTAAAAAATTTGGGGGGCTGAGAAACATCTTAAAAATGTCCAATATCATTGATTATTAAGGAAATGCAAATTAAAACCACTCTCAGATATCATCTCACTCCTACAGACTAGCTAAGATCAAGAAAACAAAAGATACCAAATGCTGGAGAGGTTGCGGTGAAAAGGGAACACTCATCTGCTTCTGGTGGGAATATAAATTTGTTCAACCATTATGGAAAGCAGTGTGGAGAACCCTTAAAAGACTCCATATGAGCCTACTACCTGACCAGTCATACCACTCCTGGGTATCTACCTATAAGACTCATCCTACCACAAAGAAACATGCACATCCATTTTTATTGCAGTTCTCTTCACAATAGCAAGGAGATGGAACCAACCCAAATGTCCCTCAACAGACAAGTGGATGACAAAATTGTGGTACATCTACACAATGGAGTACTATTCAGTGGTAAAAAAATTTGCAGGTAAATGGATGGAGCTTGAAGCCATTATGCTAAGTGATGTAACACAGTCCCAGAAAAACAAAGAGCGAATGGTTTCCCTCATTTGTGGATGCTAACACCAAATCCCCAGTTGAAAGCCAAGCTGAACATTATTGTTATATTTCTTTTTATCTGAAAGCAACTATGTTGTTATAATGTAAATCTCTTAAAGGGCTCTAGAATTGATCCACCACTTATTTTCAGACTCTGTAATTACTGTATATGGGTGGAAGGTATGTATTCATATTTTAGAGTAATATAAAATTAAAGGGGGAAAATGTGAATTCCTAAACATATTTTGGAATTAACATACAGTTTATTCCCATAGGTCATAATTTTGATACATATGTGATGGTTATATAGGCATTTCTTAGAGCAATACAAAGGGGAGGGAAAAGCAACAACATAATGACTGGGTTAAAGAACTGAATGATATGGTTGAATTCTGCCCAAAACAACAAACCTCTGCAGGGAAAAACTTTGGAAAGACTGAGAGAAAGTTGCAAGACATGTGTGGCAGAGGCATGAACAAGGATGGGATGGGGGCAGGGAGAGGGGAATGTGTCTAAATTGGACTGAAAGATAATGAATGAAATACACAATTCATCAATAAAAGTATTTAAAAAATAAAAATAAATAAAATTTGTGGGCAGTAGTTATTCTTTCTGACTTATAATGAATATCTGAAAAAAGAATCAAAATAATGTAAACCCCTTTACTTTTAAATTTAAATGTAATCAGTACATTAATGTTATATTATCTCATCTCTTTATTTTAGTTTATTTTCTTTTTAAAAATTTTATTTATTTTTTGTGTGTATGAATGTACTGTCTGCATGTAGGTTTGTGCACCCATGTAGTGCAAAGCTGTGGAGGTCAGAAGAGGGTGTCAGATTCCCATGGAGTGTTCTCAGCTGCCATGTTGGTGCTGGGGATTGAACTTGGGTCCTCTGCAAGAGTAGTTGTTGCTCTTAACCGCTAGGCCATCTCTCCAGCCCCTATTTTAGTATATTTTCATCACCAAAATATTAATATCTGTATAAACTGTAAAAAAGATAGAGGTTTTAAATAAATTACTATAGAGGCCTATAAAAAAATATATTCCTCAACTTCATTTGGATATCTGATGGTAAAAGGAACCATTAAAATTCAAGCAAGTACAAAACACATTACCTATGAAGCAAGGGTTAAAGTTTGTTGGTTCTGAGCCATCTCCGAAGATTGATATGCTACTGAGTGATGCTCATTCCTCCAGTCCACTGCTTAGATTATTGCCTTTTTCTATTCTATTCTATGCTACACAAGTATTTTCTAACTCCTCATGACATCCAACAAAACTCAATGGATACCTGCTTTTGGACCAGAAGTTGTCTATCAAGTAAATAAGGGAATATGAATATGACAAGTACAATCATTTTTCAAAGCCATTTAGTGACAAAGAATGGAATACATCAACTTATGTTTTAAGACTTGAGAACTAGTTTGAGTCAGACTTCCCTCATTCCTTGAAACAATGAGCCTATGAACATGTAAAGCTGATGTGGTTACATGTATGTAGTACTGGTATGCATTTTGGCTGATGGAAAATAATAATAAAGCTAAGGACAGAAGAAACTTTGATTCCATAATTATAAAATATTTCATAGTTTGTATAAATCATCATGTTTGGTGTAGTAGGTATGACAGAGAACATGGCAAATGAAAAGAAATAGACATGTGCCCTCAACTAAGTTTTGGTTGGGATCTGAGAAATAGATCTACATTATCACTAAATACAGCTCAGGAAGATATCTAGCCCACATTAAATTAGGTGCCTCAAAAAATCCAATCAAGAAGAATTCTTTCCAGTGAATTCCTAGTTACCAAACCATGTATTTATCTTTGTTTATTTAGGCCTGTAACTTTCTGAACATCATAGCTGCTAGTACCTCTTGACACTTTCTTTTCAAAATTTACATTAATTATATTTTAATGAATATTTGGTCTTTTAAATGTACATTTTAATTTAATTATTATACACTTCATGGAAGACATCTTAATCATCTTTATACTCCCCATCGACTCATCACCATATCCATCTCCCCACAAGATTTTGTGGATTCTGTCACATATGTTAAGGTCTATTAAGTCAAGTAGGATTACCCAAGATTCTCTCAGTGAAAATTCATCCACTATGGTCTAGTCAGCCTATGTAGAGTCTCTCTCTTAAAGATCAACTCTCCCTCACCCAAAAGTAATTAGCTGTCAATAATTTTCAGCTAAGGTTGGGGCCTGCTGGCCATTTCCCCAATTCTATGTTGGGTTTTTGTGTGATTGAGTTTGTATGGATCTTGTGTGTGCTGTCATTATTGCTGTAAATTCATAAGAGCAAGGTCCCAGGAGCCTATAAGACTGTTTGCTTATGGTCATGCACCTCCTACCCTGGCTCTCACAATATTTCCCCTCCTCTCCCACAATGGTCCCTGTGACTTGGGTGAGTGAAGTTTAATAGAGGTGTCATGTCCAGGGACCCACTCTGCAGACTCTTAGTCTCTACATTTTGGGCATTTGTAATTTATTTTTTATTCATTGCCATCTGTTGCATGAGGGTGCTTAGCTTATAAGAGTTGAGAGATGGATTATTAAGAGACTTTGTGCCACTATGTTCCATGTGGCATAGGTTTTGAGGTTTCATTGTAGATGTGTCACTTAAGGTTGGGCATCGCACAGAGTTATTCTCTGTGCTCCTTCTTGTTTGTTTTTTTGTTAATTTTTATTTATTTTTTATGTATATGAATGTACTGTCTGCAAGTAGGTTTGTGCACCCATGTTGTGCAATGCCATGGAGGTCAGAAGAGGGTGTCAGATTTCCCCGGAACTGGAGTTAAAGAAGGTTCTTAGCCACCATGTGGGAACTGGGAATCGAACCTGGGTCCTCTGCAAGAACAGTTGGCAGTCTTAACCACTGAGCCATCTCTCCAGCCCCCCATCCCCAGTTTAAAGTATGACCATGTTCTCTCTATTTCCCTCTTAATACCCCCATGGTTCCTCTATAATCCTTGCTTTTTTTTTTTTCTTTTTTTTTTTTTTGGTCTTTTGAGACAGGGTCTCCCTGTCAGCTGGCCCGCTGTCCTGGAACTCGTGCTGAAGACCAAGGTGACCTTGAACTCACAAAGATCCTCCTGCCTCTGCCTCCCAAGTGCTAGGATTAAAGGCATATGCCACCACGCCTGGCAATACTTGCTTTTTCAATCTGGTTAAATACCCTCATTTTATTCATTTCATCTTTGGTAATACCTGTCTCCTATGGTTCCGGTTCTTCTTGGTCAGGCTCCTTCTTTCCCTTTACCTCCATAATTTTTTTTTCTTCTCATTTCCTGCTCCTTACATTTACATCAGCAGCAAGGATTTACATTATGTGTGAATATTATATCATATAATATATTATATGTTGTGTGTGTGTGTGTGTGTGTGTGTGTGTGTGTGTGTCTCCCTGTAGCCCCACCTGTCCTGGATCTCACTCTGTAGACCAGTCTGACCTTGAACTCACAGAGATCCACCTGCCTCTGTCCCCCAAGTGCTAGGATTAAAGACATGCACCACCATGTCCAGCCCCCCCCCCCTTTTTTTTTTGGTCATTTTTAGTTTTTAAAGAATATTCCACACTGCTTTCCATAGGGGTTGCATGAGTTTGCAATACCATCAGTGATAACTGATCATTCCCCTTAAGCACATACTCATGGACATTTAGTATCATGTATCATTTGTTCTTTTGATGTTAACCAGGTTGACTGGGGTAAGATGAAATGTTAAAAGTGGTTTTGATTTGCATTTCTCTCAGTATTAAGAATATTAAACATTTTTTCTTTTTAATTGATTTTTTATGTGTTTCATACATAATTTTCAGTCAGTCTTAATTCCCTATACCTTTTTCTCCCTTGGCAACCTCCCTCACCCCCACCCATGGGGTTCACACCATCTGTCATTTGTCCATTGCTCCAAATTGCTCTCTTGGCTCACTTCTCAGTGGCAGCCCCTCCCCTGAGCTCCAGTCAGCCTATCTGCTGTCTCTTTTCTAAAGATGCCAGGTCTTCCTCACCTGACCACCATCTGCTGCCAATATTTCCTCAGCCAAGGTTGGGCTCTTCTATCCATTTCAACAGTTCCATGCTGGGTTTTTGTCCAGCTGAGCTTGCATGGATCTTATGCATGCTGATACCAATGCTGCAGGTTCATATGAACTAGGTCCCAGGAACTCATAGGGTTCATTTATGTTTGGTCTTGCACCCCCTCCTTGGCTCTTACAACATTTGCACTCCTTCTTCCTCAGTGTTCCCTGAGCCCTGAGTGGGTGAAGCTGAATATAAACAGCCTGTCCACAGAACTACACTCTGTAGATTCCTAATCTTCACCATTTGGCCATTCAGGCCCTTTTGAGTTCCTAGTCTCCTGTTGCATGGAGGAGCTTTTTTAAAGGCGTGTCTTAGTCATTTTACTTTTTCATGTTTGAACTCTTTCTTCAGATCCATTTCTCATCTTTTAACTGGGTCATCTGATTTCTTGATCTGTTTTATATGAATTCTTTATAAATTCCGTATATTAATGCCCTGTCAGATGTGTAAATGGTGAATATATTCTCTTGCTCTGTGTGTTTCTTTTTTCATTCCTGTTTAATTTTATGAGGTCCTACTTGTTGGTTGTTGAGCTTAATCCCTTAGTAATTGATATCCAATTTAGAAAGTCCTTTCCTACCCCTATATCAAGTAGGGTACAGCCTATGGTTTCTTCTAGTGGTTTCAGAGTTTTGGATTGCTACTCTCTTGGAATTTCAAAACAACTCTCCTAGTTTCCTTCTCATCTTTCCACTTAGTCCTCCTTTTTTAGCCCTTTGAGATTTTTGCTTTCTCATTTCTTGAAAATTCATATTTACTTGGGATCTATCTTTCTGCTATTGTAAGTCTCAAATCCGTTCCACTTTGTGTCTATATACAGTTACATATAGTTTTCAGTGCCTGGAAACAAAGTTTGATGATTGTTAATTGTATAATCAGAATATGGATTTTATTCTCACCTCTTCATGAGAAATGTGAACACTTTCTGAAATCCCACTCTATGCCAGGGGTAGATTTGTATTCCTATTCTGGATTTTCCCACACCTTTCTGAATTCTCACTAATACTATGGCTTTTTGTTTGTATTTCTATGCAAACTGGTTGGACTTTGAGTTTGGATATGGAGACTCATAGAAACTTCAATTATTTGTATGTGTTTATTCAACAGTTACTATGTCTAGAACATGGATGTATTATTTCTACTGCAGAATTAATTTAAGCATTTAGGAAGGAATAGTATATAAAATAGTATGCTTAAGGGAAATCATTCATAAAAGAAAATAGGAAAATCTACATAAACTCAATTGCATTAATTATATAAAATATTTTTAAAATCAGTTACCACTAATGTTTCACATTGATATCAACTGTAGTGTGGAGTATGTAATTTGTCATATATAAACATAGTAGAGTTGAATTCACAAGACTCCACTGCCCGATATAGTGCCCAGTGTGAATGATAAGCTTCCTGTCCCACAGGCAAACACAACCACACATCAACATATACCTCTGATTGAACAGAGCATCCTCTGTGTAACTGTCTCAGTCTCACTTTTGAGTACATTTGGATATATTAACGGGGCATTCCTGGAAGTTCAAAAATATTTGGTTAATGAGGCCAAAATTCATTTCCTAGCCTTGAGAATACCTTAGTAATAGTGAATCTAAATTTTAATCTTATTATTAAAACTGAAAAGTCATTCATACCAATGATGATTTCTGGATAAACACAACTCACAACTTAGTAAATAAGCAGACAAATGAAAATAAAATTTTATTGGATCTGTGATTTCTATTTAAAACTTATAAATATATTAATGTCAATTAATATAACTCTTAGGTGTTTAAATGACAAATATTTACATTTTAATAGTTTATTAGTAACCAAGCAATCTTCAAGTTGCTTTACATGAATTAATGTTTTCATTCAGAATTAGAGAGCCACCCCTACAGATTTCATTTTTAAGATCTAAAGAGGAATAACCCACGGCTGATGCCACAAGCTTACATCCTCTAATGGTTAGGAGATGTTATAAACTACACGAAGACCCTGTCATACTTAACAGAAGAAAATGTAATTCATGGATTAACATACCATCCAAACATCTGTGTCTATACCAAAGTAACCTACCATAACAATTAGTACTGTTTAAACACCTATATATCTAATTGCGNAGCTGAAGCACAGGCCATGGAGGAATGCTGTTCACTGGCTTGCTCCCCTGGCCCCTGCCCAGCCTGACCTCTTATAAAGTACACAACAACCTGCCCAGGATGGCACCACCCATAGTGGCTGAGCCCTCCCACATTGCCCAACAATCAAGACAATACTCCACAGACATGGCCACAGGCCAGTCCAATGGAGCCAATTCCCCAATTGAGGCTCCCTCAACCCAGGTGTGTCAAGTTGCCACTAAAGCTATCCAGCACAGAGAAAAAGGATCTTCGAAACAGAGAAAGATGCAGAAAAGTTACAGCAGAATGCATGATCTGGGATGGGTAGGGGTGGGGTGGGGGGAAGGGAATGGGATATATGCCTGAACTGAATTGGAAAATAATGTATGAAATACACAAAGAATCAATAAAAAATTTTTTTTAAAAATTTAAAGCAAAGAGAAATGAGCCAGAATTGTCTAAGGAACATGCATAATACAAGACTAGGCTTTCTATACGTATTTAATACAAGACTAGGCTCTCTATATGTATTTAATACAAGACTAGGCTCTCTATATGTATTTAATACAAGACTAGGCTCTCTATATGTATTTAAAGGGAACTTTAATAAGTTGGCTTCCATTTACCTTTATGTGACTAGAAATCTTGTTTAAGTGGGATGCTCTGTTTACAACAAGGCACCATTTTATTTCATAGTCCATTCATTTATTAAAATTGTACTTATTAAATCTTCATATTAGTCATTTTTTGGTCTTTTTGAGGCAGGGTCTCCCTGTATCCCCAGCTGGCCTGCAACTCCTCTGTAGACCAAGCTGGCCTTGAACTCAAAGAGATCTGCCTGCCTCTGCCTCCCAAGTGCTAGGATTAAAGGCATGCGCCACCAAGCCTGGCTAATAGTAGTCATTTTAACACAACTATGAAGCATTCAACTGAAATGCTCAACTTTCATTTAATTGGGGGGAATATGGGTGTCTTAAGGAAATCATTCTTTTCTAAAATTTTAAAATAAAGTTATTGCTACCCTTTGTATGCTGTAGCATCTTATTAGAAAAGAAACAAAAAAATGGTTTTGTACTACACATTCGAAGTCCCCTGCATAGTTAGTTATATTCATAATATATATANAGAACTGTCTGAAACTCCAGTTCCAGGGAGGAGAAAACTCCCGTTCCCGGGGGAATCCGCAGACCCTCTTCTGACCCTCCGCGGCATTGCATGACACCGGTTCACAGGGGGTACTTGCATGCAGACCGTACATTCATTACACATTACAGAAAAAATAAATAACATTAAAAAAAAAAAAATGTCCCAACTTAAAAAAAAGCCATAAACTGGGCATGGTGACACACAAATTTTTTTTTTCAATAAAAAAAAAAAAACAAGTACTGTCTTATTTAAAGGGAAGAAATCAGGCACACTCAAACAACAACCTAAGTCAGCAAAGTAGCTCAAGGCTGGACCCCTGGGATCATGATCTTTGGGGCTCCAAAGGGTTTTGGCAGCACCCTTCTCTGACTTCTTACAGTCCGCGCCAACACAGTTCATCTCGCAGGCCCAGGTCCATTCCATATTTGCTGCTGCTCTTGGTGGTTCATCCCATGGTCCCCCTGGAATCTCCAAAATCTGGGGTCTCCACTGAATAACTGCTGAAACTGAGGCGCCACCTTCACCAATGGTCTCTTCTGACCTCTCCCTGTGGTGCACAGCCTCCGCTTCTCTCCATGACCCCTGCGATCCTGTGGTCTTCACTGCAACCAAGGAGCACTTCCACCAGTGGTCTTTCCTGACCTCTCACAGTGCCAAGCTTGGCTGCTCTCTGTCACTCCCTCAAATTTCAACACCAGAACCATTATGGGAGACTCTTACATGTTACCAGGTCCTGCTTCTGGCTCGAGATGGAGGCTCATGCCCCTTCTGAATCACAGCTTCTGTGTGCTTGCCCTGAAGAACTTCTTCTTACCAAGAAAGAAGAATTTCACCATAGTGATGCTGTCTCTTGTTACTTACAGCTGATTTTTAGCCCCAGCACCAGCATCAATTGTCCCAAGTACAACAAAGATTCACTTCAGGTTCTGATCTCTGTTACTTACAGCGATTCTTCAGCCCCAGCTGAACAGAGAAACTGCAGATTCCACAGTCTGATGATCTCTGTCCCCTTTACTTCTCCCCTTTGAAACTAGAAACTTCATTAAAAGCCTGGCCTCCATCTTCTACAACTTCTTCAGCAAACCTGCTCTCAAGCTCCATAGCAACGATCTTTAGTCATTCAATGATCTTCCCAGCCCAAGTTCCAAACACCTCCACAAACCTTCCCCAAAACAACAAGGTCAGATCTGTAAACCGCATATCCCACCCTCGTACCCAATTTTCTGTCTAGTTTTGTTCCCATTGCTGTGTGACAAAACCACTCTGACCACCACCAACTTGGGAGGACCGGGGACAAAGGGTTTATTCAGCTCCATCTCCTGGGAACCTTTTCTCACTCAGGGAAGCCCAAGGCAACGATTATCATGGACGTGAACTGGAGGAGGCGCTGATAGCACCGGCCATGGAGGAATGCTGTTCACTGGCTTGCTCCCCTGCCCCTGCCCAGCCTGACCTCTTATAAAGTACACAACAACCTGCCCAGGATGGCACCACCAATAGGGCTGGCTGAGCCCTCCCACATTGCCCAACAATAAGACATACTCCACAGACATTGGCCACAGGCCAGTCCATGAAGGCAATTTACCCCCTTGAGGCTACCTCAACCCAGGTGTGTCAAGTTGCCACTCTCTAAAGCTATCCAGCACAGAGAAAAGGAGCTTCAAAACAGGACAGATGCAGAAAAGTACAGCAGAAATGGCATGATCTGGGAGTGGGAGGGTGGGGGTGGGGGGGGGAAGGAATGGGATATATGCCTGAACTGATTGGAAATATGTATGAAATACACAAAGCATCAATATAAAAAAAAAAAAAAAAAAGGATCTTTGGATTGGACTACCTCAACCTGGATGGCCCACCCCAGATGTGGACATTACCTTCTGCTGGCAGGCAGTATTAAAGGCCATGCCAGAGGGATCTGGTCCCTTTTTTTCCTGCGGCTTGCCTCTCTCTCACTGGTGAGTTTGTCTTGCTGCTGTGATCAACCCTACGGTTCCCAGCGTGTACTGAGACCAGCAGATCTCCTGGAATCCATCGGGCCTTCAGCACCAGATTGGGACTACTGAGACATCCAGCCTTGCAGACTGAGCAGTTCCGTAGATTCTCAGCCTCTCCAGTGCGGTGCTGCTACTCTTGGACTCCTTGAACTCTGTCCCGTGAGCAAATCAATAAATTGTATACAGCTATATATTCATCCTGTTGCTTCTGTTTCTTTAGAGAACCCTGACTAATACACACCCCATTCCCTTCTCCCCTCCCTTCCTTCCTTCCTTCCTTCCTTCCTTCCTTCCTTCCTTCCTTCCTTCCTTCCTTCCTTCCTCTCTCTTTCTTTAAAGAGACAGAGTGTCAGGCCAGGTGCACGCCTTTAACCCAGCACTTGGGAGGGAGAGGCAGGTGGATCTCTGAGTTCAAGGCCAGGCTGGTCTACATAATGAGTTCCAGGACAGCTAAAGCTACAGGGGGACTCTGTCTCAAAAAGTCTCCCCCCCCTCCAAAAAAGAAAGAGGGTGTGTCACTATACTGCCCATGCTTACTTCCTGTTTCAGAGTAGCTGGGAGCACAGACACGCCCCCCTACAGTGCTCTGTGAGCATGCTCTGAAGAGGTCTAGCAGGAAGTTCCTTCCTGCCCTGGATCTCATGCTCATGGTGGCATTTGACAGTATTGTCCAAAATAGATTATCATTGGAGATGGAGAGAGGAGTTACTAGGAGGACTCAAGGCAAGTAAGTGTGTATGTTGTCCCGGAGAAAACACTAAAGGCTTCCCAAGGCAGAAGGGAGACAGTTTTAAGACCTGACTGAAGTAGGAATAGAGAACGCATGGTGTTCTTTGCTGCCTAACAGCTGAACATTGTTCCTATTTTACAGGACTCTCAAGCCATGAACTCTGATATGCTATTAAATATAGTTCCATCAAGGCCAGCCTGGTCTACAGAGCGAGTTCCAGGACAGCTGGGGCTACAAGGAGACGCTGTCTCGAAAAGACTAAAAAAACAAACAAACAAACAAACAAAAATATATATAGTTCCAGAAATAAGGTAATAGTTTAGGATTTGGGCCATCTAGTAAGTCAAGATCTCTACTTGGAGATACAGTGTATATGCTTAAGTGGGGGAGGAAAGTCACAATGATTACTAAAAAATAATTCACAACTGGCAAAATTCAGGACAAAAGCTACATATTTACTTCTGACATGCTTGGTGGGCATAGAGCTCACGAGGAGACCCTCTTCAGGACACTACTCCAGACCCCTTGGGGAATAAAGATTGAAAACTGGACAGTGCTACAGAGAGTAAAGTTAAGGGACCCTGGGATTTGGCAAGTAACAGAATCTAGTCAGTACCTGATTACAATTTATATACATATTTATTTAAGCAGCTTCCATTAGACCTGAACAAGAAGAAGCCCTGGTCTAGACCCTGTACCTGGAGGGCCTAGCTTTGGCACTTTTCTGAACACACTTCTCTCCTTAGAAATCCATGAGGACAAAGGGAATTATTCACCTAAAGCTCTTCCTCCTTCTGGACCCTCCTCAGTATCCTGAATCCTGGAGTTTTCTGCCTAAATGGCTTCTAGCCTGTTTGAAGAACTGTGTCGGCCTTTTCCCTGGATTTGCTCTTCTAAGAACAGATAACACCTTTAGACCCAAGGTGGTTAAGAGACAGCTTGAGCTTGAACGTACCCACAAGGGACACTAACTTATTTTTTGTTTTAAGACAGGGTCTCACAGCTGGGCGTGGTGGTGCACGCCTTTAATCCTAGCACTCGGGAGGCAGAGGCAGGCGGATCTTTGTGAGTTCAAGGCCAGCCTGGTCTACAGAGTGAGTTCTTAAAAGAATGAATGATATGGTTGAATTCTGCCAAAAACAACAAACCTCTGCAGGGAAAAACTTTGGAAAGACTGAGAGAAAGTTGCAAGACATGTGTGGCAGAGGCATGAACAAGGATGGATGGGGGCAGGGAGAGGGAATGTGTCTAAATTGGACTGAAAGATAATGAATGAAAATACCACAATCATCAATAAAAGTATTTAAAAAATAAAATAAATAAAATTTGTGGCAGTAGTTATTTTTTCTGACTTATAATGAATATCTGAAAAAAGAATCAAAATAATGTAAACCCCTTTACTTTTAAATTTAAATGTAATCAGTACATTAATGTTATATATATCATCTCTTTATTTTAGTTTATTTTCTTTTTAAAAAATTTTATTTATTTTTTGTGTGTATGAATGTACTGTCTGCATGTATGTTGTGTGCACCCATGTCTAGTGCAAAGCTGTGAGGTCAGAGAGGGTGTCAGATTCCCTGGACTGGAGTTGAATGGTTCATGGCTGCCTATGTGGGGCTGGGGATTGAACTTGGGTCCTCTGCAAGAGAGTTGTTGCTTACCGCTAGGCCATCTCTCCAGCCCCTATTTTAGTATATTTTCATCACCAAAATATTAATATCTGTATAAACTGTAAAAAAGATAGAGGTTTTAAATAAATTACTATAGAGGCCTATAAAAAAATATATTCCTCAACTTCATTTGGATATCTGATGGTAAAAGGAACCATTAAAATTCAAGCAAGTACAAAACACATTACCTATGAAGCAAGGGTTAAAGTTTGTTGGTTCTGAGCCATCTCCGAAGATTGATATGCTACTGAGTGATGCTCATTCCTCCAGTCCACTGCTTAGATAATTGCCTTTTTCTATTCTATTCTATGCTACACAAGTATTTTCTAACTCCTCATGACATCCAACAAAACTCAATGGATACCTGCTTTTGGACCAGAAGTTGTCTATCAAGTAAATAAGGGAATATGAATATGACAAGTACAATCATTTTTCAAAGCCATTTAGTGACAAAGAATGGAATACATCAACTTATGTTTTAAGACTTGAGAACTAGTTTGAGTCAGACTTCCCTCATTCCTTGAAACAATGAGCCTATGAACATGTAAAGCTGATGTGGTTACATGTATGTAGTACTGGTATGCATTTTGGCTGATGGAAAATAATAATAAAGCTAAGGACAGAAGAAACTTGATTCCATAATTATAAAATATTTCATAGTTTGTATAATAATCATGTTTGGTGTAGTAGGTATGACAGAGAACATGGCAAATGAAAAGAAATAGACATGTGCCCTCAACTAAGTTTTGGTTGGGATCTGAGAAATAGATCTACATTATCACTAAATACAGCTCAGGAAGATATCTAGCCCACATTAAATTAGGTGCCTCAAAAAATCCAATCAAGAAGAATTCTTTCCAGTGAATTCCTAGTTACCAAACCATGTATTTATCTTTGTTTATTTAGGCCTGTAACTTTCTGAACATCATAGCTGCTAGTACCTCTTGACACTTTCTTTTCAAAATTTACATTAATTATATTTTAATGAATATTTGGTCTTTTATAATGTAATTTTAATTTTTTAGTTATTCATATAGAAGAATCTTAATCATCTTTATACTCCCCATCGACTCATCACCATATCCATCTCCCCACAAGATTTTGTGGATTCTGTCACATATGTTAAGGTCTATTAAGTCAAGTAGGAATTACCCATATTCCTTCAGTGAAAATTCTCCACTATGGTCTAGTCAGCATCTTGAAGAAGTTCCTCCTTTAAAAGATCACTCTCCCTCACCCAAAAGTAATTAGTGTCAATAATTTTCAGCTAAGGTTGGGCCTGCTGGCCCACATTCCCCCATCTATGTTGGGTTTTTGTGTGATGAGTTGTGTATGGATCTTGTGTGGCGTGTCATTATTGCTGTATTTCATAAGAGCAATCCCAGGAGCCTTAAGACTGTTTGCTTTGGTCATGCACCTCTACCCTGGCTCTCACAATATTTCCCCTCCTCCCCACAATGGTCCCTGTGACTTGGGTGGAGTGAAGTTTAATAGAGGTGTCCATGTCCAGGGACACATCTGCAGACTGCTTAATCTCTACATTTGGGCATTGTAATTAATTTTTTATTCATTGCCATCGTTGCATGAGGGTGCTTAGCTTATAGAGTTGAAGAGTGGATTATTAGAGACTTGTGCCACTATGTTCCTGTGGCATAGGTTTAGAGGTTTCATGTAGATGGTGTCACTTAAGGTTGGGCATCGCACAGAGTTATTGCTCTGTGCTCCTTCTTGTTTGTTTTTTTGTAATTTTTATTTTATTTTTATGTATATGAATGTATGTCTGCAAGTAGGTTTGTGCACCCATGTGTGCAATGCCATGGAGGTCGAAGAGGGTGTCAGATTCCCCGGACCTGGAGTTAAAGAAGTTTCTTAGCCACCATGTGGGAACTGGAATCGACCTGGGGTCCTCTGCAAGAAAACAGTTTGCGTCTCATAACCACTGAGCCATCTCTCCAGCCCCATCCCCAGTTTAAAGTATGACCATGTTCTCTCTATTTCCCTCTTAATACCCCCATGGTTCCTCATAACCTTGCTTTTTTTTTTTTTTTTTTTTTTTTTTTTTTGGTCTTTTTGAGACAGGGTCTCCCTGTCCAGCTGCCCCTGGGGAACTCGTGCTGAAGACCAAGGTTGGACCTTGAACTACAAAGATCCGCCCGCGCCTCTGCCTCCCAAAGTGCTAGGTATTAAAGGCATATGCCACACAGCCTGGCAAGCTTTGCTTTTCAATCTGTTAAATACCCCATTTATTCAGTTCATCTTTGTAATACCTGTCTCCTATGGTTCCGGTTCTCTTGGCTCCTTCTTTCCCTGTAACCTCCATAATTTTTTTTTCTTCTCATTTCCTTCCTTACTTATTACATCAGCAGCAAGGATTTACATTATGTGTGAATATATAAATATATATAATATATATAATGGTGGTGTGTGTGTGTGGTGTGTGTGTGTGTGTGTTGTGTGTGTGTGTCTCCCGTGCCCCCACCTGTCCTGGATCTCACTCTGTAGACCAGTCGGACCTTGAACTCACAGAGATCCACCTGCCTCTGTCCCCCAAGTAACTAGGATTAAAGACAGTCACCACCATGTCCAGGCCCCCCCCCCCTTTTTTGTTTTTTGGTCATTTTTAAGTATTTTAAAGAATTTCCGACACTGCTTCATTCCATAGGGGTTGCATGAGTTTGCAATACCATCAGTGATAACTGATCATTCCCCTTAAGCACATACTCATGGACATTTAGTATCATGTATCATTTGTTCTTTTGATGTTAACCAGGTTGACTGGGGTAAGATGAAATGTTAAAAGTGGTTTGGATTTGCATTCTCTCAGTAAAGAATATAAACATTTTCTTTTTAATTGATTTTTTTATGTGTTTCAACACATAATTTTCAGCTCAGTCTTAATTCCCTATACCTTTTTCTCCCTTGGCAACCTCCCTCACCCCCACCCTGGGGTTCACACAATCTGTCATTTGTCCATTGCTCCAAATGCTGCCTCTTGGCTCACTTCTCAGTGGCAGCCCCTCCCCTGAGCTCCAGTCAGCCATCTGCTAGTCTCTTTCTAAAGATGTCCAGTCTTCCTCACTGACCACCATCTGCGCCAATATTCCTCAGCCAGGTTTGGGCCTCTTCTATCCATTTTCAACACTTCCATGCTGGTTTTTTGTCCAGCTGAGCTTGCATGGACTTATGCATGCTGACACAATGCTGCAGGTTTCATATGAACTAGGTCCCAGGAACTCATAGGGTTCATTTATGTTTGGTCTGCACCCCCTCCGTGGCTCTTACAACATTTACGCCCTCCTCTTCCTCATTGTTCCCTGAGCCCTGAGTGGGTGAAGCTAATATAAACAGCCTGTCACAGAACTAAACTCTGTAGATTCCTAATCTTCACAATTTGGCCATTCAGCCCTTTTGAGTTTTGCCTCCTGTTGCATGGAGGAGCTTTTTTAAAGGCGTGTCTTAGTCATTTTACTTTTTCATGTTTGAACTCTTTCTTCAGATCCATTTCTCATCTCTTTAACTGGGTCATCTGATTTCTTGATCTGTTTTATAGGAATTCTTATATATTCTGAATTAATGCCCTGTCAGATGTGTAAATGGTGAATATATTCTCTTGCTCTGTGTGTTTCTTTTTTCATTCCTGTTTAATTTTATGAGGTCCTACTTGTTGGTTGTTGAGCTTAATCCCTTAGTAATTGATATCCAATTTAGAAAGTCCTTTCCTACCTACTATATAGTAGGGTAGCAGCCATGGTTTTCTTCAGTGGTTTCAGAGTTTTGGATTGCTACGCTCTTGGAATTTCAAAACAACATCTCCTAGTTTCCTTCTCATCTTTCCACTTAGTCCGCCTTTTTTAGCCCTTGAGATTTGCTTTCTCATTTCTTGAAAATTCATATTTACTTGGGATCTATCTTTCTGCTATTGTAAGTTCTAAAAAATCCGTTCCCTTTGTGTCTATAACAGTTACATATAGTTTTCAGTGCCTGGAAACAAGTTTGATGATTGTTAATTGTATAATCAGAATATGGATTTATTCTCACCTCTCATGAGAATGTGAACACTTTCTGAAAATCCCACTCTATGCCAGGGGTAGATTTTGTATTCATTCTGGATTTTCCCACACCTTCTGAATTCCACTAATACAGGGCTTTTGTTTGTATTTCTATGCAAACTGGTTGGACTTTGAGTTTGGATATGGAGACTCATAGAAACTTCAATTATTTGTATGTGTTTATTCAACAGTTACTATGTCTAGAACATGGATGTATTATTTCTACTGCAGAATTAATTTAAGCATTTAGGAAGGAATAGTATATAAAATAGTATGCTTAAGGGAAATCATTCATAAAAGAAAATGGGGAAAATCTACATAAACTCAATTGCAAATTATGATAAAATATTTTTAAAATCAGTTACCACTAATGTTTCACATTGATATCAACTGTAGTGTGGAGTATGTAATTTGTCATATATAAACATAGTAGAGTTGAATTCACAAGACTCCACTGCCCGATATAGTGCCCAGTGTGAATGATAAGCTTCCTGTCCCACAGGCAAACACAACCACACATCAACATATACCTCTGATTGAACAGAGCATCCTCTGTGTAACTGTCTCAGTCTCACTTTTGAGTACATTTGGATATATTAACGGGGCATTCCTGGAAGTTCAAAAATATTTGGTTAATGAGGCCAAAATTCATTTCCTAGCCTTGAGAAACTAGTAATAGTGAATCTAAATTTTAATCTTAATTATAAATGAAAAGTCATCATACCAATGATGATCTGGAAAACACAACTCACAACTTAGTAATAGCAGAAAATGAAAATAAAATTTTATTGGAGTCTGTGATTTCATTTAAAAATATAAATAAATTAATGTCAATTAATATAACTCTTAGGTGTTTAAATGACAAATATTTACATTTTAATAGTTTTTAGTAACCAAGCAATCTTCAAGTTGCTTTACATGAATTAATGTTTTCATTCAGAATTAGAGAGCCACCCCTACAGATTTCATTTTTAAGATCTAAAGAGGAATAACCCACGGCTGATGCCACAGCTTACATCCTCTAATGGTTAGGTAGATGTTATAAACTGACTACGAAGACCCTGTTCATACTTAACAGAAGAAAATGTAATTCATGGGATTAACATACCATCAAACATCTGTGCCTATACCAAAGTAACCTACACATACATTAGTACGGTTTAAATACCTATATATCAATTGCGTGTGCCCTCATTAGTAGGATCGAAGGCTATATATTATACTGCTAAATACCTATATTCTAATGCTTGTCTTCATTAGTAGGATCGAAAGGTTATGCCTGGACAAGCTGCAGCCCATGAAAAAAAACAGCCAGAATGACTAGAGAATAAGACAACAGCTCCAGAGGAAGTAGACTGTTTTGCTTCTCATCCGACCTGTGCCCCTCTAAGCCTTAGGGAACAATCTGCCGCAAGAGGGGGCGTGGTAGAATGTAAGGGCTGTGATTGGGTGAAGGGTGAAACTACAACAATATAGTGAATGGACACTCATTGATCAACTTGATTGAACATACAAGCCCCCCCCTGCTGATGGTGGGACCCATGGGTTGTGTGGGTTTGGCAAAACTGCCTTGCAAATTGGTTTTTACATGAATGTGCTTGTACTCACGATTTATCACTTATTGTTAAAAAAAATGAAACAAAACAAAACGAAAAAAAAAAAAGAGAAAGACTGCAGAAAGTTACAGCAGAATGCATGATCTGGGATGGGTAGAGGAGGGGTGGGGGGAAGGGATGGTATATTGCCTGACTAGAATTGAAAATCAATGATAGTAAATACCCAAAGAAATCAATCAAATTTTTTTTTTAAATTTAAACAAAGGAGATGAGCCAGAATTGTCTAAGGAACATGCATAATACAAGACTAGGCTTTCTATACGTATTTAATACAAGACTAGGCTCTCTATATGTATTTAATACAAGACTAGGCTCTCTATATGTATTTAATACAAGACTAGGCTCTCTATATGTATTTAAAGGGAACTTTAATAAGTTGGCTTCCATTTACCTTTATGTGACTAGAAATCTTGTTTAAGTGGGATGCTCTGTTTACAACAAGGCACCATTTTATTTCATAGTCCATTCATTTATTAAAATTGTAACTATTTAAATCTTTCATATTAGTCATTTTTTGGTCTTTGAGCAAGAGAAAGAGGGGTACTCCCTCTTATCCCCAGCTGGCCCTGCAAACTCCCTGCTGTAGACCAAGCTGGCCTTGAACCAAAGAGATCTGCCTGCCATCTGCCATCCAAGTGCTAGGATGTAAGAGGCATGCGCCACCAAGGCCGTGGCTAAGTAGTAGTCATTTTAACACAACTATGAAGCATTCAACTGAAATGCTCAACTTTCATTTAATTGGGGGGAAGGATGGGTGTCTTAAGGAATCATTGCTTTTTCTAAAATTTTAAAATAAAGTTATTGCTACCCTTTGTATGCTGTAGCATCTATTAAAAGAGAAACAAAACAATGGTTGTTTGTACTACATGCGAAAGTCCCTCGCATAGTTGAGTATATATGTATATATATATAATATATATATATATTAGATAGATATATATAGATATTTNGGGAGTTCCAGGACAGATGGGGCCTACAGGGAGGACCCTTTCTCAAAAAAAACAAAAAAAAAAAACAAAAAAAAGACAGTTCTCCCTGTAGCCCCGGCCTGGAACTTAGAAATGGCGTGTAGATCAGGCTGGCCTCAATCTCACAGGTATCCACTGCTCTCCCTTCCATGGGTTGGGATTTAAGGCAGTGCTGCCCACCCATGCCTGGCTACAAGGGCACTCTTACCTAAGTACAGGATGAAATCAGGGCTGAGAAGATGAGGGTCATCTCTGCCTTATCCAATGTTCTGTGTGTGTCTGAAGGGTCTTTGAATTTCAAATTTGAACATGATCTTCTAGGTTCGCATAAAGATATATTGGACACAATAGGGAAGGTGACTATTTTTAATTTCGTGTTTTTTTTTTTTGTTAGTCTTTTGAGACAGGGTTTCTCCCTGTAGCTCGGCCACTCATGTCCTGGAATTCACTTCACTCTGTAGACCAGGCTCCGGACCTTGAAACTCACAGAGTCCACCTGCCTCTGTCCCCCAAGTCTAGGATTAAAGACTTGCCACCACCCCAGCCCCCCCTTTTAGTTTGGTCATTTGGATTTATATAAACTTTAACCATTTTGACACATGGAATATGGCTTTCCATTAATACTCTTATCCCAGGCCCTACCAATATCAGTATAGGAACACAGTGAGGTATCAGGAAGTTCTAAACTGTTATTGCTATAACAAAATACCCAAGATTGGGACCTTACAAACAAGAGAAATTTACTTAGCCTCCAAAGGCTGAAAAGTTCAAGCTCAGACAGGCACATCTGCTAAGATCTAGTCTTAAAGTTTAAATTATTATATATCGTTACATCATAACCAATATGATTCATTAATGACATTTTCATACATTATATTAACTTCATTACATTATAGAAATCTGACATTATATGAAATGTATTTTGATCATATTCACCCCATTAGTCTCTCTTGTCCTCCTTTAGCCCCACTAAATTCTCTTCCTTTTAGCCAAGTAGTCTCCCTGCATCTTTTTTTTTTTTTAATGAACCCATGAGTTTAGTCAGGATTTTGTACAGAGCATGGAGGAGGGAACATGGGCAATTTAACAGTGGTTATACCACAAAGAAAATGTCTCCTATCCCCAGAAGCACTGACTGTAGGTCCTCAGGGAGGGCTCAGGCCTCAGGAGCTGGTCCTTACTAACTGTCTATAAATCCTCAAGGAGGGGTGTGGCCTCATGAGCACATCCATGTGACAGGTCATTGTCCGGGGTCTCATAGCTGCCCTTTGTCATTGCCATTTTTTTAGTCTAGGACAGTGTTTACAAGAACTGCATCCTTCCTCGGGCTCTAATGCTCTTTCTGTGCGCTCTCCTTTGATACTCCTTGAGCACTGGAGGAGCTCATTTTGGGCTGAACATCCAACATTCATTTATTCTCAGAATTTTTTTTTTAATATTTGTTTATTATTTATTGTGTACGAATGTACTTGTCTGGCTGTAGGTTTGGTGCATCGTCGTCCTGCAATGTGGAGGGAGGTCAGAAGAGGGTTTGTTTTGTCAGTATTCCCCTGTAAAACTGGAATTGGAGTTTCTCCTGGAATTGGCGTTACAGACGGTTCCTCAAAACGCCATGTGGGTGCTGGTGATCGAAACCCCGGTCCTCTGCAAGAGCCGTCGGTACCCGCTATTAACCGCTAGGCCATCTCTCCAGCCCTCTTATTCTCAGAATTAAAAAAAAACAAACATTTTATTATTTTTATTTTTATTGTATGAGTTTACTGCCTGCAGGTAGGTTGGTGCACGTATGCATGCAGTGGCCCCTGGAGGCTAGAAGAAGGTGCATTGGACCTCCCCTGGACTGGCGTTACACCATGGTTGTCAGCAGGCCATGTGGGTCTGGGAATTGAACCCTTGTCCTCTGGAAGCAGCCAGGCCCAGTGCTCTCTAACTATTTTGCTATTCCCCCCCCCACACTTCAGCTCCTATTCTCAGAATTTACACTAGTTATGAGTCTCTGCAGTAACTTGTTGCCAATACAAAAAAAAAAAGAAGTTTCTCTCTGGAGCTGGAGAGATGGTCAGTGGTTCAGAGCACCCTCTGCTTTTTTGCAGAGGACCCAGGTTTGACTCCCAGCACCCACATGGCGGTAAGAACCGTCTTTAAGCCAGGCTTGGTTGTGTGTACGCCTTTAAATCTAGCACTCAGGAGGCAGAGGCAGGCAGATCTGGTGAGTTCAAGGGACCAAGCCTGGTCTTACAGGTGAGTTAGTTCCAGGCCAGTGGGGTTATAGGGAGACCCGTCTCAAAAGCCGGTGTGTCGGTGTTGGTGTGTGTGTGTGTGCGTGTGTGTGGTCAGCGTGTGTATGTCTGTGTGAACATCATTTGTATATTGTGCCTACAGAAGCCAGAAGTGTTGGGTTCTCCTGGAACTAGAGTTAGAAGAAGTAGTGAGCTGCTGAATGTGGGTGTTGGAAACTGAACTTAGGTCCTTTACAAGAGCAGCCAATACTCTTAACCATGATGTCATCTCTCCAGCCCTACTTATGTCTCTCTTTTTTTTTTTTTTTTTTTGAGACAGGGTCTCCCTATAGCCAACTGCCCTGGACCTCTGTTAGCCAGGCTGGCCTGAACTCACAGAGATCCGCTGGCACTGCCTTCCAAGTGCTGGGGACTACAGAGGTGCACTCCACAACCGGATTAATACTATTAAATTAAAGGGGGACAGTTCTTAGCTGCCTTGGGGTGCTGGCATCGAACGGGGTCTCCTGCAAGAGCGGTGGTGTTTTTAACTGCTAGCCATCTCTAGCCTCCCATTAATTCTTTTTTTTAATAAAAATATTCTCTTTTTATTTATTTATTATGTGTATAATTGTACTGTCTGTATGCAGGTTTGTGCAACGTGTTGTGCAACGCCGCAGGGGTCAGCAGAGGGTGTTGGATTCCCCTGGAAACTGGAGTTCTCCTGGAATTGGAGTTATAGATGGTTCTCAGCTGCCATTGTGGGTGTGGGGATCGAACCCGATCCTATGCAAGAGCGGTTGTGCTCTTAACCGCTAGGCCATCTCTCCAGCACCAATGAAACTATTTTTAATGATGGTTGCTAATAGTTTGCATACTAGTTGTTTATAAAAAACTGGACCATCTTATCTACAATGACACTAAACCTATACCAAACCAAGAATTGCCAAACCTTGCCAGGCCACTGTAGTTCAACCAGTGGAGGGTCAGGCGGAAGATTGTTATCTATGAGTCTGAGGTCAGTTTTGTTTATAAAGAAGCCCTGTCTCAAAAGAAGAGGGAAAGAGTAGGAAGAGGCACCAGAAAAAGAAAGTCTCCGCCATGTTACTCTGCAAGTAGAAGAAGCGGCTATTTACTGATAAGCATCTTTCCAGCCCCCACTTAATTCTTTTTAAAACAACTTATTTTTTTTATTGAGCCAGGCCTGGTGGTGCACGCCTTTATCCCAACATCAGGAGGTAGATGAGTCGCATCTCTGTGAGATCAAGGCCCATCATGGTCTACATAGTGAGTTCCAGGACCCAGCTGGGGGCTACAGGGGAGATCCTTGTCTCAAAACAGAAGGAAAAAAAAAAAATATTTTTATTTGTTGCACATGGGGGATTGCATTTCAGGAGGTTTTTGCTATGGAGGCCAGAAGAGGGCATCAGATCAGATCCCCTGGGGCTAAAGTTATAGGTGGTTGTGAGCTGCCTGATGTGGGTTTTGGGAACTGAATCCTGGTCCCATGTAAGGGCAGCAAGTGCTGTTAACCATTGAGCCATCCCTACAGCTGCCGAAGAGGAGTTAATTCTTGCTTTTGGTCACACTATTTCCAAATGTTTTTGAAAGGAATCCTAATTGACTTGTCCTGGGTCAGGTCACCTAATAGTCAGGGACAAGAAGGTATCCACTGTAATGGGGCAACTGACTCATGGGCCTGGGTCACTGATCTTTACAGACTTTCAGTTCTAACCCATGAGCAGTGATCTGGGCTTTAGAACTGATTGAACATTTTAAGAAAGATAGCTTGGAAAGAAAAAGGACCTGGGTTGAAAATGCAGAAGAAGAAATAAATGAAGAATTCTTCAATATTTTATTAAAAGGGGGCCGGCATTTGGCATAATTGGGGATGCGAAGAGATGGCACTGGGTCCTGTGGTTAAGAGTGCCAACGCTCTTGCAGAGACCCGGGGTTCCTATCCCCCCAGCGCCCAACCTGGTGGCTGCGCAACGTTTTTTTTTTTTTTTTTTTAACTCCGTTCCAGGGCGAAATCCGACGCCCCCCCATCTTGACCTCCAATGGCGTTTGCACAAAACAAGGGAACCAAACCTTAATGCAGGACAGACCATTTATACACATAAAAACTAAAAATTAAAAAAATTAAAAATATTTCTTAAAAAAGGCATAAAACATAAAATCTAATAAAAATAATTAAAAAAGGCATAATCTCATTTTTTTTTTTGGTCTTTTCAAGGACAGGGTCTTCCTGAGCCCCACTTGTCCTGGAGCTCACTCTGTAGGACCAGGGCTGGCCTTCGAACTCACAAAGATCCGCCTGCCTCTCTTGCCTCCCACGTGCTAGGATTATTATTAAAGGGCGTGCGCACCACGCCCTGCTCATAATTCATTTTTTTCATAAACCAGTGGGATTGTGGGGGGCGGGTGGTACTCAAACCATTTATCGGTTATTGCCTTTTCGATTCCCTTAACCCTCTCTGGCAACAATACATAGGATTTTCCATCTTTTGCCTATGTTGTAGCAATGATGTGTTCCAAGCCTTCAAATACACTAAGTCTGTGATCGTTCCCATGAACAAATCTGATCATGCTACTTTTAGTTATTTATTCTATTTTTTATTTATTTTTTGGTCTTTTCGAGGACGGGGTTCCCTCAGCTGACAGCCCCAGCTGTCCTGAACTCACTACTTAGACCAGTGGCCTTAAAACTCACAACAGATCTCCTGCCCTTCTGTGCCTCCCAAGTGCTAGGATTTAAAGGCTAGTTGCGCCACACGCCAGGCCATGCTACTTTTAAAAAAATTGGTGGGGGCTGGAGCGATGGCCGGGGTTTTGGGGGGGGGTTAAGAGCGGCGGATGCTCTTGCAGAGCGGACCCAGGTTCAATCCCCCGCATCCACATGGCGGCTGAGAACACGTTCTTTTAAACTCCAGTTCCAAGGGAATCTGACACCCTCTCCTGACCTCGCCAGCACTGCAGGACAGGGTTTGGCACTTCCATTATCCGACAGCTTTACCCCCCCGCACCCCATCCTCACATTTCAGACACTGTAAAGTAATAGCTTATAGAAAATGAAACAATTTCAAGTAAAAACCACAATATTAATTTTTATTTCCGCTAATGCTACTTTATTGTGTTGAATTCTCAGTACCATTCCTTTTTTTTTGGGTGCATGTAGGTCGGTGTTTCTTTCATTTTTTGCCCCCCACCTCCCCTCGTGTCGTCTTTCCTTTTTCGTGTTATTGATTTTGCCTTTTTTGTTTTCGTCGGTTTTGGTCCTTTCGTACCCCTTCGAGCCTCCATCCCGTTGTTCCCCAAGAGGGGGGTTCTTTCCCCGTTCGCGGTCTACACCTCCGGACACCTTGGAGTTCTCCTGGAATTGGATTCTTTTGTTAATAGGACAGTTCTTCAGCTCAATACCCTTATTATCGCTCGCGCTGTGTGGGATCGAACTTCTATTCATTCCGGATTCCTTTGTACCAGCAAGAGTGATTTACGTTGCCGTCTTTAATAGTATTCCCCCTACCGGTCCTTCCTCCAGACTACATATGTACTTTTTCTGACATCCTTTTCTGACCCAAACGTTTATCTTTTCTTCTTTTTCTTTCCATTACTAACCAGATAGTTGCATTCCTTTGTGGAGTGCATTTCCCTTCGTCCCTTGTTTCCCGGCTCTTCTAGCTCTTATCAATTCGTTTTTCTTTTTTTTCCGTCTTTCTTGCCCTCTACCCTTTTCCGCTAAACCAGTTTAGGGTCCCCTACCTCTCCTGGGCGCCCTTCTTATCTGCAAGTGTCTCAGAGAATCCATATGATTTTCCCCTTTCCTAGGGACCTTTGTTACCCTATTTGCATTTTCATCTGTTCGGAATCTATTGTTGCTGGGCCACATTTGTTCTCCTTCCTTTTTTCTTGGCCCGTCACTGTATTTTATCCTCTTGCAACACAGTTTTAGTTCCCTTTTAATACTCGCCCTCCTAGTTTGTCCCTTTGCTGTGGCGCCTCATGTATCCCCTGACTCACGCCGGTGTTATCACAGCAACAAGACAAACTCACAGTGAGAGCGTCATTGTAGTGCGCCTAGTTTCACGCAGGAAAAAAGGGGGACCCTAGCCCCGCCCCCCGGCCTTTGCTGGGTGCCACAAGCCTGTCCGTATCCGCACCCCCGTGTTTCCCTGCGTTTTTCCCCTCCTTTTTTTTCCCCCCAAGCCCCCCATGAGGTACGCCAACATTTGGTCTTCGGTTGGGCCCAAGCTTTTTTCACGGCCGGCCTGAGCCCGTCTTCTTTGGTCCAGGTATTTGAAGATACTTTTTTTTGAATCATTATTTTTCATTGTACAGTCAATCTGCTTGATTTAACTCCGGATGTAACCTCACCTCACACTTCCCCCACCCCTTGTTTTCTTCTAACACTCATTTCTTTATGCGGTAGGAATATGTATTGTCTGTATGTCGGTTTGTGCACCTCTCTTTGTGTTTTCCGGTTGCAGTTTCACCTGCCTGGATTCTGGTTCTTTTTTTTTCTTTTTGACCCGGCTCAGTTAATTGCAGTTGAGCCGGCGTCGGATTTTTATTCTTTTCCCCTTTTGGAACATGGCAGTATTCTTTTGTTAAAGTCGTAATTCTTGATTCTGATGCTTTTGTCCTTTAGTGTTTGGTTTTTGTGGTGGGCGATCCGTTTATTACTCCACTTTGGTTCCTCTGCTTCTACCTAAGATGCAGTACGGGTTTTCTTTCTGCTCTTTAACTGTCTGATGTTCTTCCTTTTCCCTTTCTAGCTCTCACAATACCACACATTTCATTTTTTCTCCACGTCAGCTTACCCGTTTGGCTGTGGTGTGAATGATGCATGGGGATTCTGTTGATTTTTGGGCTTAGAGCTTGTAGTCTTGGCCCCTTACTTGTGGTGGGGCTTTTTTGTTTGGGTTTTGTTTGGCATGAGATTGATTTTCGATAGTTGACCCTACATTATTTGGCAAATAAGCAGTCCAATAAATAGTCCATTTCTAGGGCGGGTGACGGGTAGAGAGGATTCTCAGCTTTATCTAAGGTGTGTCCAGTTACTTTTTTGATGGCGCCGGTGTTCTCCTTTTGCTGCTCTTGTGTGTCGTCTTTTAGCCTTTTGTAATTATTCTTTACACTCCTCAGCTATTTTTGGTGTAGGCAGGACGCTCGCTAGGCGGACTTTTTGTGTGCAGTCATTTAAGTGTTTGCAGCTTTTCAGGTCTACAGAGTGAGTCACCACGGACAGCTGGGGGCTAAGGAGACTTTCCGTTTCTCAAATAGCCATCATTTAAACTAATTTCAATTATTATTTATATAAAACATAAAAAAAAAATTATTTTAAAAATTATCCATATTGACGCCGTGACTATTATTCTATTTGCTGGGCATTCGGTGCCTTTTCTATTCCTTCTTGTGTAAACCCCTAGCACTTGGATCCTGGCACTGAGGCAGTGCAGATCTTTTTCTGTGAGATCCTTTAGTCAAGCCCCCCAATTGCCCCTATACTAACCTGAGATTTCTCCGTGCGGACTATAGGGAGGTCTATACCGTCTGGAAAACCGACAAATTTCAAATTCCTGCGCCACACAACCACACACAACAGTTTGGGTAGATCTTAAATCATGTCCTTCTCCCGTCTTTCCTCGTTCGGTTATGCTTTTCCCAGAGCCTTTCCCCAGGGTACCATCCACATACCTGTTCCCTTTTCTTCTGCCGTCCTGTGTTTTTTTTTGCATAGTTTTTTTTTCCTTTTTTTTCCGGGCTTCTTGCATTCAAACCTCTCACTTTTCACACTATAACCACCAACATTCGCACACAACCAACATCTCGCTCAATTTACATACACCAAACTTAACTAATATAAGTCTGATGTGTGTGGATCAGTCTTTAGTCACGCCATGGGTCTTTGCTCATATTAGGAAAGAACTGAGCTAATCCCTACACGTTCTTTCCCTATGTTCTCTCTCTATCGAATTTTCCTTTCGTCTGGTTTCTACACGGTGCTGGCTTTATGTTTTATTTAAAACACAGTATTTACCCTTGAACGTGCTAAATACCCAAACACTTTTGGCTTACACTTTTTTCTCCCTACCACTGTATGTTCCCTTCAGTCTATATGCCACACATATATTCCTTTCGAGACAAACTTTCTGTAACGTTAGTTGTTTGCGGTTGTTGCTCATTCCGTTAAGCACAGACTACTCTGGAGGCAGAGGGAGGGGGTTCTCTCTTTGCGTTTTAGTGTCACTTTACGTTTTTCTTCAAGCCTGGTTTCTTACCCCCAGAGTGCGCTCCCGGCCCGCAGTCCCTTCCCCTTTTTTTTTTTTTTTTCTTTGTTGACTACAACCGGAGGCTGTCTGCGTGCTCAAACACATGATTCAAATAAATTAACTATAAAAAAAGAAAGACAAAGAATTAAATTCGCCACTAGAGCTGGGCCACCTCGATGACGCACATGTTGGAACTTTCACCGAACTTAGGCAGAGGCATTGCGGGTTACCCCAGAGCAGTCTGTCCCAGAGGCCTTTATTGGCTCATTAAGCAGCAAGGGCGCGGACTTTTTTTCCCCCGGTCCGTTAGGCTTTATTGATGAAACTCTTTTTGACAAAAATACAAAAATACATAAGTAACTGTATGACATTGGAACAATGTGATTTCAAGCATTTAAATTGTAAAATTTGAAAACCTGATGTGCGTTCTCCGGCGTGTTTTGGTGCCCTTCCATAATGCCATGCACTTAGAAGACTGAATGCATTGGATACTGACTACAAGCGTTTGGCGGCCCGTTCTAGGTATAATGGAGGTTTAGCTATCGCTTATTAAACCCACACAACACTCAATTATTCCAGCGTACTTCCCTCATTTTAATTACCACTCCCCGCATATCCTTTTTGACACACCTTTATTTTTTTTGTCTACATTCTTTTTTCTATTTTTACTTATTTGTTATTCACACAACCACACATTTACATTACACCATCATGTGTTATTGGTTATTTGATCACCACCATGCGTATGTTGGCTTTCAAAACACACACCAACCATCTATTCTTTGGCACCTAATTTTGACGTTGCGTTGTAATAAATTTTTTGCCAATATTGTTTCAAATCATGATATTTGACAGTGTTCGTTCAGGCTCTTTCTGGAGACTTCGTTGAGAATGTACGCGCCTCAATATGCTTTCTCAATGTGTTAATAATTGTAATGTCTTTTTAGTCAATTATTCCCATGATGTGAATGAAATGACCTTCTCTGTCTCTATAGAATAGCTTTAGTTTAATGTCTATTTTATTGCATATTAGAATTGCAACACCTTTTTTTTTTTAATAAATTTTTATTTCCATTTTTCTGTTATTTTTGGTGTTTATCTTTGTAATTCGGACGCTCTGCCTATTGCAATGTTTGTTTGTTTGCACCCGTGTCGTGCAACTGTGAAACATTCAAATTTCTATAAAAGGCTATATGATTAGAAAATGTGAATCTAATATTATTTTCATTCAGCTGTGCTTTGCTTTCATCATTCAATACACTCTTAAGTTATGTCTGATCCTGTGGAGTCTTTCATGTCTTGACTTGGAGATCTGTTTTCAGTTCACTGTTTGGTTAATAAACAGACTGTGCAGATAAGAATAGTAGATACCAAACACAAAATGTTTGAAAAGAACTATTTAAATCTGTGTCATCTAATTCAGTTCACCTTCTGCACAAATGTATGCATACATATGACAAAATAACAAATAGGGTTTTTTTTAGTTTGGGGGGCTTGAGAATTCTAACAGATTTTCTTTTAAATATTTTATTAATTATCTTTATTTTTACATGTGTAAATATATTGTCTGCCTGTATGTAAAATCTACCCATGTCAGACAATTCCTTCAGAAGTCAGAAGAGGGCGTTGGATCCTCTGGAAACTGTAGTTATGAATGGCTGTTAGCCGCCAAGTGGGTACTCTTACCCACTAAGCCATCTCTCCAGGCCTGAATTTTAACAGTTTTAAAATGTCTAGAACATGGATACAAAAGGAGAGTTAAAAAATAAAATATTTACTCAGTTTCTGGTCTACATAGTGAGTTCCTGGGGCTACAAAAAGATCCTGTCTCAAAAAGATAAAAATAATTATATGTGGTTAGATCTTCCACTGTTCATTACCTTCTTTTCTCTTTTTAGTTGAAACATAGTATTGGTACACATTTATGAAAAATGTTGTGATTTAATACATGTGTACAACATGGAATGATCAAGTCATGATCATTAAAAGTTCCATCTCCTAGGGGCTGGAGACACGGCTCATCAGTTAAGAGTGCTGACTGTTCTTGAAGAGGACTGGGGTTCAATTCCCAGCACCCACATGGCAGCTAGTTCCAGGCCACACATGGCAGCTAGTTCCAGGCCAGCTGGGGCTACATGGAGACTCTGTCTCAAAAACACCAAAAAAAANAGAACTGTCTGAAACTCCAGTTCCAGGGAGGAGAAAACTCCCGTTCCCGGGGGAATCCGCAGACCCTCTTCTGACCCTCCGCGGCATTGCATGACACCGGTTCACAGGGGGTACTTGCATGCAGACCGTACATTCATTACACATTACAGAAAAAATAAATAACATTAAAAAAAAAAAAATGTCCCAACTTAAAAAAAAGCCATAAACTGGGCATGGTGACACACAAATTTTTTTTTTCAATAAAAAAAAAAAAACAAGTACTGTCTTATTTAAAGGGAAGAAATCAGGCACACTCAAACAACAACCTAAGTCAGCAAAGTAGCTCAAGGCTGGACCCCTGGGATCATGATCTTTGGGGCTCCAAAGGGTTTTGGCAGCACCCTTCTCTGACTTCTTACAGTCCGCGCCAACACAGTTCATCTCGCAGGCCCAGGTCCATTCCATATTTGCTGCTGCTCTTGGTGGTTCATCCCATGGTCCCCCTGGAATCTCCAAAATCTGGGGTCTCCACTGAATAACTGCTGAAACTGAGGCGCCACCTTCACCAATGGTCTCTTCTGACCTCTCCCTGTGGTGCACAGCCTCCGCTTCTCTCCATGACCCCTGCGATCCTGTGGTCTTCACTGCAACCAAGGAGCACTTCCACCAGTGGTCTTTCCTGACCTCTCACAGTGCCAAGCTTGGCTGCTCTCTGTCACTCCCTCAAATTTCAACACCAGAACCATTATGGGAGACTCTTACATGTTACCAGGTCCTGCTTCTGGCTCGAGATGGAGGCTCATGCCCCTTCTGAATCACAGCTTCTGTGTGCTTGCCCTGAAGAACTTCTTCTTACCAAGAAAGAAGAATTTCACCATAGTGATGCTGTCTCTTGTTACTTACAGCTGATTTTTAGCCCCAGCACCAGCATCAATTGTCCCAAGTACAACAAAGATTCACTTCAGGTTCTGATCTCTGTTACTTACAGCGATTCTTCAGCCCCAGCTGAACAGAGAAACTGCAGATTCCACAGTCTGATGATCTCTGTCCCCTTTACTTCTCCCCTTTGAAACTAGAAACTTCATTAAAAGCCTGGCCTCCATCTTCTACAACTTCTTCAGCAAACCTGCTCTCAAGCTCCATAGCAACGATCTTTAGTCATTCAATGATCTTCCCAGCCCAAGTTCCAAACACCTCCACAAACCTTCCCCAAAACAACAAGGTCAGATCTGTAAACCGCATATCCCACCCTCGTACCCAATTTTCTGTCTAGTTTTGTTCCCATTGCTGTGTGACAAAACCACTCTGACCACCACCAACTTGGGAGGACCGGGGACAAAGGGTTTATTCAGCTCCATCTCCTGGGAACCTTTTCTCACTCAGGGAAGCCCAAGGCAACGATTATCATGGACGTGAACTGGAGGAGGCGCTGATAGCACCGGCCATGGAGGAATGCTGTTCACTGGCTTGCTCCCCTGCCCCTGCCCAGCCTGACCTCTTATAAAGTACACAACAACCTGCCCAGGATGGCACCACCAATAGGGCTGGCTGAGCCCTCCCACATTGCCCAACAATAAGACATACTCCACAGACATTGGCCACAGGCCAGTCCATGAAGGCAATTTACCCCCTTGAGGCTACCTCAACCCAGGTGTGTCAAGTTGCCACTCTCTAAAGCTATCCAGCACAGAGAAAAGGAGCTTCAAAACAGAGAACACGATGCAGAAAAGTTGACAGCAGAGACTGGCATGATCTGGGAGTGGGTAGGGGGTGGTGGGGAGGGAAGGTGAATGGGATATATGCCTGAACTAATTGGAAAAATAATGTATGAAATCACAAAGCATCAATAAAAAAAAAAAAAAAAAAAGGATCTTTGGATTGGACTACCTCAACCTGGATGGCCCACCCCAGATGTGGACATTACCCTTCTGCTGGCAGGCAGTATTAAAGGCCATGCCAGAGGGATTTGGTCCCTTTTTTTTCCTGCGGCTTTCCTCTCTCTCACTGTTGGTGAGTTTGTTTGCTGCTGTGATCAACCCATCGGATCCCAGCGTGTACTGAGACAGCAGATCTCCTGGAAATCCATCAGGCTTCAGCACCAGATGGGGACTACTGAGACATCCCGCCTTGCAGACTGAGCAGTTCCCGTAGATTATCAGCCTCTCCAGTGCGGTTGCAGCTACTGTTGGACTCTTGAACTCTGTCACTTAAGCAAATCAATAAATTGTATACAAGCTATATATTCATTCCCTGTTTGCTTCTGTTTCTTTAGAGAACCCTGACTAATACCCACACCTCCATCCCTTCCCCTCCCTCCCTTCCCCCCCTTCCTTCCTTCCTTCTTCCTTCCTTCCTTCCTTCCTTCCTTCCTTCCTTCCTTCCTCTCTCTTCTTTAAGCGGACAGAGTGTCAGGCCGGTGCACGCTTTAACCAGCACTTGGGGGGGAGGGAGAGGCAGGTGAGAATCTCTGAGTTCAAGGACAGGCTGGTCTACATAATGAGTTCCAGGGACAGCTAACAGCTACATGGGGGACTCTTTCTCCAAAAAGTCTCCCCCCCTCCAAAAAAAAGAAAGAGGGTGTGTCACTATACTGCCCATGCTTACTTCCTGTTTCAGAGTAGCTGGGAGCACAGACACGCCCCCCTACAGTGCTCTGTGAGCATGCTCTGAAGAGGTCTAGCAGGAAGTTCCTTCCTGCCCTGGATCTCATGCTCATGGTGGCATTTGACAGTATTGTCCAAAATAGATTATCATTGGAGATGGAGAGAGGAGTTACTAGGAGGGACTCAAGGTGCAAAGTAAGTTGTATGTCTGTCCCGGAGAAAACACTAAAGGCTTCCCAAGGCAGAAGGGAGACAGTTTTAAGACCTGACTGAAGTAGGAATAGAGAACGCATGGTGTTCTTTGCTGCCTAACAGCTGAACATTGTTCCTATTTTACAGGACTCTCAAGCCATGCATTGAAACTCGATATGCTATTAACATGTTCCAATCAAGGCCCAAGCCTGGTCTACAGAGCGAGTTCCAGGACAGCTGGGGGCTACAAGGAAAAAGGAAGGAAGAGAGAGAAAAAAAAAAAAACAACACTAAAACAAACAACACAAAAATATATATAGTTCCAGAAATAAGGTAATAGTTTAGGATTTGGGCCATCTAGTAAGTCAAGATCTCTACTTGGAGATACAGTGTATATGCTTAAGTGGGGGAGGAAAGTCACAATGATTACTAAAAAATAATTCACAACTGGCAAAATTCAGGACAAAAGCTACATATTTACTTCTGACATGCTTGGTGGGCATAGAGCTCACGAGGAGACCCTCTTCAGGACACTACTCCAGACCCCTTGGGGAATAAAGATTGAAAACTGGACAGTGCTACAGAGAGTAAAGTTAAGGGACCCTGGGATTTGGCAAGTAACAGAATCTAGTCAGTACCTGATTTACATATTTATATACATATTTATTTAAGCAGCTTCCATTAGACCTGAACAAGAAGAAGCCCTGGTCTAGACCCTGTACCTGGAGGGCCTAGCTTTGGCACTTTTCTGAACACACTTCTCTCCTTAGAAATCCATGAGGACAAAGGGAATTATTCACCTAAAGCTCTTCCTCCTTCTGGACCCTCCTCAGTATCCTGAATCCTGGAGTTTTCTGCCTAAATGGCTTCTAGCCTGTTTGAAGAACTGTGTCGGCCTTTTCCCTGGATTTGCTCTTCTAAGAACAGATAACACCTTTAGACCCAAGGTGGTTAAGAGACAGCTTGAGCTTGAACGTACCCACAAGGGACACTCACTTATTTTTTGTTTTTAAGACAGGGTCTAACAAGCTGGGCGTGGTGGTGCAAACTGCCTTAATCCTAGAACTCGGGGGCAGAGGGCAGGCGGATCTTTGTGCGTTCAAGGCAGTCTGGTCTACAGGGAGTTGAGTTCCAGGACCGCTGGGGACTACCAGGGAGGGGACCCTGTCTCAAAAAGACCAAAAAAATTAAATAAATCAATAAGAGCAGGCGTCGGTGGCCAACACCTTTAATCCTAGCACTTGGGAGGCAGAAGAGGCAGGTGGATCTTTGTGAGTTTGATTCAAGGCCAGCCTGGTCTACAGGGGAGTTCCAGGACAGATGGGGCCTACAGGGAGGACCCTTTCTCAAAAAAAACAAAAAAAAAAAAAAAAAAAAAGACAGTCTCCCTGTAGCCCCGGCTGGCTTAGAACTGGCTGTGTAGATCAGGCTGGCCTCAATCTCACAGGTATCCACCTGCCTCTCCCTGCCATGGGTTGGGATTAAAGGCATGTGCTGCCACCATGCCTGGCTACAAGGGCCACTCTTACCTAAGTACAGGATGAAATCAGGGCTGAGAAGATGAGGGTCATCTCTGCCTTATCCAATGTTCTGTGTGTGTCTGAAGGGTCTTTGAATTTCAAATTTGAACATGATCTTCTAGGTTCGCATAAAGATATATTGGACACAATAGGGAGGTGTAATATTTAATTTAGTGTTTTTTGTTTTTTTTTTAGTCTTTTTGAGACAGGGTCTCCCTGTAGCTCTGGCTGTCCTGGAACTCACTCTGTAGACCAGGCTGGCCTTGAACTCACAGAGCTCCACCTGCCTCTGCCTCCCAAGTGCTAGGATTAAAGGCATGTGCCACCACGCCCAGCCTTTTTAGTGGTATTTTTGATTTATAAACTTTAACCATTTTGACACATGGAATATGGCTTTCCATTAATACTCTTATCCCAGGCCCTACCAATATCAGTATAGGAACACAGTGAGGTATCAGGAAGTTCTAAACTGTTATTGCTATAACAAAATACCCAAGATTGGGACCTTACAAACAAGAGAAATTTACTTAGCCTCCAAAGGCTGAAAAGTTCAAGCTCAGACAGGCACATCTGCTAAGATCTAGTCTTAAAGTTTAAATTATTATATATTAGTTATATATAACAATGTGTTTCATAATGACATTTTCATACATTATATTAACTTCATACATTATATGAATATGACATTATATGTATAATGTATTTTGATCATATTCACCCCATTAGTCTCTCTTGTCCTCCTTTAAGCCCCACTAATTCTCTTCCTTTTAGCAAGTAGTCTCCCTTCTATCTTTTTTTTTTTTAATGAACCCATGAGTTTAGTCAGGATTTTGTACAGAGCATGGAGGAGGGAACATGGGCAATTTAACAGTGGTTATACCACAAAGAAAATGTCTCCTATCCCCAGAAGCACTGACTGTAGGTCCTCAGGGAGGGCTCAGGCCTCAGGAGCTGGTCCTTACTAACTGTCTATAAATCCTCAGGGAGAGGTGGAGCCTCAAGGGCCCCTCTCACTGTGCAGGTCATGGTCAGGTGGTCATAGCTGCCATGTCATGCCTAGGACAGTGTTTTACAGCACTTCATCCTTCCTCGGGCTCTAATGCTCTTTCTGTGCGCTCTCCTTTGATACTCCTTGAGCACTGGAGGAGCTCATTTTGGGCTGAACATCCAACATTCATTTATTCTCAGAATTTTTTTTTTAATATTTTGTTTATTTATTTATGTGTACGAATGTACTGTCTGCATGTAGGTTGGTGCATCAGTGTCATGCAATGCTGCGGAGGTCAGAAGAGGGTGTCAGATTCCCCTGGAACTGGAGTTCTCCTGGAATTGGAGTTACAGACGGTTCTCAACCGCCATGTGGGTGCTGGTGATCGAACCCAGGTCCTCTGCAAGAGCAGTCGGCGCTCTTAACCGCTAGGCCATCTCTCCAGCCCCTATTCTCAGAATTAAAAAAAAAAAAACATTTTATTATTTTTATTTTTATGTGTATGAGTGTAATGCCTGCAGGTAGGTTGGGTGCACGTATGTCATGCAGTGCCCATGGAGGCTAGAAGAAGGCATTGGATCCCCTGGAACTGGAGTTACAAATGGTTGTCAGCAGCCATGTGGGTGCTGGGAATTGAACCCTGGTCCTCTGGAAGAGCAGCCAGTGCTCTTAACTATTTTGCTATCACTTCAGCTCCTATTCTCAGAATTTACACTAGTTATGAGTCTCTGCAGTAACTGTTGCCCACTACAAAAAAAAAAAGAAGTTTCTCTCTGGAGCTGGAGAGATGGCTCAGTGGTTAAGAGCACCCTCTGCTTTTGCAGAGGACCCAGGTTTGACTCCCAGCACCCACATGGCGGTTAAGAACCGTCTTTAAGCCAGGCGTGGTGGTGTACGCCTTTAATCCTAGCACTCAGGAGGCAGAGGCAGGCAGATCTGTGTGAGTTCAAGGCCAGCCTGGTCTACAGAGTGAGTTCCAGGCCAGCTGGGGCTATAGGGAGACCCCGTCTCAAAAGACGTGTGTGTCCGTGTGTGTGTGTGTGTGTGTGTGCGTGTGTGGTCATGCGTGTGTATGTCTGTGTGAACATCATTTGTATATTGTGCCTACAGAAGCCAGAAGGTGTTGGGTCTCCTGGAACTAGAGTTAGAAGAAGTAGTGAGCTGCTGAATGTGCGTGCTAGGAACTGAACTTAGGTCCTTTACAAGAGCAGCCAATACTCTTAACCACTGAGTCATCTCTCCAGCCCTACTTAATTGTCTCTCTTTTTTTTTTTTTTTTTTTTTTTTTTTTTGGGGGTTTTTAAAAAAATTTTTTAAAATCTCTTTTTTTATTTTTTTTTTTTTTTTTTTTTTTTTTTTTTTTTTTTTGAGACAGGGTCTCCCTATAGCTCAACTGCCCTGGAACTCTGTAGACCAGGCTGGCCTTGAACTCACAGAGATCCGCTGGCCACTGCCTTCCAAGTGCTGGGACTAAAGGCGTGCACTACCACAACCGGATTAAAGACAGTTCTTAGCTGCCTTGTGGGTGCTGGGAATCGAACCCGGGTCTTCTGCAAGAGCGGTTGGTGTTCTTAACTGCTGAGCCATCTCTAGCCTCCACTTAATTCTTTTTTTTAATAAAATATTCTTTTTTATTTTATTTATTTATGTGTATGAATGTACTGTCTGTATGCAGGTTTGTGCACCTGTGTTGTGCAACGCCGAGGAGGTCAGAAGAGGGTGTTGGATTCCCCTGGAACTGGAGTTCTCCTGGAATTGGAGTTATAGATGGTTCTCAGCTGCCATGTGGGTGCTGGGGATCGAACCCGGATCCTCTGCAAGAGCGGTTGGTGCTCTTAACCGCTAGGCCATCTCTCCAGCCCCAATGAAAATATTTTTAATGAGGGTTGAATAATAGTGTTTAATAACAACTGGACCATATACTCTACAATTGACACTAAAACTATACCACAAAGAATTGCAAACCTTGCCAGGCACTGTAGTTCACTCAGGAGGTCAGGCAGGAAGATTGCTATGAGTCTGAGGTCAGTCTGTTTTATACAAGAAGACCCTGTCTCAAAAGAAGAGGGAAGTAGGAAGAGACACAGAAAAAGAAGTCTCAGCCATGTCCTCTGCAAGAGCAGTCAGGGCTCTTTACTGCTAAGCCATCTCTCCAGCCCCCACTTAATTCTTTTTAAAAAAATTATTTTTATTGAGCCAGGCATGGTGGTGCACGCCTTTAATCCCAACACTCAGGAGGTAGAGGCAGGCGCATCTCTGTGAGATCAAGGCCATCCTGGTCTACATAGTGAGTTCCAGGACAGCTGGGGCTACAGGGAGATCCTGTCTCAAAAAAGAAAAAAAAAAATTATTTTTATTTGTGCACATGGGGGATGCATTTCAGGAGGTGTGTGCCTATGGAGGCCAGAAGAGAGTCAGATTTTCCTGGAGCTAAAGTTATAGGTGGTTGTGAGCCGACTGAATGGTGAAAACCAAACCCCGGAAGAGCAGCAAGTGCTGTTAACCATTGAGCCATCTCTCCAGCTGCCGAAGAGTCTAATTCTTGCTCTGGGCACTATTTCCAAATGTTTTTGAAAGGAATCCTAATTGACTTGTCCTGGGTCAGGTCACCTAATAGTCAGGGACAAGAAGGTATCCACTGTAATGGGGCAACTGACTCATGGGCCTGGGTCACTGATCTTTACAGACTTTCAGTTCTAACCCATGAGCAGTGATCTTTGGGCTAGCTGATTTAAGCCAGGAAGTCTTGGAAAGAAAAAGACTTGTTTAAATATGCAGAAGAAGAAAATAACAGAAGACATTCTTCAATAAAAGGGGCATAATTGGGCTGGAGAGATGGCCTGGTGGTTAAGAGTGCCAACTGCTCTTGCAGAGGACCCGGGTTCCATCCCCAGCGCCCACATGGTGGCTGAGAACCGTTTTTAACTCCAGTTCCAGGGGAATCCGACGCCCTCTTCTGACCTCCAAGGCGTTGCACAACACAGGCGCACCAACCTACATGCAGACAGTACATTCATACACATAAAAAATAAAATTAAAAAAATTAAAATATTTCTTAAAAAAGGCATAAAAAATAAAATAAAATAAAAAGGGCATAATCTCATTTTTTTTTTTGTCTTTTCGAGACAGGGTCTCCCTGTAGCCCCAGCTGTCCTGGAACTCACTCTGTAGACCAGGCTGGCCTTGAACTCACAAAGATCCGCCTGCCTCTGCCTCCCAAGTGCTAGGATTAAAGGCGTGCGCCACCACGCCCGGCCATGCTACTTTTTAAAAAAATTTGGGGGCTGGAGAGATGGCCCGGGGGTTAAGAGCGCTGACTGCTCTTGCAGAGGACCCAGGTTCAATCCCCAGCATCCACATGGCGGCTGAGAACCGTCTTTTAACTCCAGTTCCAAGGGAATCTGACACCCTCTCCTGACCTCCGCAGCACTGCACGACACGGGTGCACCAACCTACATGCAGACAGTACATTCATACACGTAAATAAATAAATAAATAAACAAATTAAAAAAAATAATTTACTTATTTACGTGTATGAATGTACTGTGTGCATGTAGGTCGGTGCACCCGTGTCGTGCGATGTCGCGGAGCTCAGACGAGGGCGTCGGATTCCCCTGGAACTGGAGTTCTCCTGGAATTGGAGTTACAGACAGTTCTCAGCCACCATGTGGGTGCTGGGGATCGAACCCGGATCCTCTGCAAGAGCAGTTGGCGCTCTTAACTACTAGGCCATCTCTCCAGACCCATCTCCTCAGAACTCTTTAACGTACCCTCCCAGATATTGTTTGACTGTGGAGTGCATATTCCTTCTCTTGGGTCCTAGCTCTCCCATTCTTCGCCACCCTTTTCCTCTAACATTAGGTCATCCTGGGCTATTCAGTGTCCTCAGAGGACCATATGTTTTCCCTGGACCTTTGCACATGCTTTCTTCGGATCTAGTGTGAAGTGTTCCTCTGGCCTGTCACGTAACTAGAAAAGTAGCAATCTCGGGGCTGGGATCTGAAGGGTTGATCACAGCAACAAGACAAACTCACCAGTGAGAGAGAGGCAAGCCGCAGGAAAAAAGGGACCAGCTCCCTCCGCTGTGGCCTTTTATACCGCCTGCTGGCAGAAGGTAACGCCCACATTTGGGGTGGGCCATCCGGGTTGAGGCGGTCCAGTCTGAAGATACTTTTTCTCTTATTTGTTCCTTAGTCCAGTCAAGTTGACACCCAGGATTAACCATCACACTCCATTTTTTTTAATTTATTTTTTGTATGTGTATGAATGTACTGTCTGTATGTAGGTTTGTGCACCTGTGTCGTGCAGTTCCGCGGAGGTCAGAAGAGGGCGTCGGATTTCCCCTGGAACTGGAGTTAAAGACTGTTCTTAGCTGCCATGTGGGTGCTGGGGATCGAATCCAGGTCCTCTGCAAGAGCAGTCGGTGCTCTTAACTGCTGAGCCATCTCTCCAGCCCCAAACTCCATTTTTCAAGTAAGCCCAGCTGCTTTGTGTGTAAGAGCAGGGGATTGCTTGGGGCTAGAGCTTGAGTCTGGCAAGGTGGCTTTTTGGGGTCATGAGAGAGATAGTTGACAATATTGGAAAAAGCAGTTAAAATAGTCCCCCTGGGGGGACTGGAGAGATGACTCAGCTATTAAGGGTGCATACTAGCTGGGTGTGGTGGCGCACGCCTTTAATCCTCCTAGCACTTGGGAGGCAGAGGCAGGCGGATCTTTGTGAGTTCAAGGCCAGCCTGGTCTACAGAGTGAGTTCCAGGACAGCTGGGGCTACAGGGAGACCCTGTCTCAAAAAGACCAAAAAAAAAAAAA
>VZQC01002834.1:3671083-3704764 GCA_009823505.1 Rhizomys pruinosus
AAAAAAAAAAAAAAAAAAAAAAAAAAAAAAAAAAAAAAAAAAAAAAAAAAAAAAAGAGTGCATACTAGCTGGGCATGGTAGCACATGCCTTTAAACCTAGCACTTGGGAGGCAGAGGCAGGCAGATCTTTGTGAGCTCCAGTCCAGCCCAAGCTATAGAATGAGACCCCGTGGGACTACAGGGAGACCCTGTCTTGAAAAGACCAAAATTCCTGGAACCCACATTGGGTAGATCTCAACTGCCTGTAGCTTCAGATCCAGGGAATCCAATGCCCTCTTCTGGTCTGTGCAAGTGCCTGCATTCACACACACACACACACACACACACACTCACACACACACATCTGTCACTTACATACACAAAACTTAAATAAAAAGTATGATGTGGTGGACATCTTTAGTCCCTCCTGGGTCTTGCTCATATTAGGAAAGAACTGAGCTAATCCCTACTTCCTCATGTCTTGATATTAATTTTTTTCTCTTTTTATCAGTGCTGGAGATCAAACCCAGAACCTTGAACGTGCTAAAAAGTGCTCTACCACTGAGCTTCAGTCCATGCCCAAAATATCCTCGAGAAAATTAAACTAGTGGTGGTGCATGCCTTTAATCCCAGCACTCTGGAGGCAGAGGCAGGTGGATCTCTGTGAGTTCAAGGCCAGCCTGGTCTACATAGTGAGCTCCAGGCCAGCTGGGACTAAAGGGAGGCTCTGTCTCAAAAAAAGACAAAAAAAAAAAAGAAAGAAAGAAAATTAAACTATAGATGGGCATGATGATACATGCTTGTTATTCCTGAACTTAAGGCAGAGGCAGAGGTAAGATCAGTCTTTCCAGGATGCCATTGGCCATAGAGCAAGTTGGAGGTCAGTCTAGGCTATGAGAAACCTTTTTCAAAAATACAAAAATAAATAAGTAAATATACATGACAATGGGAAATATTAAATGAAAATTAAATTATGGAGCTGAGTGTGATGGTTCACCTCTATAATGCCAGCACTTAGAAGACTGAAGCAGGAAGACTACAATGAGTTTGAGGCCAGTCTAGGATACATGGAGAGTTTCAGCTTATCTCAAAACACACACACACTCATACACATTTACACACATACCCCCTCCGCATGCACACACATGCATACACACACATGTACACACACACCACACACATACACACATGTGTATGGCTATTTACACACATGCTAGCTGGCTTAAAACAACAAAATTATTCTGTCATAATTTTGAAGGGTAAAAGTCCAAAGGTTCAAAATCAAGATATTGACAGGATCAGCTCTTTCTGGAGACTTGAGTGAGAATCTGCCCCATGGCTTCCAATGGTTACATGTAATTCTTGATGTTCTCTGGCTTGTAGATATCACTCCAATCTCTGCCACTGTCTTCAAATAGCCTTCTGTGTATGCCTGTGTCTCAGATCTACCTCTTTATCTCTCTTTTTTAAAAATTTTTATTTATTTCTGTATGTGTATGAATGTACTGTCTGCATGCAAGTTTGTGCACCCGTGTCGTGCAATGCCGCAGAGGTCAGAAGAGGGTCTCGGATTTCCCTGGAACTGGAGTTCTCCTGGAATTGGAGTTTCAGACGGTTCTCAGCTGCCATTTGGGTGCTGGGTCATTGGATCTAGCACCCACCTTAAATCTAGAACGACCCATATTTTCCAAATAAAGTCACATTCAAATCTAGAATGACCTCGTATTTTCCGAATAAAGTCACATTCAGAGCTACTGAGGGTTTAAGATTTGTACATATTTTCAGGCAGAACTCACTGAACTGGTATTAGGGTGTAATCATTTTCCCCAATATCTTGTTTGTTCAAACAAAAGGGGGGGGGCTGGAGGGATGTCCTAGTGGTTAAGAGCACCGACTGCTCTTTCAGAGGACCTGGGTTCAATCCCCAGCACCCACATGGCAGCTGAGAACCGTCTGTAACTCCAATTCCAGGAGAACTCCTGTTCCAGCGGAATCCGACACCCTCTTCTGACCTCTGCAGCATTGCACGACACGGGTGCACAGACCTACATGCAGACAGTACATTCATACACATACAAAAATAAATAAATAAAATAAAATAAATCCTTGTTTAAAAAAAAAAAGAAAACAGAGAAGTCACAGTGGCTTGTTATAAAGTTAAGGGTTTTCGGAGATGAAGCCTGTTTTTTTTTTAATTAAAAATTTTTTTAAATATTTATTTATTTATTATGTGTATGAATGTACTGTCTGCATGTCGGTTTGTCCACCCGTGTCGTGCAATGCCGCTGAGGTCAGAAAAGAGTGTCAGATTCCCCTGGAACTGGAGTTAAAGACGGTTCTCAGTGGCCACGTGAGTTCTGGGGATAGAACCTGGGTCTTCTGCAAGAGCAGTCGGCACTCTTAACCGCTAGGCTATCTCTCCAGCCCCCTTTTTTTTTTAATGTGTATGAATGTACCATCTGCATGTCGGTTTGTCCACCCGTGTCGTGCAATGCCACGGAGGTCAGAAGAGGGGTCGGATACCCAAGGGAACTGGAGTTAAAGATGGTTCTCAGCCACCGTGTGGGTGGGTGCTGGGGATCGAACCCAGGTCCTCTGCAAGAGCAGTCGGCAAAATCAGCGCTCTTAACTGCTAGGCCATCTCTCTAGCCCTGAAGCCTGGTTTTTATTTGCAGCAATTACAAAGCCCTATATCAAGGTAGGATACTGGGCTTGATTCCTTTATTGTCTTGGAAAAGAAGATAGGATTCAAGGGATGAGTTTCAGTTATGGTTAGGGAATACAGTCAGTGGTCAATTCTGCAAGAACAGAATCAGGAAGTTAAGACTTAGCAGTCAGTCTGGAAGAGGCTGAGAAAAGGTATTGGCTTGCCCTGGTATTAGGGCTTCAGGGAGGGTGAGTTTGAAAGCACAGGGGTCAGGGACTTATTGCCTGTTCACTTGGGGTTATCTTATCTAGGACAAATAGTGTCTTACAGAGTGCTCAACACAGGATTAGCTCAAGGGAGGGTCTTAGTTCAACTGAAATCTTGTCATTTTGACTTCTTTCAAATTTCGGTGTGTGTATATGTGTGTGTGTGCTGGTGAGTTGGCCTATGTGTGTGCTTGTGGAGACTGTCTTTCTCTATGGTTCTCCACTTTATTTTTAATTAAAAATCTTTTTTATTTATTTATTTATTTATTTATTATTTATTTATTTTGAGACAGGGTCTAACTTAAGTCCCAGCTGGCCTGGAGCTAGCTCTGTAGACCAGGCTGGCCTTGAACTCACAGAGATCTGCCTGCCTCTGCCTCCTGAGTGCTGGGATTAAAGGCGTACGACACCACATCTGGCTATTTATTTTTATTTTATGTGTATGAGTGTTCTGCATGAATGTAGTTGTGACCCATTTGTGCAATACCCATGGAGGCCAGAAGAGGGTGTAGGTTCCCCTAGAACTGGAGTAACATAGATGTTAGCTGCAATGTGGGTGCTAGGAACCAAACCTGGGTCCTCTGTAAAAACAGCCAGTGCTCTTAACTGCTAAACCATTAAAAGAAAAGATGTTTAATATTTATGTGTATGTGTTTGGGTCTGTGTAGGAGTATGTGAACCAGAGTACAGGTATCCTTGGGAGGCTAAAAGAGCGTGCTGTATCCCCTGGAGCTGAAGCTGCAGGTGACCATGAGCAGGTTGATGTTGGTTCTGGGAACTGAACTCAGGCCCTCCAGAAGAGTAATAACAGCTCTTAACTGCAGACCCATTACTCCAGCTCTCATCTTACTTTTGGAGACAGTTGATCATGATCCTAGAGGTCACCGTTCAGCTAGACTGGCTGGTCAGTGAGCCCCTGGGGATCCACCTGTCTGTCCTGCCCCAGAGAGTACCATGATGGTGGCACATAACCGTAGTCCCAAACTCAAGAGGTGGAGGTTGGAGGATAAAAAGTTAATCTGGGGTAGCGTTGAATTTGTTGGGGAGCACAGAGAGGTAGATTGTAGGGGGTCAACGTTTGGCCTTTGGAACTTTGGACTTTTGCCCTCCAAAGTTATGAAAGCATAAATTTCTTTTGTTTTAAGCCAGCCAATTGTGGTAATACACTACAACAACCTTAGAAGAGTAATACCACACCCGTGTGTGTGTGTGTGTGTGTGTGTGTGTGTGTGTGTGCTGAGAACTCTCTATGCAGCCTAGGCTGTCTCTGTGTCACCTTATCAAACTTTTATGTAGGTGCTGGGGATTTGAACTCAGGTCCTCATGCTTGTGCAGCCAGCACTTTATCCACTGAGGCATTTTCAAAGCCCCTTGTTTTTCCCTTTTACAATTAAGTTTTGATAAATCTTGGTGGTACCTGCCTGTAATTTCTGCATTCTGGATGCTGAGGCAGAGGGACTGAGAATTATAAATCAGCCTGGGATCACCTTGTCTGAAAAAACAACAAAATAAAACTCAAAGCCTAATCTCAGCAATAGCAACAAAAGTCCCAACATTTAATAAATATACCACAAGTGCAGATTCACCTGCCTCTGGCTCCTGAGTGGTAGGATTAAAGTCATGTGCCACCACTCTTGGCTTAATACTCTGCTTTTAAAACAGTTTTATTTTTTGCCAGGTGTGGTGGCACATGCCTTTAATCCTAGCACTCGGGAGGCAGAGGCAGGTGGATATCTGTGAGTTCAAGGCCAGCCTGGTCTACAAAGTGAGCTCCAGGCCAGCTGGGACTTAAAAGGGAGACCCTGTCTCGAAAATACCAAAAAATAAAATAAAATAAATATAAATAAATAAATAAATAAGTTTTATTTTTGGCCCAAGACAGGGTCTCCCTGAAGCCCCAACTGGCCTGGAGTCCAGGTTGGCCCTGATCTCACAGATCAGGGGTTTAAAGGCATGTACCACTATTCCCGATCTTTCTGACCTGGGACTCACAGCACATCTGCCTTGGCTGGGGTTCAAGGCATATGCCACCGTTCCCAACATATAATGCTTTTTTTTTTGGTCTTTTTGAGACAGGGTCTCCCTGTAGCTCTGGCTGTCCTGGAACTTGCTCTATAGACCAGGCTAGTTCTGAACTCACAGAGATCCACTTGCCTCTGCCTCCCAAGTGCCAAGATTAAAGGTGTGTGCCACCACGCCCAGATCATATATTGATTTTGAATTTACATTTCTCAGTACTGTAAGAGCCTTTGTTCCAAAAATGACATAACTTAGAATTTCATACATTGGAATACAAGGGAGAAATAAGATCCAGCATGAACTTTAGGGAATAATAGTGATCTTTATTGAATTGAGTGTCTCTTTTACAAGGATTAAAAAATGGTAATAACACAGTTAATATCCCTGCTCCTACCACTCCCCCTTTTCCTTTATCTCTTCCTCTTCTTCCTCCTCCTCCTTTTTTTTTGGTCTCCCTGCAGATATGCCTACTTCTGCCTCCCAAGTGCTGGGATTAAAGGTGTGTGCCACCACACCCAGCTACCTCCTTCTTTTGAAATTGGAAAAACAGGGCATGGTGGCACATATTAGCAATCCCATTAACTCAGGAAGGAAGATCAGAAGTTAGCTCAGGCTAGCCTCAAACATGTGGCATTCTTCCTGCTCTGCCAAGTGCTGGGATCACAGGCTTTGGCGATCACATTCAGCTCCTCGGTGTCTAGAGGCTGCAGAAGGCCCTTTGTTTTACTTAGATGAGAGTATGATTAGGGTGGTTTTTTTGTTTTTTTTTTTGGTGTCTTTTCGAGACAGATGGTCTCCCTGTAGTCACCAGCTGTCCGGAACTCACTCTGTAGACCAGGCTGGCCTGAAACTCACAAAGATCATCTGGCTCTCTGCCTCCACAGTGATAGGGATTAAAGGCATTGCACCACCAACGCCCGGCCTTGTTTTTACTATATATATTATATAAATCACTTCTGATTTTCTTATTTCTTAAAGGAAGAAAAATAATGTTCCCATCAGTATATTTATATTAAAATTTTTAATTTACTCTGTGGGTGGGCTGGGAAGAGATAGCCTAGCAGGTGGTAAGGCACACGACTGCTCTTTCAGAGACCGGGTTCAATTCCCAGCACCCACAATGGCGGCTGAGAGAACATCTGTAACTTCCAATCCAAGAGAACTCCGTTCCAAGGGGAATCCGACACACTCTTCTGACTTACCATGGCATTGCACAACACAGGTGCAAACAAACCTGCATTTGCAGGACAGTACATTTCATACACATTACAAAAATAAATTAAAAAATTTTAGTCTTAACACGTTCTTTGAGCAAAAGTCCATCACTATGTTAGCCCTAGATGAATTGGGGATTCACTGAGGGTAGACAGGCTGGCCTTAAACTCAAGAAAAATTTGCCCTGCCTCCTGAGTGCTAGGATTAAAGGCATTCGAAATTATGCCTGGCTCTCTTCCCATTTTAAGCCACACATACCCAGTAAGAAAACTGGACTGATTTTATCCTCCAACAATGAAACATAAAGTGGATTCTAGATAGGAGACCTGTGGCATTATAGTGCAATTATTGCATATTCTAGAAAGGTGACTGTGGTGGTTTGAATGAGTTTCCCCCATAGGCTTTAAGTATTCAGACAATTTGTCTCCAGTTGGTGACACTGTTCTTGGAGGTCTTAAGAAGGTGTGGCCATGCTTAGGGAGGAAGTTCGTTTTGAGGGGCAGGCTTACGAGTTTAACAAGCCGCGTGGTCTCCAGTTGCTCTCTTCTGGCTTCCTGTGTCATTGTGAGATGTGACCCTCTGTACGCTGCTCCAGCTCCAGCCCGCCATGCCTCCCACCACAGGACTCTCAATTCCCTGGAACCGCAATCACAGTAAGCTATAACTAAACTCTCCTTTTATAGTCTGCTTCTTTGGTCATGGGTTTTATCCAGCAACAGAAAAAGTGTACTAATACAGTTATTCTGGTACCAGAAGTGGCACTTGTGTTGGCTGTGGAAGAACCATGGACCATGTGGATGTGTTGGAGAAAATGTTGGAAGACTTGGAAACTTTGGGCTAGGAAGAAAGCTGTTCTCTGGACTACTGTAATCAGAGCTTAAGGGGCCATTTAGTATGAAGCCTGGACAGAAAGCAAAGCATTGCTGCAAAAAAAATGTAGTTTCAGAGGAAAATAAACACTTAGGCTGCAACTGGGATATTTAGATAAAGAGTCTGGGCCGCAGTTTAACCACAAGCCAAATGCTTGCCTGATTGCTAAGTTGAAAAGCAATGGGACTTAATACTTTGCAGCCCCGGATATTCAAGACGCCTAATGTAAGAAATGGGTTTTGGCATTGCTTTAATGGTGAATATACCAGATCTACAGTGAAAAGAGCCACATTGGGGCAGAAGGAATGCAGAATGTACAGTTTGGATCTGAAAAAGGTACACTAGGGAAGATTAAAGTGTGGCCAAGGCATTTGACGGGAGAGGCTCCTTCATAAGGAGACTACTAAAGTGTTAGGAGAGGCCTAGGATATTTACAATTAAACCAATGGGAAAGGTTGTGAGATTAAAGTTGATTAAGGAGGAGGCCTCAAGATTTACAAGTAAACAACAGAATCAATACCTTCAGGGCAAGACCCAGCTAATTAATCCGACCAGTCCAGGCAGAGAAAAATTGCAAATGTGGTTGAAATATTGTCAGGGTCAACTCCCAAACTTTGCAGGCCAAAACACACCCCCGGTAGTTTCATTCATGTGGTTGCTGGCTTTAGAGGATGAAGTTTGCAAGAGTGAAGCGGTCATCAGTTCTTCCTCCACGGTTTCAAGAGCCTCCAAGGTCAGGCAAAGTGCAACAGGGGCATCCATGAATAAAAAAGGCCCTGATAGTCCCATGGGGGGGGAAAGCTGTGAATGTGAGGTCTGTTTGGCAGCAGAGACCCAAGAAGACATTCGAGATGCCAGACCGGTGAAATACTTGCCAAGGAGAGCTGCACAAAGGGAGTGGTACCAGACTAAGGAAGAGATATATGTTTCAAAGCAAAGCTGGAAGACCTGAGCCTCTAAGCCCTTTGGAAGTAAGTCCCAGAAGTTGCACACGGAACTACTGGACTTTGGGGGTTTTGGCGTTTGCCTGCAGGTTTTTGGTCTTGTTTTGGTCCCCCAGTATTCCCTCACTATGCCTCTCTATTCCTCCCTTTTGGAATGGGGAATGTGTCTTTCGGTTCATCTGTACATTGGGGCGTATGTATTTGTCTTTTGATTTTTTTACAGTAGCTTACAGTTTAGGAGATTGGCCGGAGTCTCAGACGAGACTTTGGACTGTAGAATTTTAATAGTATAGAGATGGGTAAAAACTATGGGGACTTTAAAGGTTTGACCTGAAATGCATTTGCATTTTATATGGTCCAGGAGCCTATGGGGGCAAGGAAGTGGAATGTGGTGGTTTGAATGAGTGTTCCCCCCTAGGCTTTAAGTATTCAGGCACTTGTCTTCCCCGTTGGTGGCACTGTTCTTGGATGTCTTAGAAGGTGTGGCCATGCTAGCGGAAGTATGTTATTGGGTGTCAGGCTTAGTGAGTTTAACAGACTCGTGGTCTCCAGTTGCTCTCTTTCTACTTCCTGTGCCTGCCTGAAGATGTGGACCCCTCTCATTGCTGCTCCAGCTCCAGCCGCCATGGCTCTCCCACCATGGACTAATTCCCTGGAACCGTCAAAAGTCAATCGTAAGCTCAAATAAACTTCTCCTTTTTTTATAAGTTCCTTTGGTCAATGGTTGTTTATCACAGCAACAGAAAAGTGACTTAAATACAAGTGACACAGATTACGAATCACTCAAAACTATGGAAATAATGATCCTAGAAAGAAAGCATACTTTAAAGTCCTATATGGGGTTATATTTCAGAAATACACTGGGTTGAAAGATGTGATGAAACCAGTCTTGGGGCCGGAGAGATGGCTAGCGGTTAAGAAGCACTGACTTTGCCTCTACAGAGGACCCGGTTCGAATCCCCCAGCATCCACATGGCAGAGAGAACCGATCTGACTCCAATTCCAGGCGAAACTCCAGTTCCACGGGATGGAAATCCGACACCCTCTTGCTGACCTCTGCGGCATTGCATGACACGGGGGCACAAAAACCTACAGGCAGACAGTACATTCATCCATCATACCAAAAAATAAATAAAATAAAAAAGAAAGATTTAAACCAGCTTCTTTTATAGCTGCTGAGTTTTCCTGAAATTTCTACAATCTGCCTGGATTTTGCAAAAGTTCATAGCTGATAAAATAGAAGGCCAGTGGAACTGAGTGCCTGTGGTGAAGACCCTAGGGGCAGCCAGTAGGAGGGGAGGTCACTGTCTGTCCCTCATGGTTCTTGTAAGCAAAGAACTACAGAAACTTTTGGTTTGCTCTTTGTCCTTTCATTTTTCTTTTTTTTTATATTTTATTTATTTTGTATGTGTATGCATGTACTGTGTGCATGCAGTTTTGTGCACGTGTCTTGCATTGCCACGGAGGTCAGCAGAGGTGGTCTCGGATTCCCCTGGAACTGGAGTTTTCATGCAGGTTTTCGGCCGCCATGTGGTTTGCTGGGGATCGAACCTGGGTCCTCTGTAAGAGTGGTCGGCTTCGGAGGGGCTGGAGATGACAGCTAGCGGTTAGGGGCACCGGGGACTGCTCTTACAGAGAACCCGGGTTTCGATCCCAGCACCCACGTGGCAAATAAACCGTCCGTTTAAACTCCAAATTCCAGGAGAACTCCAGTTCCAGGGGGAAATCTGAGACCCGCTTCTGACCTCCGCGGCATTGCATGACCATGACACAGTGCACAAACCCCGCAGGCAGACAGTAATTCAGACACAACAAAAGAATAACAAAACAAAAAAAAAAAAAAAAAAAAAAAAAAAAAGAGTGGTCGGCTCTCTTAACCGCTAGGCCATCTCTCCAGCCCCTCTTTGTCCTTTCAAACAAAGCAGGAGTCACTGAGGAGCAACAGAATTACTAGGGTACCCGAACTGAGAATTCTCCTTGGAGAATTATTTGCAACTGCTGCTTACTCACTCGAATGCTTGCTGGCCAGTCTCTGTGTGCCAGCGGCTACGCTGGCATGGATGACTCAAGGACATGCTCTCCACCCATGAGGACTTTTTAAGAATGCTGGAGAGCCAAACCTAACAACAGACTAAACATTGTAGGCCCAAGGCAGTGCAGAGGCCAGCACAGGGGCCGATGTGAGTGGCCTTCAAGAGCAACTGCAGAGAATTAGGCCAGGCTGGTTTTGAACTCACCATGTAGCTGAGAATGACCTTCAACTCCTGATCCTCCTGCCTGTACCTTGCAAGTGTCGAGTTTATAGGTATGTGCCACCATACTAGGCCTATTATTGACAGTGTCAAAGCATGACAGGAAGAACTATGTGAGAAGAGACTACAGAGGCTGGCAGGGGCTAGATCATCAGAGCCTGAATGCCAGGGTAAGAGACTTGATGATTATCTGGAAGACAAGGTTGAACCCAGCACTTTATAGCACCAAGCAACATCTTAGGGTTTATAATTATTATTATTTGGAGCCATTACTCTAGCTGTGATATATGGACTAGAGAAGACAAGGATATTAGGAGGAAGCTGTTGAAATATGATTGAAGAGACTGAGGTATCTGGGGACCCAGGCTTAGTTGTTAGGGTGCTTGCCTAACATGTATGAAGCCCTGCATTTGATCCCCAGCATCACACGTAACTAAGTGGCACATGCTTGTCATCCCAGCACTTTGGAAGTAGAACATGGAAGGTCAGAAGCTCAATGTTATCCTTGTTTATTGGTTAGTCTGAGGCCAGCCTGGGCTATATGAGACCATATCTTTTCTTTTTCTTTTTTTTTTTTTACTCACAGAGATCCGCCGGCTTCTACCTCCTGAGTGCTGGGGTTGAAGGTGTGCACCAGTGGCACACGCCTTTAATCCTAGCACTTGGGAGGCAGAGGCAGGCGGATCTTTGTGAGTTCAAGGCCAGCCTGGTCTACAGAGTGAGTTCCAGGACAGCTACAGGGAGTGCTACAGGGAGACCCTGTCTTGAAAAAACAAACAAACAAACAAACAAAATAATAATAAAGGTGTGCACCATCACTACCATCAAGACTCTGTCTTAAAAAAAAAATTGAAGGATTCTGGTAAGCTGGAATTTGAGTCAGCTTTTTCTTTCCTTTTTTAAAAAAATTATTTTATTTATTTTTGTATGTGTATGAATGTACTGTCTGCATGTAGGTTTGTGCACCCATGTGCAACTCGGAGGTCAGAAGAGGGTGTCGGATTCCCCTGGAACTGGAGTTCTCCTGGAATTGGAGTTTCAGATGGTTCTCGGCCGCCATGTGGGTGCTGGGGATAGAACTCGGGTCCTCTGCAAGAGCGGTGGGCACTCTTAACCGCTAGTCCACCTCTCCAGCCCAGCACTATCGATTTCTGTCTATGACTATCATTATTTATTCCTCGGTTGGCCCTCCCTCCATGATTCTGAACTAGATGTTAGGGATTCTTTCCTATTCATTTTTTATCTGCCTGTGAAAATGTTTGCCAGATGAACAAAGAGGTGAAACCGGTGTCATAGCAAAGGTGATGAACCTGTGGTGAGTGCATGGCTTTAAACAAGACCCTTCACTGCTTTGGGTCCCAAGTTTCTCATCTATAAAATGAGAATAACAATCCAACCTTCTTCCCCAGGGTTATGAGATTAAATGAGGTAACCAAGCTCACCAGCTGCTTGCCCAGTTTATGTCCTGCCCTACCAAAACACCCTGGACTACTGTTCCTGTCATTTGGCTCTTATTTGCGCTCTCTCTCTCTCTCTCTCTCTCTCTCTCTCTGTCTCTGTCTCTTGGTGAGAGCCAAACTGAAATCTGTTGCCTTGATTGGAGGGGACTTTTGTAGAAGTGCCATGGCTATCATCTAGGTGGTCTCTGGGTTGCCAGAAGGGCAGACATCAAACGGAAGAAGCTTGTCAGGCTACAGAAAGATGTAGTTTTATGATCCCTAAAGCTGAAGGAGGATCCAAGGTGGGGAGCGTGAGGCAGAACAGTTCTGTGTCCTGTGCTGATGGGACCAAGCTCCCCAAGCCCAGGAATCCATCCACGTTTGGACGAATGCCACTTCTATGAAGCCCTCTCATCCATCTAATGCCATCATTTCTCAGTGCCTTAGGCTGATCTGATTAACTCTATCGCGAATATTCAAGTGTTAAGATGAGGAGAGGTTAAAAAAAGGTTGCAAATGCCAAATAAAAAAGATGCTGTTCAGAATGATTTTAGGCACTGCTATCTCAAGAGGCGACTATCAGTCCCCAGGTGAAATGTCTTTCTAGAAGATCTACAGACATTGCTCTTTTGCAGTATAAAAGGAAACTTTTCCATCATAAAGCGTGTGGCTTGGGGAGGCCTAGCAGCTGTAACTGAGCTTTCCATTAAGTGAATTTATTTAGTTGCATGGCCTGGGGCTTATGAGACAAGTGGTCAGGGAAAGGTGATGGGGGGTGGGGGAGGAAAGGAAATGGAGGCCTGTGGAGTTCTTCCTCTAAAGCTTAAGTCAGTCTTGGTGTTAATGTGAATGATCTTGGTGGGGGTGGGGAGAGGTACGTTTTCATTTTGCCAGGCTTAAAAAAAAATGTGTTCAGATGGCACCTTTAATCATGAATAACTTCTGGCTGAGTTCCAGGCTGATTTGGCTGGCACAAAGAACTCTGAGATCATACCCTATATTCAGACCACTGAAGAAGTATTTCATTCATTTCTGAAATAAAGAGGGGAGAAATGAAGCACATTTGAACAATTTCATAACAAAACCATACCAACATAAAAAGGAAGGACATTCTTTTTGGAGTTATAGAATGGTACTATTCTTTTTTAAATTAATTAATTAATTTTGGGGGGAGTCTTTTTGAGACAGGGTCTCCCTGTAGCCCCAGCTGTTCTGGAACTCACTCTGTAGACCAGGCTGGCCTTGAACTCACAAAGATCCACCTGCCTCTGCCTCTCAAGTGCTAGGTGTGCGCCACCCCACCTAAACCAATTTATTATTTTTTTTATGTGTATGAATGTACTGTCTGCATGTAGGTTGGTGCACCTGTGTTGTGCAATGCCTTGGAGGTCAGAAGAGGGCGTCGGATTCCCCTGGAACTGGAGTCAAAGCCGCCATGTGGGTGCTGGGAATTGAACCCAGGTCCTCTACAAGAGCGTTGGTGCTCATAACCGCTGAGCCATCTCTCCAGCCCCAGAATGGTACTATTCTAACTACTTAAGTGGCTTTTTTTTTTTTTTTCATTCTTAGAGTGTTTCACAGTAAACTAAATAACTTGCATAAATCCGAAGGCAATCTCTTATTTCAGATCTATAAAGGAAAGGCAGATAGATTTTATGACTTACCTAAGGCTAGTTTAAATAAAGGAGGGAGGCAAAGGAAAAATAGCACCTCCCAAAGTAGCAGGAGTTTGAGCTCCTAGAGCTGAATTCAATCCACATTCAGGCCAAATATAATCCTCCAGTATGGAAATGGTCCAGGTCACCAGAGCTAACATTTTCTATCTTTGCCAAAGAGCCTGAGGCGGTTTAGTGACAAGCAATCAGAACCTTGATTCTGTTTCTCAACTGAAAGGCCAACATCTTCTGACAGGCAGGCACGTCCCACACACTGATTCAAGCCCATCTGAGGGAAGTGTTCATTCCCTTGGTTCATCATGGCCTCTTGCATCACTTATTCCTTGGAGGTCTCCCAATCAAAATTCTTCTTCAACTGGAGATTTGAGTCATACAATTTTAGGTAGCAAGGCTGAGTCATGGCTTTATGTCATCATGTATCAAGGTTAAGCACTACCTCCAAACCAGGCCTGGGAGATTACTCTGTACATTAGAAATTGAAACCCCCATTAACTAACTGGTGAAAAGTGGTTCAGGCAAAAGCTGCTGTGGAAATCTGAAAGCCATTATCTTTTCCACATTTTTTGTCTCTTCACTCTCATTTCGTTTGGGAAAGCACATGGGACACCTGTGAACAAAAATAAACCAACTTGCTCTTGACTGATTGTTCTGCCTTTTGAGTTATCAAATGTGAATACTTTTCCATGCAGATGTGGTGACTGCTGGGAAGCCAGCCATAAATTAAGGGTTGATCTTCCAACATCTTCTACCTGAAGGAGTACTTCAGGAGATTAAAATTAATGAGCCCTGCCCCAGAGCCGATCTAGCCACATTTCAATTTAAGAAATATAAGAAGGTGTTTTCAGGGCTGGAGAGATGGCCTAGCGGTTAAGAGTGCCGACCGCTCTTGCAGAGGACCCGGGTTCGATCCCCAGCACCCACATGGCGGCCGAGAGCCGTCTGAAACTCCAATTCCAGGAGAGCTCCAGTTCCAGGGGATTCCGACACCCTCTTCTGACCTCCGCGGCATTGTACGTCACGGTGCACAGACTTGCATGCAGACAATACATTCATACACGTATGGAAATAAATAAAATTTAAAAAAAAAATTAAAAAAAAAAAAAAAAAGAAGGTGTTTTCAGAAATCTTTTTTTTTTTTCTTTTTTGGTCTTTTCGAGACAGGGTCTCCCTGTAGCTCCAGCTGTCCTGGAACTCACTCTGTAGACCAGGCTGGCCTTGAACTCACAAAGATCTGCCTGCCTCTGCCTCCCAAGTGCTAGGATTAAAGGCATGCGCCACCATGCCCGGCAATGTTTCTAAAGAAGAATTCTGGTGTGCTTTTTTTTTTTAAATTTTATTTCTGTATGTGTATGAATGTACTGTCTGCATGCAGGTTTGTGCACCGTGTCCTGCAATGCCGTGGAGGTCAGAAGAGGGTGTCGGATTCCCCTGGAACCGGAGTTCTCCTGGAATTGGAGTTTCGGACGGTTCTCCGCCACGTGGGTGCTGGGGATCGAACCCGGATCCTCTGTAAGAGAGGTCGACACTCTTAACCGCTAGGCCATCTCTCCAGCCCCCCCCCCCCTTTTAAAGCTTAATCCAGTCCATATTTCCTAGATTTTCATCCTTTTATTTGGTATCTAGTCTGTACACATTTTGATTTTGACTGTCTCCCAGACTATCAACTCAGGACACCTTTAAGGAAGGCAGAATCACCTTAGGAGGTGGAGGGTGAAACGTGGCAACTCTTCCAGAGGCAAATCAATATAGCGGAGCTGCTCCGGGTAGGTTTTTCTAGGGTTTAAATCAGGTTGTCAACTCAAACACAATGGGCTTTGTTATTCTTGTGTAAAAGAGGAAATTGAGCAGTTTGGGCTTCTTCAGACTGTTGTAGGCCGGATGGCAATTCCAGGCACTGGTTAGCTAGTCAGTGTTCCCCAGCAAGTTAATTAGCTGTTTCTGAAATGCGTGGAAAGGTTGGGCATTTTTATCCTGAGGCAGGTCTCACAGTTTAAGCTTGGTAGGAGGGGACTGAGTGTGTGTCTGTGTGGTGTGGGGGGAGGTCAGTTAGGGAAACAATATTGCGTTTTGGGGGAGAGATCCCCACACCTGTGATTTACCTCGGAAGTCACAGGCGTGTGTGTGGGGGTGGATTCTGGCTGGAGTACTGAAGTGAAGGGCTGGCCGAGACGCCTCAGTTTACTTCAGGAATGGGGAGCCACTCGGGATTCCAAAAGTCCTTGGGCGGGAAGCAGAGAAGCGGCCACACGCCTAAGAAATGCTCAGGGCTCAGGTACCCCGCAGGAAAGGTGGGGCTGTGTGGGGGGCGCTGGCACCCGGCCGGTCAGCCCGCTGGGCGATCTTTGCTCATCTGACAACCGATCCCAGGGATGGGGAGGGCGGGCCCACCGAGGTGAAGGGGTGGGAGCGCGGCGACTCTTCCCGGAGACTGCCCGAGAGTGCGCGCCGACCCGTCCGCCGGGTGACAGCCGCCCGAGCCGCTCCCTCCCGCGGCAGTCTCCGGGCAGAGCAGCAGTCCTGCCCTCCTCACTGGTCCGGGCGGCCGGGCCTCGGCGGGAGCCCCGCCTGTCTCCGGGCCGCTGCAGCCCCCGGCGCTCGCCCAGCCTGTCAGTCACCGCCGTCCGCGCCTGCTTTCTTCCCCTTTTTCCTCCCCTTTTTCCTCTTCTTTTCTTTTCCCCTCCTGCCTTTGTCGCGCTTGGTAACTGCGGGCTGACCAATCGGCGCCTCGCCGGCCGGCACCGACCACCCTCGGATTGGCCCGCTCGGGCGCGCAGCCGTCTCCCGCTCCTCTGCCGGAGCCGGGCAGACAAAAGACGCCGGCTCGCGGCTCCGGCAACGCGCCCAGCCAATGGGCGCTCGCCGCCCGCAGCCCGCTGCCCTCCCTTCCTCCCCTCAGCTAGCAGCCCTGACTCCTGGCGGGCCGCCAGCTCCCGGACTGAGCCATTCGGACTGGGGTTGGGGGTGGCGAGAATGACAGGCTAAGGCGCCGCGCCCCACAGGGCAGCCGGGAGCGTTCCCGGTCGGTGCGGAGGACAGAACACTGACGATTTCTCCGGAGACTGTGGATATCCGCCTCGCCGACACAGGGTAGAACGGGGAGGACGGTGGCGACCGGGCTTCCCCCCTGCCCCGGTTGGGTGGCGCCTCGGCGGGGGCCGGGTGGGGGCGGGGAGGAGGCCCTTAGCGCAGTTAAAATGAAACCCGAGCGCTCCGAGACTGGAGTGACAAGGGCGGCGGGCGCGGGCGCGGGCGCGGGCGGCGATCGGGCCGGCGGACGGGCTCCGGGCTCCGGGCTCCGGGCTCCGGGCTCCGGGCTCCTGCTCCTGCTCCTGCTCTCTGCTCCGGGCGGGCGTGCGCTGCCAAGCCGGGCTGACCACACTCTACTCAGCGGCGCCTTGGTCCCTGAGCCTGGCGGGAACAGCGCCCGAGGGACCCCGAAACTTGAACGCAGCCCCCACCCGCGGAGGCCTTTGTCACCTCCCCTCCCCTTCTCTATTCTCTCTCCTTTGTAGGACACCAAATTGGGCTCTCTTAGGAGAGCAATTGTGTAGACAGGATTTTTGGAAGCTGCTTTTTAACTCTGATCTCTGCTTCCAGAGCCGCTTCTGTTACCCTCTGAGCAGAGAGCCCGGTAGCCTGAAAGTTCGGAGCGTTTTGTTGGGTGCTGTAGGAGGAGAAAGGGAGAGGACCCTGTCTTCACCCTAGTAGTTGGCCAGACTTGGACCGGCCGTTGCAAATCCAGACGTGCATTCCTATTGGAACTTTTCATATATACGTATATATATATATTTAGATTTTTAAATATCAGATAAAAGATATATATGCTTTCTATATATTTCCTGACGACCTGCCTCTGACAGCGAGATGTACAATACGGTGTGGAGTATGGACCGCGATGACGCAGACTGGAGGGAGGTGATGATGCCCTATTCGACGGAACTCATATTTTATATTGAAATGGATCCTCCAGGTACTTGAGAGAGAGAAACCCCAACAAAACCCCAAATCTTGTGATGGGTCTGATTCGTGCTTAACAAAACCCAAGTGATATTTTGCAGCCAGAAGTACTCCGGGGTGCCCCGGGTTTGGGATGAGGGGCGGATTCGCAGTTGGAGCTGCAGTACGACTGTCTTTAAAGTTTGCAGTTCGGATCCTGGACCTATTGTCCTGCGGAGGTGGGTGGGGGTGGGGGCTGGAGTGGGGGTGGGGGTGGAGGGAGAACCGGGTTTTCTTTTTTTGCCTTTGCATGATGTTCAGGTTTTTGTCGGTACCCCCCCACCCCTGTTCAAGATGTTTCTACTTGCTAGAGACGTTTTATAATCCACGCTCTTTGAAGACAGTCGTTCCCTTTGGGGGGGAATTCTTCAAAGCTCCTCATTTCATGCATTTGTCTGATTTGGTTCTTGTGTTTTACCTTGGTTAACTTTAGAAACGGAGTTGCCTTTGTGATTATTCATTTTAAGACTTTCTTTCTCATTGAAACCGAGCTGGTTAGTGATTTTCAGGGATTGAGCGGTTTTTGTTCATTCATGGCCTTAGTCTGAATTTTTTTTTTTTCCCTTTATTTTATAGTCTCTCAGATCTGTGTACGGTATTTTTTATTTGTTTATTAATTTATGGTAATTAACTTAATTTGAGGGATATAGAGTTGAGTATAATTTCAACTCAAGGTAAAATAACCTTCCTCTTCCTGTGACTATGATATGTACATATATGTGCAAGGCTCCTATGTACATATGTGTAAAGTGTACAGTGTCTGAAGTCGCTAGAGACATTTTGCTTATCTGGTAGGGCAGAGAAAAGTTTTTATTTTTTTTAGTGTACCTCATCTTTTGGATATTAGCTGTCAGATGTTCAAATCCTCTTTGCAGTTACAGAGAGTGCTTTATGTAATGATGTGGAATAAGCAGAGGGCCTTTGTGACTCCTTGTTCTTTTGAGGACAAATTTGATGGCTTTTAAAATGTGTTATAGTTAAGCCTAAGGAATAAAGTGAATGTCATTGGGGAACCTTGCTTATTGTAGGACTGTATTTTTGGAAACCTTTGAAAAGAATGGAGTCCATGCAAGTGTAATGAAATATAAATGTCTCATAGAAGGTATATCAAAATTATTTCTTGTGTCCTTGTGAACAGTAAATTATTATTCCTCTTCATTTTTTTCAGTTAGCAATAGTGTTAAATGACGTGTTAAAAACTTAATATAAGCCGGGCGTGGTGGCGCACGCCTTTAATCCTAGCACTAGGGAGGCAGCGGCAGGCGGATCTTTGTGAGTTCAAGGCCAGCCTGGTCTACAGAGTGAATTCCAGGACAGCTGGGGCTACAGGGAGACCCTGTCTCGAAAAGACAAAAAAAAAAAAAAAACTTAATATGAACATTGATAACCTTTTTTCCACTCTTAATGACTGCTAAGAATTTTTCTCTTTTCTGTCATTTTTTAGAAATGTCTTGATTTTTTTTGCTAGTTGTGACTGTAATCCAGATGCACCTTTTCAGTGTTTTGTAAAGTTTGTAGAATTTGCCACATCTATTGTGTTTCCCCCTTTGTTTTCACTGATGGTAAAGCATCACTTCTGTTAGATACATTTGTCATTCATGTGCTCTGAAATCTAGTACATCATTGTATCTTTTCCTGCAAAAAGTAAGGTTAATAATTCTAGGTATCTGTATTTGTAAGAATTCTATGTTCAGATTGCCTTAGGAACCATGTATCATATAGTATCTTGCCTTGCAGACATACAAAGGGAATTTGTTGGGCGGAGAGTGAGTAGGGAGGAGGGTAGAAAATGAAGAAGGTACTGATGATCAAAAAAATCTTAGTCTTGTAGAAAAATATTGGCCAAGTTGAGGTGGCAAAAACATTTTTTTTTTTTGAGACTAGGTCCCACTAGGTTGGCTTGCAACTCTGTGTAGCCTAGGCTAGCTTCTCAATTGCATTCTTCCTGCTTCATTCTCAGAAGTGTTGCGATTATAGGCAGGTGCCACTGTACCTGGCCCAGAAAGAATTAAAAAAAAAAAAAAAAGGCTATTTTGATTGTGCAGAGGTGGGTCTCATAAGGTTTTATAGAAAATTCTGATCCAAACTTTATTTTCCATTGAAATAAACTTGTGTTTAAGGTGTTCGTCCTTGAATGAAATTATTCTAAATTCCTATTAAGAACACTGGAAATACATAAATGCTGTTCATTATCCCTTTTTTTTTTTTTTTTTGGTCTTTTCAAGACAGGGTCTCCCTGTAGCCCCAGCTGTCCTGGAACTCACTCTGTAGACCAGGCCGGCCTTGAACTCACAAAGATCCGCCTTCTTTCTTGCTTGCTTTCTTGCTTGCTTGCTTCTCTTTCTTTTTCTTTCTCTCTCTCTTTATTTTTTGAAATAGGGTCTCTCTAGTAGCCTGAGGTGTCCTGGTCTGTAATTCCTTACGTAGACCAGGCTGGCCTTGAACTCACAGAGATCTGCCTGCCTCTGCCTCCTGAGTGCTAGGACTAAAACGTGTCCACCACCACACCTGGAAATCTTTATCTTTTTTTGAAAAAAGATTTTATTTTGAATTATGTGTATGTCTGTGTGTGTCTATGTGCACATGAGTGCAGTGCTCTCGGCGTCCAGAAGGTGTTGGAGTCCCCAAAACTGGAGTTATAGGCAGGTTATGGGCTGACTAATATGGGTGCTGGGAACTGAACTTGGGTTCACAGCCATGTGTCCAGTCACTGTCTTTATCTTTTCAATAACTACTATCATTCATTTAATCATTTTTGATAACTTCATCCTGAAGTTTCTTTCTCTTAGGAATTCTTGGTTACATTTTTAGTGTGTGTATGTGTATATATGGCATGGCATATGTTGAAGTCAGAGGCCAACTTGGGGGAATTGGTTCTCTCCTACCATGTGGGTCCTGGACACAGAACTCAGGTTGGCAGCCTTGTTGGCAAGCGCTTTTACCTGATCTTGCTGCCTCCTGAAACTCTGAATGGATTCTTAGGTCTGCTGATATGAATTGGCAATCATAGAATTGAGTTTACTAGGGATTTTGTATACACACACACACACATATATATGTGTATATATATATATATATATATATATACACACACACACACACATTGGATATGTGTGTGGGAGTGTAGGTGTGGGTACATGCATGTCAGCGTCTGCCTATGGAGGTTAGAAAACAACTGTGGGAGTTGGTTCTCTCCTAGCACGCAAGCTCAGCACTGTCAGCAAGCTCCTTCACTCACTGAGCTGTCTCTCTGGTCTGGATTTCATAACTTAATGTTTCTGTATTTTCTGGCATCTGTAGAGATACTAAGCTATTGATGATGATGAAACATAAAACTACTTTTAGATTGGCTTGAGAAGTATAGCTCCTTTGGTGTAGTGTTTGCCTGCCATATACAATGCCCCTGGGTTCTATCTCCAGCACCAGGTCAACTGGGTGTGCTGGCAAGAGGCCTGTAATTCTGGGTGGAGGCAGGAGGATCAGAAGTTCAAGGTCATCTTCAGCTACATGGAGTTTAAGCCAGTTTGTGATATGAGACCCTGTCTTAAAAAGGAGGGGGGCCGGGCTGGAGAGATGGCCTAGTGGTTAAGGGTGCCGACCGCTCTTACAGAGGACCCAGGTTCGATCCCCAGCACCGACATGGCAGCCAAGAACTGTCTGAAACTCCAATTCCAGGAGAACTCCAGTTCCAGGGGAATCTGACACCCTCTTCTGACCTCCGCGGCATTGCTCAACACGGGTGCACAGACCTACATGCAGACAGTACATTCATACACATACAGAAATATATAAGATTAATATAAAAAAAGGAGGGGGGCCAAAGAGCAGTGGCTGCTCTCGCAGAGCGGACATGTTCAGTCCCCAGCACCTGGGGAATTCCAACACCCTCTTCTGGCATTGTACAACGTGGGTGCACTTACATGCACCCAGGCGAAACATTCATACATATAAAAATAAATAGATCAAGCTGGGCGTGGTGGCGCACGCCTTTAATCCTAGCACTTGGGAGGCAGAGGCAGGCGGATCTTTGTGAGTTCGAGGCCAGCCTGGTCTACAGAGTGAATTCCAGGACAGCTAGAGCTACAGGGAGACCCTGTCTCGAAAAGACCAAAAAAAAAAAAAAAATAAATAGATCAAAACATTTTAAAAAGATTTAAGATTGCAGCTCTGTGTGGTGACACATGGCTTTAATCCTAGCACTGCACACTTTTAATCCCAGCACTGGGAGACAGTGGTGGGTGGATCTTTGTGAGATTGAGGTCAGCCTTATCTGCATAGCAGTTCCAGGCTACTGGGGCTACTGGGAGATACTGTTTACAAACAAACAAACAAAAATTTAAGATTGTGGGCTGGCAAGATGTCTCACTGGGCAAAAGTGCTTCCTGCTAAGCCTGATAACCTGGGTTTGTCCCTGGGATCCATACAATAGAAGGAGAGAACTCCCCTAAGTTTTCCTTTGATCTCTACATGTGTAGTACACTATGGTACACAAATACACATGTATACACATGCTAAATAAGTAAATAAATGTAAGAATTATGACATACACAAAATAAGAAGTGAATGTTTAAAAAAAGAGTTAAAGGGGCTGGAGAGATGGCTCAGAGGTTAAGAGCACTGACTGCTCTTGCAGAGGACCCAGGTTCGATTCCCAGCACGGACATGGCAGTTGAGAACCGTCTTTAAGCTGGACATGGTGGTGCATGCCTTTAATCCTAGCACTCAGGAGGCAGAGACAGGAGGATCTCTGTGAGTTCAGGGCCAGCCTGGTCTACAGACTGACTTATAGGCCAGCTGGGGCTATAGGAAGACCCTGTCTCAAAAAGACAAAAGAAAAAAAAAGGCATCTCATCTTTGCTCTAGGAGCTATTGGAGGATTAACTATACATGATTGATCCTAAAGTCATGCACGAAGTTTATAGATAAAGCTGAGTTGATGGCATATACATACAATCTCAGCATTCAGAGGACCTAGGATTTAAGACCAGCCTGGGTTACATATTTAGACCTTTAAAAGAAAAAAAAGGATGGGGGATTGTTCAGTGGTTAAGAGTACTTGCTATACTTTCAGTTCCCAGCACCCATGTCAGATGGCTTACAACTGCCTGCCACTCTAGCACCAGGGGATTGGAAACCCTCTTCTGGCCTCCACTGGGTACCCACATGCACATACCCCACACAGATGTATACACATGATTTTAAAAATATGTTTTATGTTTTTATTTATGTGTATGAGTGTTTTGCTTGCATGTATGTAAGTGTTCCATTCCACATTTGTGCAATGCCTATGGAAGCCAGAAGAGGGTGTTACATCCCCTAGAACTGGAGTTATGGATGCTTGTTAGTCACCATGTAGATTGCTGAGAACTGATCTCTGGGTCCTCTGGAAGAGCTGTAAGTACTCCTAACTGCTGAGCTATCTCTACAGCCCCCAAAACATAAACTTAAAAAAATTTTATTTTTTATTTTTTATTATTGTGTATGAGTGTACTGTCTGCATGTAAGTAGGTGCACCTGTGTCATGCAATGCTGCGGAGGTCAGAAGAGGGTGTCGGATTCCCCTGGAACTGGAGTTAAAGATGGTTCTAAGCCGCCATGTAGGTGCTGGGAATTGAACCTGGGTCCTCTGCAAGAGCAGTCAGTGCTCTTAAACTCTGAACCATCTCTCCAGCCCATAAACTTATTTATTTATTTTTTTTGTCTTTTTGAGACAGAGTTTCCCTGTGGCCCCAGCTGTCTGTCTTGGAACTCGCTATGTAGACCAGGCTATCCTTTACCTCACAGAGATCCCCCTTCTTCTGTCTCCTAAGTGGTAGGACTAAAGGCATACACTACCATGCCCAGCAATTTAAACTCTTAAAAGAAAAAAAGAAAGGCTTCTGACATAGTGGTTCATTGGTGCAACATTTTAATTTTAACATTGTTACTGTTTTTTTTTTTTTTTTTTTTTTTTTTAAGATNTTATTTATTTCGGTATGTGTATCAATGTACTGTCTGCATGCAGGTTTGTGCACCCGTGTCGTGCAATGCCGCGGAGGTCAGAAGAGGGTCTCGGATTCCCCTGGAACTGGAGTTCTCCTGGAATTGGAGTTTCAGACGGCTCTCTGCCGCCATGTGGGTGCTGGGGATCGAACCCGGGTCCTCTGTAAGAGCGGTCGGCGCTCTTAACCGCTAGGCCATCTCTCCAGCCCAATTGTTACTGTTTTGACTGTAGAAAATGTAATAAATTATTCCTTTAAAAATTTGTTTATTTTTATTTTATGTGTGTTTTGCCTTCATGTATATAGGTGGACCACATGTGTGCAATGCCTGGGGAGGCCAGAAGAGGGTGTTGAAGCCCCTGGAACTAGAGTTAAGGAAGGTGGTTAGCCACATGTGAGTGCTGGGAGCTGAACCCAGGTCCTCTGCAAGAGCAGCAAGTGCTCTTAACTGCTGAGCCCTCTCTTTAGCCCCCATTAATTCTTTTTTTTAATTTTTTAAAAATTTTATTTATTTCTGTATGTGTATGAATGTACTGTCTGCATGCAGGTTTGTGCACTCATGTCGTGCAATGCTGCGGAGGTCAGAAGAGGGTGTCAGACTCCCCTGGAACTGGAGTTCTCCTGGAATTGGAGTTTCAGACGGTTCTCAGCTGCCATGTGGGTGCTGAGGATGGACGGGTCCTCTGCAAGAGCAGTTCAGCGCTCTTAACCACTAGGACATCTCTCCAGCCCAATTCTTTTTAACTTTATTTATAGATAGGTTCTTAATGTGTACCCATGGCTGGACTAGAGCTGACTATGTAGGCCAGACTGGCCTTGAACTCACAGAAATCCACTTGCCCTTTCCTTCCTAGTAGTAGAATTAAAGGTGTGAGTCACCAAACCTAGTTTATTTATTTTTTGAAACAGGGTCTCATTATGTAGTCCTGGCTGGCTTGGAACTTGCCTGGACTCAAACTCAGAGATCCACCTGCCTCTGCTTCACACGTGCAAGGAATATAGGTGTTCACTGGCCTGCATAGCTGGTTCCTTTTTGAAATTAAAGAGCACAACTCTGCAGACCTTTTTGGATTTCACCAAGACAGTTTTGAAATTAACTGTATGGTAACATTTCCATAGTATATAATTAGAATTTTTTTTGTGTGTGTGTATGCACACAGGCATGCATAGGACTCGTGTGGAGGACAGAGGACAACTTAGAGGAGTCTCTTCTCTCCTTCTACCGTGTGGATTCTGGGGATGAACTCTAGCTGTCAGGCTTGATGGTATGTGGTTTTACCTCATCTTGCTGGACTGAAAATTAAAAATTTTAATTGTTTGGTAAAATATAAATATGGAAAGTCTAGAAAAGTAGTTCTTGCTAGAGATAATGGCAGAGCACTTGGCTAGGGTTTGATTCCCCAATAATCTCCTGCCCCCCCTCCAAAAAAAAAGAATTCTCAGTTTTTTTGTCTCAGTATTCTGTTTAGACTTAAAAATTATTGAGGATCAAAAAAAATTATTGAGGACTGCAGAGAGCTTCTATTTAAGTAAATTAATATTTAAAAAGTTTATGTAGCTTAGGTTGGCCTGGTAGCCCCGGCTATCCTTAAACTTGCAGTAATCTGTGCCTAGCCCCTCAAGTGCTGGGATTACAAGAGTTCACTATCATGCCTTTAAATGAATTTAAATGAATTTAAATGAATATTTGCTGCTTTTTACTGTTTTAGAATGGAATTTATTAATTCAAGCCAGGTGTGATAGTGTATCTAATCCCAGGACTTTGGAGGTTGAGGCTGGTAAATCAGAGGTTTGAGGGTATCTTTAACTACATAGGAGTTCAAAGGCAGCCTGGGGTACATGAAACCCTGTCTCAAAAAAACAAAAGAAGAAAAACATCATTTAAAAGTAATAGAGCGGGGCTGGAGAGATGGCTCAGCAGTTAAGAGCGCCGACTGCTCTTGCAGAGGACCCAGGTTTGATTCCCAGCACCCACATGGCAGCTAAGATCCATCTTTAACTCCAGTTACAGGGGAATCTGACGCCCTTTTCTGACCTCTGCAGCATTGCACGACATGGGTGCACCAGCCTACATGCAGACAGTACACTCATACACATAAATAATAAAAAAATTTAAGAGTAATAGAGCATGATATACTATAATTTTTAAAATGAAAAATAATTTCTCAGGCTGGAGAGATAGCCTAGCGGTTAAGAGCACCGACCGCTCTTGCAGAGGACCCGGGTTCGATCCCCAGCACCCACATGGCAGCTAAGAACCGTCTGTAACTTCAATTCCAGGAGAACTCCAGTTCCAGGGGAATCCGAGACCCTCTTCTGACCTCCGTGGCCTTGCACAACACAGGTGCACAAACCCACATGTAGACAGTACATTCATACACATACAAAAATAAATAAGATTTAAAAAAAAGAAAAATAATTTCTCTAAAAACATTAGTGTGAGGGGGCTGGAAAGATGGCTCAGCAGTTAAGAGCCATGCTGCTCTTGCTGAGGACCCAGGTCTGGTTTCTAACACCCACATGGTAGCTAACATCTGTCTGTAACTCCAGTTCCAGGGGATCCGACCACCTCTTCTGACCTTCACCAACATTGCCTGACAGGGGTCCAGCTATATACATACAGGCAATGTATTCATACATGTAAAATAAAAATAATAAGCTTTTATTTTTAAAATTATTGTGATGGCCAATCTGGTAAAGTATCTCTGACTTTGAATCCATTCAGAGACTCCAGGGAAAGTTATTTGCTCACTCAAGTATATTTGATGTTTTTAAGCTGATAAAATTTAGATTAAGTAACATTTTGATGGAGAATCTTGTATACTAGTCCTATGATTGGGAAAAATATTTTGCTGAGGCCTGTAATGAAGAACTCAGGTCCTCCCATATAGGAGCTCAAGAGAGAGAGAGAGAGCCATGGCATTTGAGGTTGCATGGTGGTCAGCCATGTAGTCAACATTCAGCTGCATGAAGAGCAAGGAAGCCCAGAGTACCAGAACATACAGATTTAGACCAGCATCTAAAAGAAAAGGATAGGGAGCCGGGCATGGTGGGGCACTCCTTTAATCCCAGCACTGGGGAGGCAGAGGTAGGTGGATCTCTGTGAATTTAAGGCCAGCCTGGTCTACATAGCGAGCTCCAGGCCAGCTGGGGCTACAGGGAGACCTTGTCTCAAAAATACCAAAAAAAAAAAAAAAAAGAAAGAAAGAAAGAAAGAAAGAAAGAAAGGATAGAAGGAAAGAAAAAGGAAAATATTACACCTTTTCCTTTAAAACTTATTTATGTATGTATTTATTATATTATTTATTTATTTATTATTTAAATATTATACAGTTTCGCTGTGTAGTCCTGGCTGACCTGGAACTCTCTCTGTAATCCAAGATGGCTTTGAACTCACAAAAATCAGCCATCCTCTGCCTCCTGAGTGCTAGGAGACCTGCCAAGTTATACCTTTCTGAGTCAGGACTCACTCAGAAAGGCAAGGAGACCTCATGGTGGTTTATAGGGACTGCCTGAGTGTCATTTTAAAATGATATTGTAGTGTGGAATAACTGGTGTAAAGCTGAACCAATTTACTGAAAAGGATTAGTAATTGCTTTTATTTCATTTATGTTTATCACAACTATTCATTAGAAATGTGATGAAATTCTCAGCCATTTGCTAATGCTTTTTTTTTTTTTTTTTTTTTTTTGGTCTTTTTGCAGTTAGGGTCTCCCGTGGCCACGCGGGTCTGGTTATTTGCTTTGGAGACCAGCGCGGGGCTTGATCTCCACAGAGATCCACTGACCTCTGACTCCCTCACTTCTCATGACTGTTTGAATACATAAATTACGTACTAATTTTTTTCTTTAGAATTGTAAAAAGATGAGACTATTTATGGTTGCGTGTTATTTAACATGATAGAAAAAGAATCACAGGGCTGGGAATGTGGCTTAGTTGGTTAAAAGTGCTGTATTCAGCCATTTCAAGAAGACCTGGATTGGATCTCACTTTTGAGACAGGGTTCTTCTGTGCCCCAGGTGTCCTGGAACTTCACTCTGTTAGACCAGACTGGCCAGGGCTCGCGTTTGCAACTACAGAGATCCGCTCTGCCTCTGCCTCCCGCCAGTGCTAGGGACTTAAATGTGTGCGCCAACCTACCTGGCGATGCTTTGTGTATTCACCTACATCCATTTCCAATTCAGTCAGGCATATTTCCCCTTCCCTTCCATCCCATCCCATCCCACCCCACCCCATCCCAGATCATGCATTCTGCATAACTGTCCCTCATCTTTCTCTCAGTTTATTTTCTCATTTTTTTAAGCAATAGGTGAATTATGAGTACAAGCATCCTTCATTAAACAATTTGCAAGCTGTTGTCGCCCAAACCCACACTAGCCTCCTTGGTCCCAACATCTCAGCAAGGGGGGGGCATTGTTATGTCAATCAAGTTGATCAAAATGAGTGTCCAGGCTATATTGCTGTAGTTCGCCGTTCACCCCCAATCCAGCCTGTACATTCTACCACGCCCTCTTCCACAGATTTTTCCCTAGGCTTAGAACGAGTGGGCACAGAGTGGATGAGAAAAAAACAGTCTACTTTACTGGGCGTTGTCGTTGTGGACTCTGTACAACTCTGGCTTTTCTTTCCATGGTGCTGACAGTTTGTCCAGAAAACTTTCGATCCTACTAATGAAGCACAAGACACTTATATATAGGTATTTAAACAGTATTCACTTGTTATCATACGGTTTGACTTTGGTATATGAACAGATGTTTGGATCGGTATGTCTAATCCACGTGAATACATCTTTTTTTGCTATTGAGTTATGCACAGGGTCTTACTCGTGGCTTATAACATCTCCTGACCTTAGAGCCGGTGGCACAGCTTTTGGCATCAGCCATGGGTTCTTCCTCCCAAAGGAGAGAAGTGAAGAGCCAATTAGATTTGGGATCTACAGGCATATGGCTTGCCTTCTGCTGACATGTATTTCCAGCAGGTAAGTTGTATTGCTGGTGCTGACGGCCCGGAGTTCTTGCTTGACTCAAGGAGACCCACATTTGCTTATTGGTTTATATGCTGGCCTTTGGTAACTCTCTATGGTATTCCCAGAGACCAATTGTACTTGCAAGTGTGGTCTCAAACAAATCTTTCCATGTTAACAGTCAGGTCTTCGACAGAGGGCCTTTCCCTCTCTTCCTTGCAAGGTAGCCCAGTTATGGAGGCAGGAGCCTTTTACTTTTGTGGGGGGCTTGGATCCCCTGGCCAAACATCTCCTCAGGTAGAAAAAATCAGTTCTGATGATCAGAGTTCTCCTGTCATTAAATATTTTGCTTAAGTGCATAGCTTAAGGAGACCTTTAGTAATTATCTTTGGTTCATGAATAGAAGAATAATTCCTGTTTCACAGTTCTAGTCTATTAGTAATTCAATGAAGCAGGATTTGTACCGGTTTATAAGAGATTACCTCTTAAAGTGTCTACCGAGTTTTTACAGTTAGAGAATGACTTCATTACCATTATGTTTTTCTTTGTTCTATGGAAAAGGATATTTTTTTTTTTTTTATAAGAAAGTCTCTCATATTAAAACTTTGTGGCCCCTAGAACGTAAGGTTCATTAGGACTCCTTATAAGTAGTAGTCTACCAAAATAGGATTCACAGAGACGTTTGATGCCTGTTGTTGCAGTCTGAGGAATTTTTCTTCTTTCAATGTCGAAATGCAGGTCAACCTTTCAGTTAGCAACTTTCTGGTACATCCTACTTGCTGCAAGCTGTCATCGTTTTCTTTCTCAGCCATTAGTTTGGTGACATTTTGACCTGTTGGAACTACAAATTCTTTCTCCATAGTTAGTTTTTAAGATTTGAATTGCAAGGTTTTGAAACAGAGAGGTTTCATTTCATATCTGTACCTCCCATTTTTTTTTTCTTTTTTTTTTTTGGGTTTTTTGTTTTTTTTCTGACGCATCCAGTCTCCAGAAGATAGTTGTATTATAGATGACTATAGGGTGGAGTCACGGCACAGCTTTCATCAAATTCACCCAGTGCTGTTTTGGGTGACTGTATGTGATTAACTTGGGGAGCAAAACTTAAATTTTTTTTGTCTAAGTCAGTCGTTATAGGTGAAAAGAAATCTAGCGGGTTCAAGACTTTATCCTTTGATACAGGGGTCTCTCACTGAACTTAGCACTCATTGATTGGCTGTATTGGCTGGCCAGTGAAATCTGGAGTCCGCCTGTCTCTGTGTACACTGCCCTAGGGTTATAGATGCTTAAGACCATCCTTGGATTTGGCATGGGTGCTTAGGAGGAGAACTCATTCTTACACTTGCAGGGCAGGCACTTTACCAACCAAGCTATCTCCCCAGTTCCACTGTATTTTTTGATAGCCTTTCACTGAACCTAGAACTCATTGATTCAGCTAGACTTGCTGGTCAGCAAGCCCCAGGGGGCCTCCTGACCGCGGACCTCTCCAGTAATGGAATTACAGGTATGGGCTGCTGCAGTTGGCTTTTTTTTAAAGTTTTTTTTTTTATTTTATGATAATTTTTGAGGTTTTTTTCTGTATGTGTATGAATGTTTTTTTTTTTTTTTTTTTTTTTTTGTGCACCCGTGTCGTGTATTGCCGCGGAGGTCCATGGAATGAGGGCATCGATTCCCCTGGAACTGATGTTCTCCTGGAATGGATGGTTTCAAGACGGGTCTAAGCCCGCCATGTGGGTGCTGGGGATCGAACCGCGGGTCCTCTGTAAGAGCGGTCGGCGCTCTTAACCACTAGGCCATCTCTCCAGCCCCATGCAGTTGGCTCGTTTCGTTGGGTGCTTGGGGATTTGAACTTGGGTCCTGCCTCTGTTAGCAGCTGTAGTAAATTATACTCAACACTGATGCCCATTTTCTCAGTTCCCTGTATTGTTGTAGCTTAAGTACCACTCTGTGCTTTCATATGTACTATTTTCTTTTTTAACCACAGCAAACTTGTCTTATAAACTAGATATTTTGCTTGGGCAAATGGTGGTACATTGCCTTTAGTCCTAGCAACTTGGGAGGCAGGAGGGCAGGCAGATAATTTGTGAGTTCAGAGGCCAGCCTAGTCTACAAAAAAAAAAAAAAAAATCCAGGACAGCTGGGGATACAGGGAGACCCTGTCTCAAAAAAAGAAAAAAGAATAACAAGATATTGTTTATGTCACTCTTCATACAGGAATAGATTTAATAATTTAGGCCTCCCAGTTAGCAGATAATAAAGTAGGTGTGTCTGCCTGACTCTGAAGTCTAGGCTTTTAGCTATGATTTCCTACTGGGTTGTTGTGTTTCTAATTTATTTCTTCCTGTCCCTTGAATTTATCCTGAATTCTGCAGCCAGGCTAATTCTACTAAAATGTTGTATCTACTAAAATGTTACTGTATCACGAATAGAGAATTGGACTCAGTTCCTCGTATTTCTTTTTTTTTTTTTATTTTAATTGTATTTCTTTTTATGAATTTATTTATTTCGTGTATGTGTGTATGTAGTCTGTCGCTGCAAGTTTGGGTGCAGCCCGTGTCGTGCAACGCGCGCACAGGTCGGAAGAGGGTATCGGATTTCCCCTGGAACTGGGGTTCTCCTGGAAGTGGAGTTTCTCCTGGAGTTGGAGTTTTCAGACGGTTCTTAGCCGCCGAGTGGGTGCTGGGGATCGAACCGGCGTCGCCTCCGTAAGAGCGTTCGGGCGCTCTTAACCGCTAGGCTATCTCTTCCAGCCCCAAGGAGTATACTTATTTATCGTTTTAAGCAGAGGGCAATACCCTATGCCCCTTTTTTTTTTTTTTTTTTTTTTTTTTTTTGTATGTGTATGAAATATATTCGTCTGCATGTAGGTTCTGGCAACCAGCCGGTGTTGTGCAATGCCGCAGAGGTCAGAAGAGGGTGTTGGATTCTCCTGGAACTGGAGTCAAAGACAGTTCTCAGCTGCCATGTGGGTGCTGGGGATTGAACCCGGGTCCTCTGCAAGAGCAGTTGGTGCTCTTAACCGCTAGGCCATCTCTCCAGCCCTGAGGACATACACTTTAAACTCGGCCTACATAACGGAGTACCAACTTACATCTTTATTACTAATCTTCTATTTATATCTCTCTTCTGGCCTAATTCCTTCCAGCTCAATATCCCAAATTTATCTTGTTATCCTTAGCTCCAAGTTTTTGCTTACACTGTTTCCTGTATAGAATATACCTATTGAGCCCATGTTTTCAAATCAAGATCCTGTAGTAGACATATTTCCTTCTTAAAATTTTTTGGTTTTAGAGATTCTAGTAGTGTTTGCTTTTGTATGTATTATCTTGACATGAAATCATATTAGGCTATTTCACAAATGTTATTTCTCAGTAATCAATCTCTCTCTCTCTCACTCTTGTTTTTGGTGTGAGCATGTACATATGTGTAGTGAATGTATATACTCTTGCTATGGTTATTTGCATGTGTGTATATGGGTCCATGTGTCCTGAGAGCCTGTAAAGGCCAGTAGTTGACATTAGATATCCACCTGGGTCACTCTCCACCTTTCTTTTCTTTTTTTCACACGGTCTCTCAATGAACCTAGAGATCACTGATCAGGTAGACTGGCTAGCCAGTGAGCGTCAGGACTCTTCCTGTCTCCACACCCTGATCTTCACTACTGTGGTTACAGATATAAGCTGCTGTACCTGGCTTAAAAATTTTTTTCTAATTATTTTTTATGTGTATGAGTATATTCCATGCATGTATGTAAGTACACCTGTGTTGTACACTGGCCAAGGATGTCAGAAAGGGTGCTGGAGTCCCTGGAACTGGAGTTACGGACAGTTGTTAGCCACCACGTGGGTGCAGGGATTCAAACCTGGATCTTTTGCAAGAGTACCCAGTGCTCTTTTTTTTTTTTGGTCTTTTCGAGACAGGGTCTCCCTGTAGCCCCAGCTGTCCTGGAACTCACTCTGTAGACCAGGCTGGCCTTGAACTCACAAAGATCCGCCTGCCTCTGCCTCCCGAGTGCTAGGATTAAAGGTGTGCGCTACCACGCCCGGCTCCCAGTGCTCTTAAACTCTGAGCCATCTCCCCAGCCCCCTAAATTTTTAAAGAATATTTTATTATTTTTATTTTATGTGGATGAGTGTATTGCCTGCATGCGTGTGAGTGCACCTGTGTTGTGTAGTGCCTAAGGAGGTCAGAAAAGGGTGTTGGATCCCCTGGAACTGAAGCTACGGACAGTTGTTAGCTGCCATGTGGGTGCTGGGAATTGAACCCCACTCCTCTGTGAGACCAGCCAATGCTCTTAACCTGTGAGCCATTTCTTCAGCCCCTAGGTTTTAAAATCTTTGTTTTGCCTTCATATATGTAAGTGTACCATATGTGTTGTGCCTGGAGGCTAGAAGAGGGTGTCAGATCCCCTGGAACTGGAGTTAAGGACAGTTGTTAGCTGCCACATGAGTTGCTGGGAGCTGAACCCAGATCCTTTGGAAGAACAGCATGTGCTCTTAACTGTTGAGCCATCTCTCCAGCTCTTGCTTCTGGCATTTATGTGGGGGCTGGGGATCCAAACTCAGATCCTCGGGTGCACAACAGGCCCTCGGCAGGCCCTTCATGGACTGAGCCCTCTCCTAGCACATGGCTGTCATTATTTTCGTGTCTTTTTTTTGTCCCAGTATTCAGTGCCCAAGCATTTTGTTAAATCTTCAGTTTGTAGGCCCAACCAGTTTTATTTTGTGGCTTAAGTTTTATATATTTATTTTGTTTTTTTTAGAGACAAGGTTTCACATTGTAGCTCAATCTGACTGCTGGGATTAGAGGAGTGTGCTTGTTGCCTCAAAAAGACAAAAAAAAAAAAAAAAGAGTGTGATTGTGGCTTAATGTTTATTTTTTTTTTTTGAGACAGGGTCACCCTGTAGCCCCAGCTGGCCTGGAACTCACTATATAGACCAGGCTGGCCTTGAGGTCACAGAGCTCTGCTTGCCTCTGCCTGCCAAGTACTGGGATTAAAGGTGTGTGCCACCACACCTGGCTGTGGCTTAAGTTTTAAGATGTTGATATTATTTGTTTATTTATTTTGGTCTTTTTGAGACAGGGTCTCCCTTTAGTCCTAGCTGGCCTGGAGCTCGCTCTGTAGACCAGGTAGGCCTTGAACTCACAGAGATCTGCCTGCCTCTGCCTCCCAAGTGCTGGGATTAAAGGTATGTGCCGGGCTGGAGAGATAGCCTAGCGGTTAAGAGCACCGACGCTCTTGCAGAGGACCCGGGTTTGATCCCCAGCACCCACATGGCGGCTAAGAACCGTCTGTAACTCCAATTCCAGGAGAACTCCAGTTCCAGGGGAATCCGACACCCTCTTCTGACCTCCGCGGCATTGCACGACACGGGTGCACAGACCTGCATGCAGACAATACATTCATACACATACAAAAATAAATAATAAAAAAAAA
>VZQC01002834.1:3709896-3755746 GCA_009823505.1 Rhizomys pruinosus
AAAAAAAAAAAAAAAAAAAAAGTATGATGTACCTAAAAATGGATTTTTTGCAGTCTGTTGGAAATCTAGAGTTAGTATAGTGTACTGAAGAGAAAGGGCTTTGGAATCAAACTTTCTGTATTCTGACTGCCTCTGCTGCTTCTCAGCATGGGTTGTGGGCAATTTACATGTGTTGTGGTTTCCTCACCTAAAAACATGGAGGTGGGTCTGGGGTAATAGCTCAGTTCATGAAGTGCTTGCCTTACAAGTATAAGGACCTGAATCCAACCCCCTAGAACTCACGTGAAAACACTGGGCATGGTGGCACATACTTGGAACCTCAGCACTGGGGAGGCTAAAGTCAGGCAGATTCCGGGGCTTGCTGGCCAGCCTTCCTCGCCTATCTAGAGTCAGGCAGATTCCGGGGCTGCTGGCCAGCCTTCCTCGCCTATCTAGAGTCAGGCAGATTCCGGGGCTGCTGGCCAGCCTTCCTCGCCTATCTAGAGTCAGGCAGATTCCGGGGCTGCTGGCCAGCCTTCCTCGCCTATCTGGCAAGCTTTAGGCCAATGAGAGACCGTCTCAAATAACAGGGCAAGTGGCGACTGAAGAATGATAGCTGATACTGTCCTTTGGTCTTCACACATGTGAATATGGACCTGTATACATTTGTACCTGCACACACATAAACATACATACACAGAAAAAATGAGGTGGTTCTAATTCTCAAGGTTATTGTAAAAAATTATCAAATTCATAAATGTAAAGTATGTGTATGTTTGCACATGTGTGTGCATGTGTGTGCTTGTGCATGGCTGACACTGGGTGTCCTTATCTTTTTTTATTAATTTTATTTATTTTCGTACGTGTATGAATGTACTGTCTGTGTGTAGATTTGTGCACCCGTATTGTGCAATGCCGTGGAGGTCAGAAGAGGGTGTTGGATTCCCCTGGAACTGGAGTTAAAGATGGTTTTCATCTGCCATGTGGGTGCTGGGAATTGAACCCGGGTCCTCTGCAAGAGCAGTCGGCGCTCTTAACCGCTAGGCCATCTCTCCAGCCCCCCTCTCCTTATCTTTTGAGACAAGATCTCTCACTGATTATCTCGACTGGCTGGCCAGCAAGTCCCTAGGTATCATCCTGTCTCTACCTCCTAGTGCAGGAACATGGGTGTGCATTGCTACCCTAGCTTTGTATTCATTCGGTGCTGGGGTATGCCTCCATGCCCAGGTCCTTGTGCTCCTGCATCTTGTGCCTTAACCAGTGATTCATCTCCTAAACCCCTACTTTTGTCTATTCATTGGTATTTTTCTTTTTTCTTCCTTTTTTTTTTGGGGGGGGTCTTTTTGAGACAGGGTCTCCTTGTAGCTCCAGCTGTCCTGGAACTCACTCTGTAGACCAGGCTGGCCTTGAACTTACAAAGATCCACCTGCCTCTACCTCCCGAGTACTAAGATTAAAGGCATGCACTACCACACCCAGCTCATTGGTATTGGTATTTTTCTTTTTTTTTTTTTTTAATTTTAAAAAATTTTTATTTATTTTCTATGTGTATGAATGTACTGTCTGCATGTAGATTTGTGCACCCGTGTCGTGCTATGCCGCGGAGGTCAGAAGAGGGTGTCAGATTCCCCTGGAACTGGAGTTCTCCTGGAACTGGAGTTCTCCTGGAACTGGAGTTACAGATGGTTCTCAGCCGCCATGTGGGTGCTGGGGATCCAACCCGGGTCCTCTGCAAGAGCAGTTGGTGCTCTTAACTGCTAAGCTATCTCTCCAGCCCAGGTATTGGTATTTTTCAACAAATACTTGGCAGCCAGGTGCTGGTTTTAGGTGCTGTAGCAAGTAAAGCAACTCTATTGTGATTTGGGTACATTTCTGTGTGAGGGAAGAGCACAGAGAATCAACAGATTCATAAGTAAAATTTGTAGTGATGCTATAAAGTAAAAGCAGAAAACAAAGCAGGAGAATTGATCCATTCAACTGGGTGGGCAGGAAAAGCCTGGCCTCCAGGAAGTGAGACAGTGGACCTGTCCATAGATGGCAGATTGGAGGGCAGGGCAATTTGCTGGGTAGAGAAAGTATTGAATGAGAACCCAAGGCAGGACCACCTCTGTGACATACTCAAGGGTCAGGTTGCGGACAGTATGGCTGGACAGAATGGCAGAAAGGTATAATAAATGAAGACAAGGGCTGGGGAGGGAGACCCCAGAACTCAGGCAGAGCTGGACAGGACCAGGGTTCCTCTGGCAGGATGTGACAGGAGACTTCCAAGAAGTTTGCCTGGTGTATGCATCGTAGCAGCAAGCAAGTGACCCTGCCTTAATCAAGATGGAACGTGAGGACAGATGCCTAAGGTTGGCTTCTTACCTCCTTAGGTGTGCCTGCACACAGACACATTTGTGTACACATACCATATACACACCCACATAAGGAAATTAAAAGAGGGTGGGTTGGAGATATGGCTCAGTGGATAAAAAGTGTGCCCTTGCTGGCAGACAACCCAGGTTCAGTTCCCCGCACCCGTGCCAGGTAGCTTACAGCCATCAGAAATCCAGCTCAGGAATCTTGACGCCTCTTGCCTCCATGGGCACGCATGCTCATGTGCATACCACTCCCCAAACATAATAAAAAATAACAAAAGTAAATATTTTTCTGTTTGTTTGACACGGTCTCTCACTCTCAGGGCACCTGGAAACCTGCTATGTAGACCAGACTGGCCTCCATCTCAAAGAAATCTGCCTGCCTCTGCTTCCTAAGTGCTAGGATTAAAAGTGTGAGCCTTTAGCTCACTACACCCAGCTAAAGCAAATCTTTAAAAGTGGGGTGTGGTGGTTTGAATGAGTGTCCCCCATAGGCTCTAGGTATTCAGACATTTGTCTCCAGTTGGTGGTGCTGTTTCTGGAGGTCTTAGAAGGTGTGGCCATGCTGGGGGAAGTGTGTCACTGGGGGCGGGCTTAGTGAGCTCAACAACCTCGTGCTCTACAGTTGCTCCTCTCTGCTTCCTGTGCTCTTTGCGAGATGTGACCCTCTGTTTGCTGCTCTGGATCCGGCCACCACGCCTCCCGCCACAATGGACTAATTCCCTGGAACCGCCAATTGTAAGCTCAAATAAACTCTTCCTTTTATAAGTTCCTTGGTCTGGTGTTTTATCACAGCAACAGAAAACTGACTAATACATGGGGTGAAGACAAGTAATGGTGTAGGTGGTGGAACTTTGTGTCATGTATGGTATTGTAAAAACGTTGGCTTTAAGACCTGAATGAATGCCAGTGAGATGGCTCAGTGGGTGAAGGCCCTGCCAAGCCTGTTGACCCAGGTTTGATCCCTAGGACCCACATGGTGGTCCTGCAGGTTGTCCTCTGATGTCTGTACTCATAATTGTACAATGGACATTCTCATTCTCTCTCTCTCCACACACACACACTCTCTCTCTCTCACATTCTAAATAAAATGTAATAAAAACATAGCCATGCATGGTGGTGCAAGCCATTAATCTCAGCTCTTGGGAGTTCAAGGCCAACCTAGGGCTACAGGAGACCCTGTCTCAAAAAGACCAAAAAACACCAAAAATAAAATAAATGAGATGAAAAGCTATCAGTGTATTGGGCAGTGTCGTACTATGTTGGCTCAACAGAATTATAGCTTCTATTCAAGAGTAGAGTTTGGTGGAAGTAGAGACACAGGAGGAAGATGTGGAGGTGATAAATCTAATAAAATTCCTCAGCTATTTTTAGTTTCTTAGCTTTATATTTCTCTTTTTCTTTGGTCTTTTTGAGACAGGGTCTCCCTTTAGTCCCAGCTGGCCTGGAACTTACTGTGTAGACCAGGCTGGCCTTGAACTCACAGAGATCTGCCTGCCTCTGCCTCCCAGGTTCTGGGGTTAAAGGTGTGCGGCACCATGCCCAGCATTTCTTTTCTTTTTTTCCAGACAGGGTTTCACTATGGAGCTTTGGCTGGCCTGGAACTTGCTATGTTGTTCAGGCTGGACTCAAACTCACAGAGATCTGCCTGCCTCTGCCTCCCCATTGGTGGATTAAAGGTGTTCACCAGTGTGCCTGGTGTGCAAAGCCAGGTATGATGGCCCACAACTTTAATCCTAGCATTTGGGAAGCTGAGGCAGGCTTGCTGTGAGATAGAGGCCAGCCTGGTCTATATAGTGAGTTTCAGGTCTGCTGGGGCTACAGAAGACCCTGTCTTAAAAGCAAAGCAAAACAAAACAATAAAGTATATTTTCTCTATGTCTTTCTCTCCTGTTATGATTCTGAACTATTACAATAGTTGCTGAGTGGCAGTAATGTGGCCTTAATTATTAGAGGAATATTTATTCAAGTTATTTTTATAAACAGTGCTTTATAAATCTAGTTTGTACTATATTTCATTTTCAAAAACAACTTTGAAGAGAAAATTTCCCCAAAATTCTTAGTTTCTGTGGTCTAGTTTGTGACTGTGAACAGTTTCCTCATCTGCGTAGCAGGTAATTGTTGAAAACTGTGTGAAGTACAGCACTTAGAACAGGTATCTCTTATTATTTTCATCATTATTAAGCTGGGGTGCTGTGGCTCATCTCTACAGTGCCACTTTAGGAACAAGAGCCTTAATAATAATAATTTTTTTTTTGAGACAGAGTCTCCCTTTAGTCCCAGCTGGTCTGGAGCTCCCTATGTAGACCAGGGTGGCCTTGAACTCACAGAGATCTGCCTGCCTCTGCTTCCCCAGTGCTAGGATTAAAAGCGTGCACCACTGTGCCTGGCTTAGACAGTTCTTAGATGCCATGTGGATGCTGGGAATCGAACCCTAATATTCTGCAAGTGCAAGTCGGCACTCTTAACCTCTGAGCCATCTCTCCAGCCCCAATTTAAAATTATTGCTGGGCGTGGTGGCGAACGCCTTTAATCCTAGCTCTTGGGAGGCAGAGGTAGGCGGATCTTTGTGAATTCAAGGCCAGCCTGGTCTACAGAGGGAGTTCCAGACAGCTATGCTACAGGGAAACTCTGTCTGGAAAAGACCAAAAAAAATTATTATTAAGCTAGGCATGGTAGCCCATGCCTTTAATCCCAGCACTTGGGAGGCAGAGGCAGGTGAATCTGTGAGGCCAGCCTGGTTCCGACCAGCTGGGGGGTTATTGAGAGACCCTGTCTCAAAAAACCAAAACAAAACAAAACAAAATATTACTATGTGTGCATGATGTATGTGTTGGCATGCATGCTTCAGTGTTTGTGTGATGACTTTGTGGAGTTGGTTCTTTCTGTCTTTACATCAGTTCTGGGGATCAAACTCAGGTCTCGATAGAGAGACTAAGCAATCTGCCAGTCCCTAAAATTAAATTTAAAAGTAATTTAAATATTCTATGCTCTCAAATGCCATAGTATTTTATAGCATTGAACATACTGCACTAATACTTAAAAAAATCTTACTCTCCCTGCTTGGGTTCGTGTGGTTAATCTCTACCTTCCTTTGTTTTAAATCTTGCCATAGTCTCAATAGCTTGAATAGTCTCATTCTTCCTGCATTTCTCCCCTTTTCAGTTGTTTGTTTTTTGTCCTGGAGCACCTGCCTTCCATTAAACAGTTTCTCTTGTTTGTTGATCAGAGTAATGGCATGAGCAAGAGAAGAAAGAAAAGAAGCCTTGAATGCACCCCCGGCAGCGCTTGTGCCGTGCTCTGTGGAGCTGCCCTGTGGAGGACAGCATGTTCTAGGACCATCAGGGGATTTAGATTGTTGTAGGACGTTAATTCAGAACTTTGGGGGTTGGTCTTTTTCCAAATAATCATAAACTATAAGAACAGCTTTTACATGGCAACTGGACTGATCCAGGTTGTTCTTTGATTTGTAGGGTTCAGGCATGGATATCAAGTTCTCAGATAAAATACCTGTGATATCTCATAGAATATTTGGAACTTACCACAGTAACGACTATTGTTTATATGAAATTCAATTTAACTGAGTATCCTATATTTGTATTTACTAAATCTGGCAACCCTAATTTAGGAAGAAGTTTCTTGACTAGACCATATTTTCTAGTACATTTTTTATATAGTGATTGTAACTTGATGTAGTAGATATTTTCTGTTTTAGTAACAGAAAATCCAATGCAAATTCCTTAAAACAGAGGATCTCTAGGTTTCCATAATTGAAAAGGCCAAAGAGAGGAAGGGCCTCTGGCACGGTGCGATCAAAGCTGGTAAGCTTTGGCTTTGTTTTTCTCCAGTGTTCTGGGATTTATTCTTTGTCAGCTTTTTTCCTCCCCTCAGGCCGGCTTTCCTAGTGGTAAAAGATGGTTGCTTTGGCACTTTGGATTACACATATCCTCATTCCTAGGAGAGATGGTGTTTTCTATAAATATAACACAAAAAAGCCTGAGCTTGATACTAATTGGGCCGTCTGTATTTTCCAAAGGATCACTGTTTTAAAGTCTGGGTAGCTTTCTGTCAAGACACATGGCTCTTAGAACCACCTCAAGGGTTTGTTGAAACACATATTGCTAGGCCTTACCTTCAGGGTTTCTGTTTTAATAGGTCTGGAGTTGAGTTCTAGGAATTTGTAACAAGTTCTTGGATGTTAGTCACAAACCACATTTCAGAACCACTGCTTTGTCAAGTCAAGATCTATTCCTAGGCTGAAGGACAGGCTGGTCTTACCTAATTCCTTGTCGGAAGGAAATGAGGTACATTTTGGGGAGATAATGACAGTATTCACCGAAGACTGATGATGTTGCCTGTCTAGCTTCCTTTCTCTTTTATTAGGCAATAGCTTCATTTTTTTTTTTTTTTTCCATTTTGTTTTGTCTTTTTGACACAGGGTCTCCCTGTGGCCCCAGCTGGCCTGGAACTCTCTATGTAGAGCAGGCTGGCCTTGAATTCACAGAGATCCGCCTGCCTCTGTCTCCCAGGTGCTGGGGTTAAAGGTGTGCGGCACCATGCCCAGCATTTCTTTTCTTTTTTTCCAGACAGGGTTTCACTATGGAGCTTTGGCTGGCCTGGAACTTGCTATGTTGTTCAGGCTGGCCTTGAAGTCACAGAGATCTGCCTGCCTCTGCCTCCCAAGTGCTAGGATTAAAGGCGTGTACCACCACACCTGGCCTAATAAGCATAAAAACTGCCAAGTGGGGCTGGAGAGATAGCCTAGCGGATAAGAGCACTGACGCTCTTGCAGAGGACCCGGGTTCGATCCCCAGCACCCACATGGCGGTTAAGAACCGTCTGTAACTCCAATTCCAGGAGAACTCCAGTTCCAGGGGAATCCGAGACCCTCTTCTGACCTCCGTGGCATTGCACGACATGGGTGCACAGACCTGCATGCATACAGCACATTCATACACATACGAAAAATAAATAAAAATTAAAAAAAAAAAAACTGCCAAGTATGATGGCAAATGCCTTTAATCCCAGCACTCAGGAGGCAGAGGCAGGTGTGAGTTCAAGGCCTACCTTGTCTGCATAGTGAGTTCTAGGCCAACTGGGGCTACAGGGAGACCTTGTCTCAAAAAGACACCCCCCCCACCCCCCACCCCCCGCCGCCAAAAAAAAGGAATATGATCCAGGCCTGATCAGTAAGATCAGTTGCCTGTGAGTAGAGCACCAATTATTAGGACAGTGATATTTGTAGTATAGTCAATGCATATTACTATTTACTCTTCTCAGTAGTAATATGAAAATGACACAATACCTGTCTTCATGGAGCTGAGACTAATTAAGGAAGACCCTCATGTAATATATATAGTATTTCTTTATGACTCTTCTTTCTCCTGGCTGTCATCCAGTACACATTTTCATTATATGACTATTGTATTATTTTACTCTCCATCCATCCATCTATCCATCTATCTGTATATCTAATCTATCTTTATGTATCTGCATAAATGCCGCAGCCCACGTGTGGAGGTCAGAGGATAACTTGAAGTAGTGGGTTCTCTCACTACCTGCATCCCAGGGATCAAACTCAAGTCCTTACTTAGGCTTGGTGGCAATTGGCTTTATTTGCTGAGCTACCTCACTGGCCCCACTACTTTTAAATTCTTTTTACTTATTCTTAGTACTTTAGTTTCTTTATTTCTTGTTAGACTATAAATTCCTTTAGGGTATGTACTGAATCCATAATTGCTGGATCTCCAATATCTAGATCCTTCAGTAAATAGTGGTTGAATGAGGGGCTGGAGAGATGGCTCAGTGGTTAAGAGCGCCAACTGCTCTTGCAGAGGACCTGGGTTCGATCCCCAGCACCCACATGGCAGCTAAGAACCATCTTTAACTCCAGTTCCAGGGTAATCCGACGCCCTCTTCTGACCTCTGCGGCATCGCACAACACAGGTGCACCAACCTACATGCAGACAGTACACTCATACACATAAAAAAATAATAAATACGGCTGGAGAGATGGCCTAGCTGTTAAGAGCGCCGACCGCTCTTGCAGAGGACCCGGGTTTGATCCCCAGCACCCACATGGCGGCCGAGAGCCGTCTGAAACTCCAATTCCAGGAGAACTCCAGTTCCAGGGGAATCCAACACCCTCTTCTGACCTCCGCGGCATTGCACGACACGGGTGCACAGACCTACATGCAGACAGTACATTCATACACATACAAAAATAATAAATAAAATTTTAAAAAAAAAGAAAAAAAATAAGTTATTCCAGCAAGTAAACTAGGTTATGAAAGCTTAAGTTAAGGTAATAACAGTGAGAATGAATACCAGCTTTGTATAAATACAGAATTGATAGGACTTAGACTATCTGAGGAAAAAGAAGGAAAGACAAGTTTGAATCATGGCCTGTTAAATAAAATGATGCAAAGTAAAGTGCCATTTTTTTTTCTTTTGGAGAGGTCTTTCTCCTCCTCCCTCTTCCCCTCCTTCCCCTCCTTCTTCCCTCCTTCCCCCCTTCCCCCCTCCTTCACACTCACTGCTTGGCAGAGCTGGCCTGTCCCTGGCTGTCTTCTTTCTGCTTCCCATGGTCTAGGACCACAGGAACATCCCAGCATGCCTGGCTTGGCAGGGTTCTTTTACTCTCAGCTTTCCTTGTGAAGAAGAAAAAATGGTTTCTATGCCTCTATGTTTGGTACCTAGAGTGGGTGGTATTGATCATATAACTCAGTGCCTCTGGGTAGGGAAGAGACTACAGTGGGTTTGAAAATTTCTAGGTTAGTAGTTGCCAAGGTATTTATTTATTTACTTACTTACTTACATTTGGATACAGGTTTCCTGTAGCCCAGATTGGCCTGGAACTTGGTAGGATGACTTTGAACTCATCTTCCTGCCTCAACCTTCCAAGTGCTGCCTTGACATTCCATGTGCTGGGGTTGCCAGCATGACCTACCCTCCCTGTTCAAAGATCATTTAAAAATATTTTTATTATTTTTATTTTATGTGTATGAGTGTATTGCCTCCATGTATATAAGTGCATCAGTGTTGTGCAATGCTCTTGGAGGTCAAAAGAGGGTGTTGGATCCCCAGGAACTGGAGTTACAGATGGTTGTTAGCTGCCATGTGGGTGCTGTGAATCGAACCCAGGTCCTCTGCAAGAGCAGCCAGAGATCTTAACTGCTGAGCCATCTCTCCAGTCCCCTCTAAGATCATTTAAAAAATAAAATTAAAATGTTTTAATTGAATTTTTATGATTTTCATACAATATAGTTAGATGGTATTTAGATCCTCTCATCTATCCACATCTCCCCTTGACTGTCCCTCACCCAATTTCATGTACTCTCATGTATATAATATCAGCCTGTAGAGTCTTATTTGTGTCCCCAAATGTCCTTCAGTGTCGGTCTATCCACTGGGCCCACGAAGACTCCCATACCTAGAAGACAGTGTCGTTCTTCCTCCCAGCAGCCATCAGTCGCCAAAAGTTCTTTAGATTGGGTTAGGATTTGTTACACCCATCCCCAGGTTTATGCTGGGATTTTGTCTGGTTTGAGCTTGCATAGGATTTGTGTGTGCTGTCATCATTGCTGTGAGTTCATGTAACTGACTAGCTGTTTGGAAGACTGCTTGCTTGTGGTAATCCACCCCCGCGAGCTCTTAGAATCTTTCTGCAATTCCCTGAGCCTGGGGAGGCAGAGATAAGTTCCATTCTAGGACATTGGTCAATTGTGGGTTTCTGTGTTAATCACTGCTGCATTTTTATTTTTTCTGCATTTAGCATACTTCTGTGCTATTCTACATCCATTATTAGTAGGTTTTTGTTGTTGTTTTGAGATGGGGTTTCACTTTGTACCCCTGGTTGATGGCCTGGAACTTACTATGTAGACCAGTCTGGACTCATACTCATAGATAATTGCCTGCCTCTATATCCCAAGTGCAAGGATTAAATGTGCTAAAGGTATAGGCCTCTATACCTGTCCTCCCAGTATTAATTTTTTTTTTTCCTATACCACACACACATACCCCAGTAATATTTTATTTATTACTTATTTATATGTGTGCATGCATGTAAGTGCACCTGTGTTGTACATTGCTCATGGAGGTCAGAATTGGGTGTCAGATCTCTTGGAACTGGATTTATGGACAGCTGTTAGCTGCCAGATTCTGGGAGTTAAACCTGGGTCCCCTGCAACAACAGCAGTGCTCTTAACCTCTGAGCCATCCCCAGGCCTCTCCATCCTTTCTGAAAGCAAGTAAGTGGGGACAAATTATAAGCAAGCTGGCTTAGAGGCCTGCCTGGTCTACATAGTGCGTTCCAGGCCAGCTGGGTATCCTGTCTCACAAAGATATTTAAAAAGAAAGAAAGAGAAAGAGAAAGAAAGAGAGAGAAAGAAAGAAGAAAGAAAGAAAAGAAAGGAAAGGAAAGAAAGAAGAGGGGAGGGAGGGAGGAAGGGAGGAAAAAGAGAGAACTAGCTTAAATTTCATGAATTAGTTCAGTGCTGGTGGGGCCTTTCTGAAAAGTTTGATAGTATCTAGTGAAATTGCTCTTTTGATAACCTGTTCTATAGAGATAAAAATATTAACATATATGTATATATATAAACACTATATTTGGGATATTTTATGATACTGTTTCTAATGGAAAGTATTCAGAGCAGACCGTACATCAGCAATAACTATGGATATAACATTGTAATATGCCTATATTGTAGAGTATTGTGTTAAATCTATGTGTATTAGCCAGACATGGTATTTATTATGAGGTGAAGCATGGAAGATCAGGAGTTCAGGATGATCCTCAGCTACATAGTGAGTTTAAGTTAAATGCTACAGGAGACCTTGTATCAAAAAAAAATATCAAGGAAACAAAAAAAAAAAAACACTATATGTATTGACTTGGAGGGATGTTTGTGATACAGTGTTAAGACAGCCAAGTTATAAGTAGGTATAAGGCTAAAGGGATAACTCAGTGGTAGGGGTTTATCTAACACACTTTTTTTTTTTTTTTTGGTGTTTTCAAGACAGGGTCTCCCTGTAGCCCCAGCTGTCCTGGAACTCACTCTGTAGACCAGGCTGGCCTTGAATTCACAGAGATCCGCCTGCCTCTGCCTCCCTAGTGCTAGGATTAAAGGCATGCGCCACCACGCCAGGCTTAAAAAGATGGTTCTTAGCCGCCATGTGGGTGCTGGGAATTGAACCCGGGTCCTCTCAAAAAGCAGTCGGTGCCGGGCGTGGTGGCGCACGCCTTTAATCCTAGCACTTGGGAGGCAGAGGCAGGCGGATCTTTGTGAGTTCAAAGCCAGCCTGGTCTACAGAGTGAGTTCCAGGACAGCTGGGACTACAGGGAGACCCTGTCTCGAAAAGACCAAAACAAACAAACAAAAGCAGTCGGTGCTCTTAACCACTGAGCCATCTCTCCAGCCCCATCTAACATACTTTTTATAAAACAAACTTTGAGTAAGATATAGCAAGTGAACCAAACATTCTTTGTGTTCTGTAGGAGTAGACAGGACAATATACAAAGTAAGAGCGTAGTTTTTAATCTGCACTGCTTATTGCTCCTGGGTTCTGCAGGTTGTCCTCTGATGTCTGTACTCATAATTGTACAATGGACATCTTCTTTCTCTCTCTCGCACACACACACAACTCTCTCTCTTCACATTCTAATAAAATGTAATAAAACATAGCCATGCATGGTGGTGCAAGCCATTTAATCTCAGCTCTTGGGAGTTCAAGGCCAACCTAGGGCTACAGGAGACCCTGTCTCTCAAAAAGACCAAAAAACACCCAAAAATAAAATAAATGAGAGAAAAGCTATCCCGTATTGGGCAGTGTCGTACTATGTTGGACTAACGAATATAGCTTCTATTCAAGAAGTTAGGAGTTTGGTGGAAGTAGAGGACACAGGAGGAAGATGTGGAGGTGATAAATCTAATAAAATTCCTAGCTATTTTGTTTCTAGCTTTAGATTATTTCACTCTTTATTTCTTTGGTCTTTTTGGACCGAGGGTCTCCCTTTAGTCCAGTTGTCCCTGGAACTTATGTGTCGACCAGGCGGCCTTGAATCTACAGAGATCAGCCTGCCTCCTGCCTCCCAGGTTGCTGGGATTAAGGTGTGCGGCACCATGCCCGACGTTTCATTTTTCTTTTTTTCCAGACAGGGTATTCACATGGAGCTTTGGCTGGCTGGAACTTGCTTATGTGATTCCAGGCTGACTCAAACCACAGGATTCTGCCTCCTCTGCCTCCCCATTGGTGGAATTAAAGGTGTTCACCAGTGTGCCTGGTGTGCAAAGCCAAGCATGATGGCCCACAACTTTAAGTCCGCATTTGGGGAAGCTGAGGCAGGCTGGCTGTGCGATAGAGCCAGCCTGGTCCTCTATATAGTGAGTTTCTCAGGCTGCGGGGCTACAGAAGACCTTCTTTAAAAGCAAAGCAAACACAAACAATAAAGTAGAGTTCTCTATGTCTTTCTCTCATGTTATGATTCTGAACTATTACAATAGTTGCTGAGTGGCAGTAATGTGGCCTTAATTTTAGAGTGATATTTATTAAAGTTATTTTTATAAACAGTGCTTTATAAATCTAGTTTGTACTATATTTCATTTTCAAAAACAACTTTGAAGAGAAAATTTCCCCAAAATTCTTAGTTTCTGTGGTCTAGTTTGTGACTGTGAACAGTTTCCTCATCTGCGTAGCAGGTAATTGTTGAAAACTGTGTGAAGTACAGCACTTAGAACAGGTATCTCTTATTATTTTCATCATTATTAAGCTGGGGTGCTGTGGCTCATCTCTACAGTGTGCCACTTTAGGAACAAGAGCCTAATAATAATAATTTTTTATTTTGAGAGAATGTCTCCACTTTAGTACCCAGACTGTCTGGAGCTCACTATGTAGACCAGGGTGGCCTTAACTCACAAGAGATCTGCCTCCTCTTGCCTCCGCCGTGCTAGGATTAAACGCGTGGGCACCACTGTTGCCTGGCTTAGGACAGTTCTTAGGATTGCCATGTGGAATGTCGGGATTGAACCCTATATATCTGCAAGTGCCAAGTCGGCACCTCTTAACCCTGAGCATCTCTCCAGCCCCAATATTTAAATATTGCTGGGCGTGGTTGGCGAACGCCTTTTAATCCTAGCCTGTGGGAGGCAGAGTAGGGGTCTTTGTGAATTCAAGGCCAGCCTGGTTCTACAGAGGGAGTCCAGGACAGCTATTGGCTACAGGGGAACTCTGTCTGGAAAACGACCAAAAAAATTGATATTAAAGCTTGCATGGTAGCCCCATGCCTTAAATTCCAGGCCTGGGAGAGCAGGGCAGGTGCTTGTGTAGGTCAGCCTGTCTAGTTAGTTCCGACCAGCTGGGGTACTGCTGGAGGACCCGTCTCAAAAAACCAAAACAAAACAAAACAACATATTACTATGTGGCATGATGTATGATGGTTGGGCATGCAATGCTCGTCAGTGTTGTGTGAGAACTTGTTGAGTTGGTTTTTCTGTTTTACATCAGTTCGTGGATCACAACTCAGGGGGGCGCGTCTCGATAGACGAGACTAAGGCAATCTGCCAGTCCCTAAAAATGTTACAATTTAAAAGTAATTTAAATTTCTATGCTCTCCAAATGCCATAGTATTTTATAGCATTGAACATACTGCACTAATACTTAAAAAAATCTTACTCTCCCTGCTTGGGTTCGTGTGGTTAATCTCTACCTTCCTTTGTTTTAAATCTTGCCATAGTCTCAATAGCTTGAATAGTCTCATTCTTCCTGGCAGTTTCTCCCCTTTTCAGCGTTGTTTGTTTTTTGTCCTGGAGCACCTGCCTTCCATTAAACAGTTTCTCTTGTTTGTTGATCAGAGTAATGGCATGAGCAAGAGAAGAAAGAAAAGAAGCCTTGAATGCACCCCCGGCAGCGCTTGTGCCGTGCTCTGTGGAGCTGCCCTGTGGAGGACAGCATGTTAGGGACCATCAGGGATTTAGATTGGTAGGAGTCAAAGTCGAACTTTGGGGTTGTTTTTTCCAAATATCATAAACTATGAGAACAGCTTTTACATGGCAACTGGACTGATCCAGGTTGTTCTTTGATTTGTAGGGTTCAGGCATGGATATCAAGTTCTCAGATAAAATACCTGTGATATCTCATAGAATATTTGGAACTTACCACAGTAACGACTATTGTTTATATGAAATTCAATTTAACTGAGTATCCTATATTTGTATTTACTAAATCTGGCAACCCTAATTTAGGAAGAAGTTTCTTGACTAGACCATATTTTCTAGTACATTTTTTATATAGTGATTGTAACTTGATGTAGTAGATATTTTCTGTTTTAGTAAAAGAACATACGAAAATCCTAAAAATGTGACATAAGTTTCATACTTGAAAAGCAAAGAGAGAAGGGTTTCCTTCCTCCCTTTGCTTGTTTACCCTGTTTATGTGTGTTTTCCCATTTCATTCTTTTCTTTTTCCTATTTTTCTCCTCCCTTTTCTTCTTTCCTCTTCTTTTTTTTTTTCTTTTTTTTTTTTTCTTCCTTTCTTTCTTTCTCTCCTTTTTTCTTCCCTTTCTATCGGACAAGCCAAGAGGCGAGGTCTCCGTGATCAAAGCTGGTTAACTTTGTGGATTTGTTTTTCTCCCAGTGTTTCTAGGGCAATTATTCTTCTGTCCAGCTTTTTTCCTTCCTCCCCTCAAGCGGTTTCCATAGTGTGTACAAAGCATTTGGCTTGTTTGCTAAAAGGGTTTGGATTTACAATAACTATACCTCAGTTCCCTAGAGAGATGTGTTCTTCTTATAAATTTAATAACACAAAAGGCCTGAGGCTGAACATAATCTTCCGGGGCCGTTTCCTGTATTTTCCACCAAAGGATCATGTTTCGAAACGGTCTTGGTAGCTTTCTGTCAATGAACACTGGCTTACTTAGTAACACACTCAAGGGTGTTGTTGAAAACACATATGTGCTAGGGCCTACCTTCAGGGTTTCTCGGTTTTAAAGGTTGGAGTTGAGTTCTCAGGAATTTGTAACAAGTTCTTGGATGTTAGTCACAAACCACATTTCAGAACCACTGCTTTGTCAAGTCAAGATCGATCTATTCCCTGGCTGAAGGTTACAGGCTGGTCTACCTAATTCCCCTTGTCGTAACTGGACAATGAGGTACATTTTGCGGAGATAATGCCAGTATTCACCGAAAGACCTGATGATGTTGCTCTGTCTAGCTTCTTCTATTCTTTCTATTAAGTGTCACATAGGTTCTTCTTTTTTTTTTTTTTCCATGTTTGTTTGTTCTTTTTGACACCGGGCCTCTCCCTGTTGCCCAGTCCGGCCTGGCATCCTCTCTATGAGAGCAGGCTGGCCTGATCCAGAATTCCCTCCCCTGCCGCGGACTTAAAGGTTCCCCATGCCATCATGTCTCCGCACGTTTCTTGTTTCTGGGTTAAGGCTATGGCGCACCAGTTGCCAGTGAGCTTGGTTTGTTTGTTGTTTGTTGTTTTTCTTATTTTTTTTTTTTTTTTGTTTTTTTTTATTAGTTCATTTTATTTTAATTCGTTTAGTTGTCTTATTTTGTTGCATTTTTTTTTTGCAGGTTTGTGCACCCGTGTCGTGCAATGCTGCGGAAGTGTCAGAAGAGGGTCTCTGGTATGCCCCTGGAACTGGAGTTCTCCTGGTATTAGAGTTTTCGCAGACAGTCTCGGCCCCGATGTGGGTGCTGGGATCGAAACCCGGGTCCTCTGCCCAAGAGGGTCTGTCGCCTTAACCGCTAGGCCATTCCTCCCAGCCCGTTGTGGTCTTTTTAAGACAAGGAGCTCCTGTAGCCCCTGGCTGTCCTAGAAACTCGTCTATGTAGACCCCCTTCCCCCAGCTGGCTTGAACGTCATTAGAGATCTGACTGCCTCTGTGCTGTTGATGCGTACCCTAAATTTTTTTCCTCGCTTATGATTGCCTAATAGGCGAATAACCAACATGCCAGCGGGGCCTGGAGACTTCCTACATAGCAGCTTAAAACGCCTTACGTGGGGCTTGAGAGCCTGACGATACGAGCATTCTGATCTTGTCTCTTGCCCAGAGTACACGCGGCGTTCGATTCCCCCAGCACCCACTGCGGTTTTAATTTGTGAACCGGCAGGTCAACTCCATGAGACCATTACCAGTGATCCAGAGGGGAATTCCGAGACCCTCTCTGACCTCGCGCATGGCAACGACGATGGGTGCCAAACCTAATTAACATAAAAAGCAAATCATACATACAAAAATAATAAAAATTAAAAAAAAAAAAAACTGCCAAGATGATGGCAACTGCCTTTAATCCAGCACTCATGAGGCGAGGCAGGTTGTAGTTCAAGGCCTACCTTGTCTGCATAGTGAGTTTCTAGGCAAACTGGGCTACAGGGAGACCTTGTCTCAAAAAGAACACACCACCCACCCCCCCACCCCACCCCCCGCCGCCAACAAAAAAGGAATATGATCCAGGCCTGATCAGTAAGATCAGTTGCCTGTGAGTAGAGCACCAATTATTAGGACAGTGATATTTGTAGTATAGTCAATGCATATTACTATTTACTCTTTCAGTAGTAAATATGAAAGACCATACCCTGTCCATGCTCCTAGGGACTTAATTAAGGAGACGACCACATCGTACATATATATAGTACTTCTCCTTATGACTCCTTCTTTCTCCGAGCTGTCATCCATACCATTGTTCTTATATGGACTATGTATTATTTTATATCTCATCCATCCATCTCATCCATATTATATCTAATATACTTTTAATGATCTGCATAATCCGCAGCCCAGGTGGAGGTCAGAGGATAACTTGAAGGTAGTGGGTTCTCTCACTACTGCACCAGGGATCAACTCAAGTCCTTAACTTAGCTTGTTGGCAATTGGCTTTATTAGTTGCTGAGACTACATCACTGGCCCCACTACTTATTTAAATTCTTTTTACTTATTCTTGTAGCTTAGTTTTCTTATTCTTGTAGAAACATACTATTCCTGTAGTTTATACTGAATCCATAATGCTGGATCTCCAATCTCTAATCCTTCAGTAAATAGTGGTTGAATGACGGGGGCTGGTCGAGTGATGGCTCAGTTGGTCTAAGAGCGCCAACTGCGCTCTTGAGGGCCCTGGGGTCGATCCCCCAGCACCCACATGGCCAAGTAGACCCATTCTTTAAACTCTCCAGTTGCCAGGTAATCCGACGCCCTCGCTTCTGACCTCTGCGGCATCGCACAACACAGGTGCACCAACCAAGTGCAACAGTACACTCAGTACACATAAAAAATAATAATTTACGGTGCTGAAGAGATGGCCTAGCGTTAAGAGCGTACGACCGCTCTTGCCAGAGCGACCCGGGTTTTGAGTCCCAAGCACCAATGCGGGCCGAGAGCCGTCTGAACAAAACTCCATTTCCCAGGAGACTCCAGTTCCCGGGATCTGAACCGCGCCTCTTCGGCCTCCGGCATTGCTGGCACGGGTGCACAATTTGCAGCAAGGTCAGTACATTCCTACAATACAGAAATTAAATAAAATTAATAAAAAAATTTTTTTAATTAATAATAAATAATAAAAATAAAAAAGTGGTTGAATGAATATTTGAATTAATGGCATCTGGATAGATAGATGGTCCGAATCATGAATACATTTGGGGCTAGACTTTATCTCACTGTAGTTGCATAGCGCTGTTTAACTGGTTGCAAAGTGAAGAATACACGAATGAGAGAGCAGGAGTGAAGAAGAGAAACTGTTTAAGAAGTTATTCCAGGGGCCGGAGAGATATCCTAGCGGTTAAGAGCACCGACTGCTCTTGCAGAGGACCGAGCCGTCGACCCCCAGGACCCACATGGCGGCCCTGAAAACCGTCTGCACACTCCAGTTTCCAGGAATCCAAGACCCTCTTCTGACCTCCGGCATTGCACGACAGCGGGTGACAGACCTACATCAGACAGTACTTCATACACATACAAAACTAATAAAGAAAAAGGGAAAAATTTAAAGAAAAAAAAAAGAAAGGGGGAGTATCAGCAAGTATAAAAGTCTTAGGTATGTGATAAGCTTAAGTGAAGCGGTAGGGAAATATAAGGAAGGTCAGTCTGAGAATGGGATGATTTATCCAGCCTCCCCCTCTTGTCATGCATTACATGACAGGACATTGCCATAGGACTCCTTCCTAGACCTATCGTGACGGAAAAAGAAGGAAAGACAGTTTGAATCATCGATGCCTGTTAAATAAAACTGCATGCACAGTTAAGTGCCCATTTTTTTTTCTTGAAGTTGCACCGACGGGCTCTTTTCCTCCTTCCCTCTTCCCCTCCTTTCCCCTCCTTCTCCCTCTCTTTCCCCCCTTCCCCCCTCCTTCACACATCACCTGCTTTGGCGAGGCTGGCCCTGTCCCTGGCTGTCTTCTTTTCTGCTTCCACATGCGTCCTGAGTCGACCACGAGGAACATTCCCAGCATCGCCTTGGCTTGCAGGTGTTTGTACGTTCCCTGTCCTTTTTGAATACTCAGCAAAGTTCTTGTGAAGAATAGAAAAAAATGTTTCTAGTTATGCTCTATGTTTGGTACCGTAGAGTGGGTGGTATTGATCATATAACTCAGTGCCTCTGGGTAGGGAAGAGATCAACAGGGGGGTTTGAAAAGTGTCTGGTTAGGAGTGGCCAAGGGTACTTCTATGTATTATTTACTTACTTACTTACATTTGGATACAGGTTTCCTGTAGCCCAGATTGGGGCCTGGAGACTGTGGAGGCTGACGTTTGAAGCTCACTGCCTGCCGTCAAACTCTCCAAGTGATGCCCTTGACATTCATGTGCTGGGGTTTGCAGCATGACCTACCCTCCCTGTTCAAAGATCCATTTAAAAATATTTTATATTTTGATTTATGTGTATGAAGTGTATCTCGACCGTCATGGGATATAAGTGCTCAGACATTGTTTGCATGCTCTGGAGGTCAAAAGAGGGTTGTCGTGTTGGATACCCAGGATAACTGGAGTTACAGATGGTTGTTAGCTGCCATGTGGGTGCTGTGAATCGAACCCAGTGTCCTCTGCAGATCAGCCAAGATCTTAACTGCTGAGCCATCTCTCCAGTCCCCTCTAAGATCATTTAAAAAATAAAATTAAAATGTGTTTTAATTGATTTTTATGATTTTTCATCAATATAGTTAGATGGTATTTAGATCCTCTCATCTATCCACATCTCCCCTTGACTGTCCCTCACCCAATTTCATGTATCTCATGTATATAATATCCAGCCTGTAGAGTCTTTGTGTCCCCAAATGTCCTTCAGTGTGGTCTATCACTGGGCCCACGAAGACCCCCATACCTAGAAAGAGATTGTCTTCTCCTCCCAGCAGCCATCAGTCTCAATAGTTCTTTAGATTGGGTTAGGATTTGTTACACCCATCCCCAGGTTTATGCTGGGATTTTTGGTCTGGTTTGAGCACTAGGATTGTTGTGTGCTGTCATCATTGCTGTGGAGTTCATGTAACTGACTAGCTGTTTGGAAGACTGCTTGCTTGTCGGTAATCCACCCCCGCGAGCTCTTAGAATCTTTCTGCAATTCCCTGAGCCGGGGAGGCAGAGATAAGTTCCATTCTAGGACATTGGTCCAATTGTGGGTTTCTGTGTAATCATGCTGCATTTTTATTTTTTCTGCATTTAGCATACTTCTGTGCTATTCTACATCCATTATAGTAGGTTTTTGTTGTTGTTTTGAGAATGGGGTTTCACTTTGTACCCCTGGTTGATGGCCTGGAACTTACTATGTAGACCAGTCGTGGACTCAGACGCATAGATAATGCCTGCCTCTATATCCCAAGTGCAAGGATTAAATGTGCTAAAGGTATAGGCCTCTATACCTGTCCTCCCAGTAATTAATTTTTTTTTCCTATAAAAAATACATAAATATTTATTAGTACGTATTTATATGTGTGCATGCATGTAAGTGCACCTGTGTTGTACTTGCTGCATGGAGTCAGAATTGGGTGTCAGATCCTGGAACTGGATTTATGGACAGCTTTAGCTGCAGATTCTGGGAGTTAAACCTGGGTCCCCTGCAACAACAGCAGTGCTCTTAACCTCTGAGCCATCTCTCCAGGCCTCTCACATCCTTTCTGAAAGCAAGTAAGTGGGGAAAAATTATAAGCAAGGCTGGCTTAGAGGCCTGCCTGGTCTACATAGCGTTCCCGGCCAGCTGGGTATCCTGTCCTCACAAAGATATTTAAAAGAAAGAAAGAGAAAGAGAAAGAAAGAGAGAGAAGAAAGAAGAAGAAAGAAAAGAAAGGAAAGGAAAGAAAGAAATAGAGGAGGGAGGGAGGAAGGGAGGAAAAGAGAGAACGTACTTAAATTTCATGAATTAGTTCAGTGCTGGTGGGGCCTTTCTGAAAAGTTTGATAGTATCTAGTGAAATGTGCTCTTTTGATAACTGTTCTATAGAGATAAAAATATTAACATTTGTATATATTATATAAACACTATATTTGGGATATTTTATGATACTGTTTCTAATGGAAAGTATTCAGAGCAGACCGTACATCAGCAATAACTATGGATATAACATTGTAATATGCCTATATTGTAGAGTATTGTGTTAAATCTATGTGTATTAGCCAGACATGGTATTTATTATGAGGTGAAGCATGGAAGATCAGGAGTTCAGGATGATCCTCACTACATAGTGAGTTTAGTTAAATGCTACAGGAGACCTTGTATCAAAAAAAAATATCAAGGAAACAAAAAAAAAAAACACTATATGTATTGACTTGGAGGGATGTTTGTGATACAGTGTTAAGACAGCCAAGTTATAAGTAGGTATAAGGCTAAAGGGATAACTCAGTGTAGGTGTTTATCTAACACACTTTTTTTTTTTTTTTTGGTGTTTTCAAGACAGGGTCCTCCTGTAGCCCCAGCTGTCCTGTGACTACCACTCTGTAGACCAGGCCGGCCTTGAATTCACAGAGATCCGCCTGCCTCTGCCTCCCTAGTGCTAGGATTAAGGCATGCGCCACCACGCCCAGGCTTAAAAAATGGTTCTTAGCCGCCATGTGGGTGCTGGGATTGAACCGGGGGTCCTCTCAAAAAGCGTCGGTGCGGGGTGCGTGGTGGCGACGCCTTTAATCCTAGCACTTGGGAGGCAGAGGCAGGCGGATCTTTGTGAGTTCAAAACCAGGCCTGGTCTACAGTAGTGAGTTTCCAGGACAGCTGGGACTACAGGAGACCCTGTCTGTCCGAAAAGACAAACCAAAAAAAAAACAAAAGCAGTCGGTGCTCTTAACCACTGAGTCCATCTCTCCACCCCCATCTAACATACTTTTTATAAAACAAACTTTGAGTAAGATATAGCAAGTGAACCAAACATTCTTTGTGTTCTGTAGGAGTAGACAGGACAATATACAAAGTAAGAGCGTAGTTTTTAATCTGCACTGCTTATTGCTCCTCCATAGTAGGAGCAATAAGTAAAAACTACTGGCCAAGGGAGATGGAGGGCAGAGGAGGAATTGCTGCCTTATTTTGGGTAGTCAAAGAAGGCCTCATTGAGACAGTGATTCAACCTTATTGTAAAATATAATACATACTAAAAATACTAAAACGTAAATTGAATGTATAATTTTATTGACTTTATATAAAGTTCACAACCATATAACCACCACCCACATACAGATGTTGAAGATGGCTTCCCAGAAGCCCAAGGCATTCCTGTTTCCAATTATATCCTTCCCATTAGAGGTAACTATTAATTTGGCTTTTCTATAGCATAGTAATTAGTCCCTTGTTTTCCTTATAGTTACATCCATAAATGAATGTATTTTTATTTCTGTCTTTTTAGTTTGTTATATATGGAATTATGTAGCATGTATTCACCTGTACTTTTCACTAGGTATTATCTATGTTTTTAAATTTTTTATTATTTTTATTTTATACATATGAGTGTTAAGCTGCATGTATTTAAGTGTGCCCGTGTTGTGCAGGTGCCCACAGAGGACAGAAGATGGTGTGAATCCCCAGGAAACTGGAGTTAGGGCATTGTTAGCCACCATGTGGATGCTGGGGTTTGAAACCTTGGTCTCTGCAAGAGCAGCAGTGCTCTTTAAAACTATTGAGCCATCTCTCCAGCCCCCTATTTTTTTTTTTTTTTTGTTTTTACATTAACATCCTTTATATTTTTTACTTCTTTATTTTTTTTATTTTTTAACAATAAGTAATAATTTATGAGTACAAGCATCCTTCATGTAAAACCAGTTTGCAAGCAGTTGTGCCCAAACACACAGCCCATGGGTCCCCACATCCAGCTGGGGGCAGCCCCCTATGTTTTTATGTGAGTAGCACTTTCTTTTTTTTACTATAACATATTTCATTGTTAATAACATCAGTTCATTTACTTATACTTTTTTTTTTTTTTTTTTTTTGTTTTGNCCATAGTAGGAGCAATAAGTAAAAACTACTGGCCAAGGGAGATGGAGGGCAGAGGAGGAATTGCTGCCTTATTTTGGGTAGTCAAAGAAGGCCTCATTGAGACAGTGATTCAACCTTATTGTAAAATTAATACATACTAAAAATACTAAAACGTAAAATTGAATGTATAATTTTATTGACTTTTTAAAGTTCACAACCATATAACCACCACCCACATACAGATGTTGAAGATGGCTTCCCAGAAGCCCAAGGCATTCCTGTTTCCAATTATATCCTTCCCATTAGAGGTAACTATTAATTTGGCTTTTCATAGTCATAGTAATTAGTCCCTTGTTTTCCTTTATAGTTACATCCATAAATGACAATGTATTATTTCTGTCTTTTTAGTTTGTTATATATGGAATTATGTAGCATGTATTCACCTGTACTTTTCACTAGGTATTATCTATGTTTTTAAATTTTATTTTTTTTTTTTTTCTAAATTTGAGTGTTAAGCTGCATGTATTTAAGTGTGCCCGTGTTGTGCAGGTGCCCACAGAGGACAGAAGAGGTGTTGAATCCCCAGGAAACTGGAGTTATGGGCATTGTTAGCCACCATGTGGATGCTGGGGTTTGAAACCTGGGTCTTCTGCAAGAGCAGCAGTGCTCTTTAATAATATTGAGCCATCTCTCCAGCCCCCTATGTTTTTTTTTTAATTATTTTATATTTTTACTTCTTTATTTTTTTATTTTTTAACAATAAGTAATAATTTATGAGTACAAGCATCCTTCATGTAAAACCAGTTTGCAAGCAGTTGTGCCCAACCCACACACGCCCAGGGCCCACCATCCAGCTGGGGGCAGCCCCCTATGTTTTTATGTGTAGCACTTTCTTTTTTGTTACTATAACATATTTCATTGTTAATAACATCAGTTCATTTTTACTTATACTTTTTTTTTTTTTTTTTTTTTTTTTGGTCTTTTCGAGACAGGGTCTCCCTGTAGTCCCAGCTGTCCTGGAACTCACTCTGTAGACGGCTGGCCTTGAACTCACAAAGATCCGCCTGCTCTCTGCCTCCCAAGTGCTAGGTATTAAAGCGCTGCGCACCACGCCCGGCTTACTTATACTTTTTTAGGGGATGGGGCAGCATCTCATTCTGCAGCCTGGCTGATCTGGAACTCAGTAGGTAGACCAGTGGGCTTTAAGCTTGCAGTGATCTCTTGCCTCTGGCCTACTGAGCACTAGGATTTTGTCTGAGCCATGCTCAGCTTTATTTTTACTTTTGTAGATACATGGGTAGTTAGTTTTAACTTTGGGGTATTATGGACAGTGTTGTTATGAACATTTAATGTATATAATAACCTTTGTTAGCCACTTTTCATTGTGACAAATACTGAGAAAATAAAGATTTGCTTTGACCCATGGTTTCAGGGTGTTCACAAGGCTACTTATCTCCATTGCTTCTGGGCCCATGCGTAGTGAGGCAGAACATCTTGTGGGGAGCAGGAAGTGGACCAAGGTGGAAACCCAACCTCATGGTAGGTAAGGCAGAGGGAAAGCCAGATCCCAGGGAAAATGCTTCTCAGACATGTCTCAGTGATGTACTTCCTCAAGAGGCCATACTTACTTCCTCCATTCTTTACCTCCTGGTTATCCATCTTATTATGAATCCATCAAAAGATCTTTTCCTGATCAGGTAAGAACCATCAGTGATCCAGTTACTTCCTAAGGCTTACTCTTTGAACATTGCATTGACAACTAGCCTTCATAACACATGAGCCTTTTGGGAAAGATCTCATCTCCAGATTGTAACATGCCCTATTCTATATCAACAATGCTTAAATTTTCATCTATCTGTTCTATCATCTATCACCTCTCTACCTACCTCTTCTATCTATCTATCTATCTATCTATCTATCTATCTATCTATCTATTTATTTTTGAGATGGGGTTCTCCTCTTAGCCCTGGATGGCCTGGAACTCTCAATGTAGAACTAGGTAATCTTGAACTCTGAATGTTTCTGTGAAGTATATGTCTAGAAATCAAAATTCTTATTTATAGAATGTATATATGAGAATATGTAATTTTTCCCTTTGAGAAAATGCCAAATATTTTGCCTTTATATAATAATTTGAGAGTTTTTGGCCAGGTGTGATTGTGCACTTTAATCCCAGTACTTGGGAGGCAGGGGCAGGCAGATTTTTTTTTTTTTGTCTTTTCGACGAGACAGGGTCTTCCTCTAGCCCCAGCTGTCCTGGGAACTCACTCTGTAGACCAGGCTGCAGGCAGATCTTTCTAGGTCAGCTGGAGCTACAAGGGAGACCCTGTTCCAAAAAGACCATAATAATAATAATAATAATAATAATAACAGAGTTTTTTTTTAATATCCACAGTAACCCTAAGATATTGTCAGACATTGGAAGTTTTAGAAATCTGGTGTTTATCTGGCATTATAGTAGTATCTTATTGTGGCTTAAGCTCCTATTATTTATTTATTTATTTATTTATTTATATTTATTTATTTATTTAGAGACAGAGTCTCCCTGTAGCCCCAGCTGTCCTGGAACTCACTTTGTAGATCAGGCTGGCCTTGAACTCACAGAGATTGGCCGCCTCTGCCTCCCGTGCCTGGGGACTAAATGCATGCACCACCCTGCCTGGCTAAGTTCTTTTTTAAATGTATTTGAATTTTCATATGTTGGTCATTTGGTTATTCTCTTTTCATGAAATGCCTTTCATATTTTTGCCCATTTTTTAAAAATTTTTTGTTTTATTTTAATTTATTTATTTATTTTTATTTATTTATTTATTATATTTTATTTATTTGTATGAATGTACTGTCTGCATGCAGGTCTGTGCACCCGTGTCGTGCAATGCCGAGGAGGTCAGAGAGGGTGTTGGATTCCCCTGGAACTGAGTTCTCCTGGAATTGGGTTACAGACGGTTCTCGCCGCCATGTGGGTGCTGGGATCGGATCCCAGGTCCTCTGCAAGAGCAGTCAGCGCTCTAACCGCTAGGGCCATCTCTCCAGCCCTTATTATTATTTTTTATTTTATGTGTATGGTGATTGCCTGCATATGTGTAAGTGCACCCATGTCATGCAGTGCCTGTGGAAATCAGAAGAGGATTGTTGGATTCCTTGGAACTGGAGATATAGCTGGCTGTTTAGCCACCATGTGGATGCTGGGAGCTGAACTCTAGTCCTCTCGCCAGAGCAGCCAATGTTCTAACCACAAGCCATCTCTCAAGCTCCATATTTACCTGTTTTAAAAATTGATTTCCCTCCAGCACTCGGGAGGCAGAGATAGGTGGATCTCTGTGGGTTCAAGGACAGCCTGGTCTACAGAGTGAGCTCCAGGAACACCTGGTACTTAAAAGGGAGACCCTGTCTCAAACAATCCAAAAAAATGTAAATCAAAAGAAAAAAAATAAAAAAAAAATGATTCTCTTGGGGCTGGAGAGGCTTGCCTAGATGGTTCCGACGCGCTGAAAGTCTTGAGAGGACCTGGGTTCGATCCTAGCACCCACATGGCTGCGAGAACCATCTGAAACTCCAAATGCCAGGAGAACTCCGATTCCAGGGGAATCCGACACCCTTCTGACCTCCAAAGCATTGCATGACACGGGTGCACAGACCTGCATGCAGACAGTACATTCATACAGACAATACAGAAATAAATAAAATAAAAATGTGTGTTTTGGTCTTTTCGAGACAGGGTCTCCCTGTAGTCCCAGCTGTCCTGGAACTCACTCTGTAGACCAGGCTGGCCTTGAACTCACAAAGATCCGCCTGCCTCTGCCTCCCAAGTGCTAGGATTAAAGGCGTGCGCCACCACGCCCGGCTTACTTATACTTTTTTAGGGGATGGGGCAGCATCTCATTCTGCAGCCCTGGCTGATCTGGAACTCAGTAGGTAGACCAGTGGGCTTTAAGCTTGCAGTGATCTCTTGCCTCTGGCCTACTGAGCACTAGGATTTTGTCTGAGCCATGCTCAGCTTTATTTTTACTTTTGATAGATACATGGGTAGTTAGTTTTAACTTTGGGGTATTATGGACAGTGTTGTTATGAACATTTAATGTATATAATAACCTTTGTTAGCCACTTTTCATTGTGACAAAATACCTGAGAAAATAAAGATTTGCTTTGACCCATGGTTTCAGGGTGTTCACAAGGCTACTTATCTCCATTGCTTCTGGGCCCATGCGTAGTGAGGCAGAACATCTTGGTGGGGAGCAGGAAGTGGACCAAGGTGGAAAACCTCATGGTAGGTAAGGCAGAGGGAAAGCCAGATCCCAGGGAAAATGCTTCTCAGACATGTCTCAGTGATGTACTTCCTCTAAGTAGGCCCTACTTACTTCCTCCATTCTTCTACCTCCTGGTTATACCATCTTATTATGAATCCATCAAAAGATCTTTTCCCTGATCAGGTAAGAACCATCAGTGATCCAGTTACTTCCTAAGGCTTACTCTTTGAACATTGCATTGACAACTAGCCTTCATAACACATGAGCCTTTTGGGAAAGATCTCATCTCCAGATTGTAACATGCCCTATTCTATATCAACATGCTTAAATTTTCATCTATCTTTCTATCATCTATCTACCTCTCTACCTACCTCTCTATCTATCTATCTATCTATCTATCTATCTATCTATCTATCTATTTATTTTTGAGATGGGGTCTCACTCTATAGCCCTGGATGGCCTGGAACTCTCAATGTAGACTAGGCTAATCTTGAACTCTGAATGTTTCTGTGAAGTATATGTCTAGAAATCAAAATTCTTATTTATAGAATGTCTATATTGAGAATATGTATATTTTCCCTTTGAGAAAATGCCAAACTATTTTCCTTTATAATAATAATTGAGAGTTTTTAGGCCAGGTGTGATTGTGCACACTTCTAATCCCAGTACTTGGGAGGCAGAGGCAGGCAGATCTTTTTTTTTTTTTTGGTCTTTTCGACGAGACAGGGTCTTCCTCTAGCCCCAGCTGTCCTGGAACTCACTCTGTAGACCAGGCTGCAGGCAGATCTTTCTAGGTCAGCTGGAGCTACAAGGGAGACCCTGTCTCAAAAAGACCATAATAATAATAATAATAATAATAATACTAGAGTTTTTTTTTTAATATCCACAGTAACCCTAAGATATTGTCAGACATTGGAAGTTTTAGAAATCTGGTGTTTATCTGGCATTATAGTAGTATCTTATTGTGGCTTAAGCTCCTATTTATTTATTTATTTATTTATTTATTTATATTTATTTATTTATTTAGAGACAGAGTCTCCCTGTAGCCCCAGCTGTCCTGGAACTCACTTTGTAGATCAGGCTGGCCTTGAACTCACAGAGATCTGCCTGCCTCTGCCTCCCAGTGCTGGGACTAAATGCATGCACCACCATGCCTGGCTAAGTTCTTTTTTAAAATGTATTTGAATTTTTCATATGTTGGTCATTTGGTTATTCTCTTTCATGAAATGCCTTTTCATATTTTTGCCCATTTTTTAAAAATTTTTTTGTTTTATTTAATTTATTTATTTATTTATTTATTTATTTATTTATTTATTTATTTATTTATTTATTTGTATGAATGTACTGTCTGCATGCAGGTCTGTGCACCCGTGTCGTGCAATGCCGAGGAGGTCAGAAGAGGGTGTTGGATTCCCCTGGAACTGGAGTTCTCCTGGAATTGGAGTTACAGACGGTTCTCAGCCGCCATGTGGGTGCTGGGGATCGATCCCAGGTCCTCTGCAAGAGCAGTCAGCGCTCTTAACCGCTAGGCCATCTCTCCAGCCCTTATTATTATTTTTTATTTTATGTGTATGAGTGTATTGCCTGCATATGTGTAAGTGCACCCATGTCATGCAGTGCCTGTGGAAATCAGAAGAGGATGTTGGATTCCTTGGAACTGGAGATACAGATGGCTGTTAGCCACCATGTGGATGCTGGGAGCTGAACTCTAGTCCTCTGCAAGAGCAGCCAATGTTCTTAACCAAAGCCATCTCTCAAGCTCCATATTTACCTGTTTTTAAAAATTGATTTCCCTCCCAGCACTCGGGAGGCAGAGATAGGTGGATCTCTGTGGGTTCAAGGCCAGCCTGGTCTACAGAGTGAGCTCCAGGACACCTGGTACTAAAAGGGAGACCCTGTCTCAAAAATACCAAAAAAAGTGTAAAATCAAAAAGAAAAAAAAATTGATTTCCCTTGGGGCTGGAGAGATGGCCTAGTGGTTAAGAGCGCTGAAAGCTCTTGCAGAGGACCTGGGTTCGATCCCTAGCACCCACATGGCTGCCGAGAACCATCTGAAACTCCAATTCCAGGAGAACTCCAGTTCCAGGGGAATCCGACACCCTCTTCTGACCTCCAAAGCATTGCATGACACGGGTGCACAGACCTGCATGCAGACAGTACATTCATACACATACAGAAATAAATAAAATAAAATAAAAATTTTTAAATAAAAAAAAAAATAAAAAAATTGATTTCCCCTCTTATTGATTTGTGGGAGTACAGATTCTAGATATCACGCCTTTGTCTAATATTTTCTTTCAATTTTGTTCAGGGACATAAAGTGAAGGGTATTACTGGTTGAGTATAGCACTTATAAAGACCCTAAGAAGGAGTATTTTTTTTTTCTCTTTTAGTCTTTTTGAGACAGGATCTCCCTTTTAGTCCCAGCTGGCCTGGAGCTCACTCTGTAGACCAGGCTGGCCTTGAACTCACAGAGATCTGCCTGTCTCTAGAAGGAGTATTTTTTAATTGAAAAAATGTTAATACATTTTATATTTATTTGTGAGAGAGAGAGAGAGAGAGAGAGAGAGAGAGAGAGAGAGTGCTTGCATATACCAGTAGGTTTGGGTGAAATGAAGAATTGGATTTATAGGAAAAATAAGAAAGCCCTTACTAGCAGGTAAATGTGCTTGGTGAATATCACACTTGAATATTCTGTGATATCTTCCATAAAGAGCTAGTAAGGTTGACAGTACATGTACATATGATCTGAGAGGTGAATCAAGATGATTGGAAACCTTTTAAAAACTTTTTAAATTAATTAATTTATTTTATTATTTTTTATGTGTATGCGTGTACTGTCTGCATGTAGGTTGGTGCACCTATGTCATGCAGTGCCGCACAGGTCAGAAGAGGGCGTCGGATTCCCCTGGAACTGGAGTTGAAGACGGTTCTCAGCCGCCATGTGGGTCTGGGAATGGAACCCGGGTCCTCTGCAAGAGCTTTCGGTGCTCCTAACTGCTGAGCCATCTCTCCAGCTCCTTAAAAACTTTAAAAAATATTTATTTTTATTTATTTGTATTGTGTGTAACTGTGTGAGTGTGTGCCGTGTGTGGGGGATCCATGAGACTAAAAAAGGGCATTGGGGGCTGGAGAGATGGCCTACCGGTTAAGAGCTCCTCTTGCAGAGGACCTGGGTTCGGTCCCCAGCACCCACATGGCAGCTGAGAACTGTCCTTAACTCCAGTTCCAGGGCAATCCAACGCCCTCTTCTGACTTCTGCGGCATTGCATGACACAGGTGCACAAAACACACATGCAGACAGTACATTCATACACATAGAAAAATAAATAAAATTTAAAGAAAAGAAAAAGAAAAAGGGCATTGGATTCTCTGAAGCTCGAGTTACAGGTGGGTCCTCTGGAAGAGCAGTAAACACTCTCAACAGCTGAGCCATCTCTCCAGCCCTATTTGTTTATTTAGTTGTTTGTTTGTTTATTGTCTTTTTTGAGACAGATCTGTGTAGCCCCAGCCAGAATTCTCTGTTGTACAGAGATCTGCCTGCCACTTCCTCCCAAGTGCTGGGATTAAATGCATGCACCACCACACTTGGCTTCTAGACACCCCCCCCTTTTTTTGTTTGGTCTTTTTGAGACAGGGTCTTCCTGTAGCTCCAGCTATCCTGGAACTCACTCTGTAGACCAGGCTGGCCGTGAACTCACAAAGATCCGCCTGCCTTTGCCTCCCAAGTGCTAGGATTAAAGGCGTGCACCACCACTCCCTGCTAGACCCTTTTTAAAAATAAAAAATAGTGGAGTGCACAGAGCTTAGATCAGGGATTTCCCAGGACCACCTGAAGCACAGGTAGGAGCTGGGCACTTCAGCCAGGCGGATTCTTGGATAATTCTATCACAGGGTTGCTGGATAAGCGTCTCATTGGTTTGTCGGATAATTCAATCATTGTCTTGCAGGGGCAGAGTCTCCCTGCTAGCTGCTATAAGAGGTGGGCCTGTTGCCACTGTGAGACTTGAGTGCACAGAGCTTAGATCGGAGATTTCCCAGGACCATCTGAAGCACAGAGTATCAGGGCGCAGGCTAAACAGGCATATCTGCGACACCCCCCACCCCGAATTGCTGAGGGAGTGTCCAAGTGGATTCTTTGGAGAACCTTCAGAACAGAAAGGGAAGAGTGAGTTAGACTTCCAATAGAAAGCCTAAAACTTAGACAAGTCAACACTCCATAAGCAAGAAGAAAAACAAATCAGTCAAACAAACAACGAAGGCATCTGAAGGAGGCAAGCAAAGCAGGCCTTCAACACAGTGAAGAGGCATTTGGGATTTGCATTGAAATACAGGCAAAGAGAAACCCACATGCCAGGGACACGACGAAGGGACAACATGGGAAAGGTGCAGGATAATTCCACACCAAGCTCTACCAACCCTGTGAGAGATTCCTACAGTGGGATCCCCTTGGGGATGGCCCAGGATACAGATCTTAGAAGAACAATTGTGGACATACTCAAATAAAATTAAAAATATTTATTTTGTGCGTATATTCGCGTGAGTATGGGCACAACATGTGTGTGGAGGTCAGGGGACAGCTTTCTGGAGTGGGTTCTTACCTTTCACATGGCTCAGGTAGGGTCTCTCGTTTCTGCTGCTGTGCTGCATACTGCTGGCTAGTGCTGGCCTGGGTGCTTATCAGAGATTTTCCTATCTCTGCCTTCTAAGTAACACAGATGCGCACCACTGTATCCTGTTTTTTATATGGGTTCCTGGGATTGAAATCAGATTGTTAGGCTTGTATAATAGCTGTTTTCCTGCTGAGGCATCTCTCAGGCCTGGGAATTTTTTAAAATTTATTAATCTCATCTAGACTTTATTAATTTCATTCCTTTGGTGTTATCCGACACATTTCTTTTTTGTAAAACTTTTTATTTATTATCTTATGTGTATGAATGTACTGTCTGCATGTAGGTTGGTGCACCCGTGTTGTGCAATACCACAGAGGTCAGAAGAGGGTGTCAGATTCCCCTGGAACTGGCATTAAAGACAGTTCTTAGCCGCCATGTGGGTGCTGGGAATCGAACCCAAGGCCTGGGAATTTTTAAGTAATGTCCAGTGATATTTGCTGCTTTGAGAAGAAAATCTATTATATTTTACTAAAAGACCAGTTTGAGCCAGGTGTGGTGGCTAACGCCTTTAATCCCAGCACTTGGGAGGCAGAGGCGGGTGGATCCCTATGAGTTCAAGGCTAGCCTGGTCTACAGAGTAAGCTCCAGGCCAGCTGAGACTAAAAAAGGAAGACCCTGTCTCAAAAATACAAAATAAATAAATAAATAAATAAATAAATGACCAGTTTGAATTTGGTCGGCTTACAGCTATGTGACATTGAACAGTTTTCATCTACAAATTGGAAACAATGCTTAGTACACAAGGATTTTTACAAGAATTATTAGTTGTAACACATGCACANTTTCCTACCTGCTTCCAGTGGGCTTTCTGGGGACAAGCTCATGAAAGGATCCGTTGGTAAAGTCACTAAGCCACAAAGTAGTGAGACCCTGATCCCACTGAAAAGCAACCTTGACGGTCGTCAGTGTAAATGTCCCAGTGAACTAATGGCGATAGGCTTGATTCTCCTGTGTGTGGCAGCCTCATGTTAGGCTCGAAAGACAAAGGGATGACCATCCCTGCCTTTACTCTCTCTTTTGAGGGGAGAGGGGATCACACATTGACATGAAAAAGGACATAACCTTCAAGGTTATGGAAAATTCAAGTTAAGACTCTGACAGGATAGGGCTGAGGGAAGGGATGGGGAACTCCAGATAGGTAAATTTTTTTTTGGTCTTTTCGAGACAGGGTCTCCCTGTAGTCCCAGCTGTCCTGGAACTCACTCTGTAGACCAGGCTGGCCTTGAACTCACAAAGATCCACCTGCCTCTGCCTCCCAAGTGCTAGGATTAAAGGCGTGTGCCACCACGCCTGGCTCTGTACATCTTTTTAAAAAAATGGTAAAATTATTATTTTTTTATGTGTATGAGTATACTGTCTGCATGTAGGTTGGTGCACCCGTGTCGTGCAATGCCTCGGAGGTCAGAAGAGGGAGTTAGATTCCCCTGGAACTGGAGTTAAAGATGGTTCTCATCCGCCATGTGGGTGCTGAGGATCGAACCTGGGTCCTCTGCAAGAGCAGTTGGTGCTCTTAACCGCTAGGCCATCTCTCCAGCCCCTTAAGCTTTTTTTATATCTTATTATTTTATATATATGAGTGTTATTACCTGCATGTATGTTAAGTACAACTGTGTTGGGCAATGCCTTTGGAAGTTAGAAGAGGGCGTCAGATCCCCTGGAACTGGAGTTACAGATGGTTGTTAGCCACCATGTGGGTGCTGGGAATTGAACCCAGGTTCTTTGCAAGAGCAGTCAGTGCTCTTAACCAATGAGCCATGTCTCCAGCCCCTAATTTAATTTGTTTGTTTTGGTATTTTTTGAGACAGAGTCTCCCTGTAGCCCCAGCTGGCCTGGAACTCGATTTGTAGACCAGGTTGGCCTTGAACTCATAGAGTCCCAAGTGCTGGGATTAAAAGAGTAATTCAATGTTTTAATTAGTGTGCACAGTATTAGGTTTCCTATGGCATTTTCATTTATTTATTTATTTATTTATTTATTTATTATTTTTTATGTGTATGAGTATACTGTCTGTATGTAGGTTGGTGCACCCATGTTGTGCAGTGCCGTGGAGGTCAGAAGAGGGCATTGGATTCCCCTGGAACTGGAATCGAAGATGGTTCTTAGCTACCATGTGGGTGCTGGGAATTGAACCCGGGTCCTCTGCAAGAGCAGTCGGCACTCCTAACTGCTGAGCCACCTCTCCAGCCCCTCCCTATGGCATTTCAAGGAAAGTCTGTCCTATTCTCCTGAACCCTTTGTTCATTCCCCCACTCTACTGCTATTTCAACATAATCTTGGGTTGTGGGTCTTTGCTTAAATGTAAGGTTAATGTTTAAATGCTTTCTGATTGTCTCCTACAGTAATTGAGCAAGTGTTTATCAAATGCCTTCTACCACTGTGACACTTCAGGATTGCAGACACAAAGCTAAAGAAGAGAACATATGCCCTCAGGAAGTTCACAGTCAGTACAAAGACACAGGGGTCAGTAATAATCTGTAGTCAATATTAAAAGGTTGAGAAGAGCTCCATAGAATCAAAGAGAAGGTAGTGCTTGACAAGGCTTGAACATGTGAGGGGATTCATGGACTAAACTATGCATGACCTGAATCTTAAGAAACAAAACAAAACAAAAACCAGGTAGCTGGAGTAGGGACTCTGGCTAAGAAGGAGGGAGCGGACAGTCCTTGGGGGAGCAAGGCACAAGAGAGTGCTGTGTGCTTGGATGAACTATGGGTATTTGGATGTGTCTAGAGGGAAAAGTGCCTGAGGGGAAGTACTAGGAAGATGGGCTTGAGGTGTGGGCAGAGACTAGGCCATGTAGGGCCATAAATGAGATGTGGAGTTCGAGTGTTAGTCTATGTTAGTGGGGAACTCTTGAAATATAGTATGTTGAGCCATGGTGAATAGTTTGACAAGTAGAGAAGGTTAGAACCAGGAGCTGGTCTCTAGGAAGTCCAGGGAGGGATATTTAAAACAGTGTAAAATCCAAGATGATTATGTGAAATAATGATGTATTCTGTTGTATTTTTCTATAGGGAGGAATATAACAAGACATTTAATGACTTAATTAAAAGTCAAAATACTAAATTAAAGCGTAAATAAGAAGTGAAAAGTTAGCAAACTTAGAAAACTTTGTGAAGCAAATGTGAGAGAGAACAGTTTTTTTTTTCTTTTGAGAGAGTTCATGTAGCACAGACTGGCCTTGCTGTGTAACTGAGGATGACCTTGATGTTCTGATGCCCTTGCCTCTACCTCCTGAGTGGTGGGATCACAATGCCACCAGGCCCAGTTTATGCAATGCTAGTAATCAAACCAAGGCGAACACTCTACAAACTGCACTATATCACAGCCCCAAGAAACAGGATTTTTTGTATCTTTTTGAGACAGGGTCTCCCTGTAGCCCCAGCTGGCGTGGAACTTAGTATGTAGACCAGGCTGGTCTTGATCTCACAGAGATCCACCTGCCTCTGCCTCCCAAGCCCTGGTATTAAAGGTGTGAAACATGCCCACCTCTTTTTTTTTTCTTTTTTTTTTGACATGGAGTTTCAGGGGGTTGTTAGCCACCATATGGGTGCTAGGAATCAAACCTGGGTCCTCTGTAAGAGCAGACAGTGCTCTTAATGGCTGAGCCATCCCTCCAGCCCCAACAAGACATATTTTTAAGAAAAAAAAAAAAGATTAATATAATTTAAAGAAAATAGGAGGCTGGAGAGATGGCCTATCCCCAGCACCCACATGGTGGCTGAGAACCATCTTTAACTCCAGTTCCAGGGGAATCCGACGCCCTCTTCTGACCTCTGCGGCATTGTACGACCCGGGTGCACAAACCTACATGCAGACAGTACATTCATACACAAAAAAATAAATAAAATTAAAGAAAGAAAATACGTGTCTTCAAAGATAAAATGAGACTTTAATTTTGCTGTCCTGGAAACCACAATTTTCTGTCTCTGTGTCAGTAATGATACAGATTCTGTGTATGATTGGCTGTTTTCATATTTTCATTCAAAGATTAGTATTGCCAACAATATCTGATTTGGGATTGGAATTTAGCTTAAAAAGCAGATTGGTGGTTAGGGCTAGTATTTGATACTAATTAGCAGAAATCATTCCATTGGGGGAAAATTGCATTTGTTTATGCATGAGCACAATTGTTCTGTAATTCAGTGTTGCCAAATATTCAGTGAGGTCTGGATTGGAATGTGGCAGCTCACTGATGCTGAGGAGAAATTTTGTTTAATCTTTGTCTTTGTAAAAGAAGCTGATTAAAGCTGTCGGTTTTTTCTATTTTAGAATGAAGTATTTTTTCTTTCTTCCTTCTGTTACCATAATTTTATTTTTATGCTTTCAAAAAGTTGAAGATTTAATTAAAGTAACATTATTTTTCCTTCTCCTGATAACAGCTTTCTTGTCTCCCTAGTAGCTTGATTCACCAGATATTTTTTCTAAATATTTTTCTACATGAACAGTTACAGCATATTTCCAGGATAGTTCTAATTTGTTGATGTATTTCCCCTTTAAAATTAAATATTTTATGAAATACATATATATATATATATATATATATATATACACATACACANTTGTCCTTTTGAGACAGGGTCTCCCTGTATCCCCAGCTGTCCTGGAACTCACTCTGTAGACCAGGCTGGCCTTGAACTCACAAAGATCTGCTTGCCTCTGCCTCCCAAGTGCTAGGATTAAAGGCATGCGCCACCACTCCCGGCTATGAAGTATATATATATATTTTTTTGTTTTGTTTTGTTTTTGTTTAATCTTGTTTTTTTTTTTATTTTATTTTTCTCTACGTGTATGAATGTACTGTCTGCATGCATGTCTGTGCACCCGTGTCCTGCAATGCCATGGAGGTCAGAAGAGGGTCTCAGATTCCCCTGGAACTGGAGTTCTCCTGGAATTGGAGTTGCAGACGGTTCTCAGCCACCATGTGGGTGCTGGGAATTGAACCCAGGTCCTCTGCAAGAGCAGTCGGCACTCAACTGCTAGGCCATCTCTCCAGCCCCATGAAATATATTTTAAAACTTTTGTTTTATCTTTTTTTTTATGTTTTCCTAAATAAGGATTAGTAAAGTTGCTATGTTTCCAGAAAGTCAGAATAGGGCTCTTTGACTGGTCAGTCATAATACCATGATTCAACACCTTCTATTTAGGTAATCAGAATTTACTGTCTGATAAAATATTTCAGATTTGTTGAGTGTCTTTCATTGATAGCATTCCTTTAGGGTCATTTCCCTTGGAACTTTTGTACATCATAGGTTTATGTGAATGAAACATTTTCTTTCCTATTTTTTTTTTTTGCTAAATTTTCTTTTCAAAAATATTCATTTGTGTATGTGTCCGTGCACTTGTGTAATTGTTTGCCTGCTGCATGTATATATGTGAACCACATGAGTGCCTAGTAACCACAGAGGAGGAGGCTGGATCCCCTGGAACTGGAGTTATAGACTGTTGTTTGCCACCATGTGGGTGTCTTTAGGTGAGGATTTTTTCACATCAATTATATTTGTAGAAGAAAGGATTTACTATTTGAAGGGCAGATATTACTCTTTTGTGCGTGCGTGCGTGTGTGTGTGTGTGTGTGTGTGTGTGTGTGTGTGTGTGACAGGATCTTACCTGGAACTTTCATTTCTCCTGCCACAGCTTCCCAATGCTGGGATTACAGGCCTGCAATACCAGCCCTAGCCAAGATTTTTTGAAAAATCAAATGTGAGAAATTAAGAAAGGAGCTATTGGGGGACATTGCATTTTTCTTTATTTTTCAGTTGACTGATGACTAACTAAATATAGCTGACATGCTTACCTGATGAAAGGAAACAAGCAAGTAGAAGTTTCTTTTTGCTTTTTTAAAAATTTTGTGTCGGGGCTGGAGAGATGGCTCAGTGGTTAAGAGCACCAACTGCTCTTGCAGAGGACCTGGGTTTGATCCCCAGCACCCACATGGCGGCTAAGAACCATCTTTAACTCCAGTTCCAGGGGAATCTGACGCCCTCTTCTGACATCCGAGACATTGCACAACACAGGTGCACCAACCAACATGCAGACAGTACAATCATACACATAAAAAATAAATAAATTAAAAATTAATAAAACAAAAAATTTTGTGTGTATGGAGTGTAATGCCTGCATGTACATAAGTGCACCAGTGTCATGCAACGTCGTCTGAGGAGATCAGAAGAGGGCATTGAATTCCCCTGGAACTGGAGTTAAGAATGGTTGTGTGACGCCAGGCGTGGTGGCACACGCCTTTAATCCTAGCACTTGGGAGGCAGAGGCAGGCGGATCTTTGTGAGTTCAAGGCCAGCCTGGTCTACAGAGTGAGTTCCAGGACAGCTGGGGCTACAAGGAGACCCTGTCTCGAAAAGACCAAACCAAAAAAAAAAAATTTAAATTGAGCTTGTGAAACAGTAATAATAGTAACATTTCCACTGCTAGGAATCTGCAATTAGATATGAAATCCTGGGTCCTTTGTTTAGTTTCTGATAGTACATTTTTGACAATAAAGATTTGAAGGCTGCAAAACAATTGTTTACAAACACATATATGTGCACACGTGTGTGTGTGTATATGTCTGTGTATGCTACCTGAGTGAGTACCCTAAAGATATTACTGTACAGCTCGACTGACCTGGAATTTGAGATTATCACGCCTCTTCCTCCTAGGTGCTGTGTAACCAGGATGGGCTTTATCTTTGATACAGGGTCTTCCTGTATAGCTAAGCTGGCCAGATTACTATGTAGCTAAAGGTGGCCTGGAACTGGAGGTCCACCTGCCTCAGCCTCCCCAGTATTTCCTGCGTCATTCATATGACAAACATGACTCCCATGTTTAACGCGCCTCCAGGCAAGTTCCATGGTTGGGACAAGGAGGAGGAGGTAGAGCGGAGTGGAGAGATACAGGCTTCACTGGTACACTTGCACTGGCAATCACTCTTCAATTAGAGGCTTAGAGTCCCAGGTTCAGTCACACAGTTTCCCACATCACAGAGTCCTGCCCAGTCCTGTCATCCTGAGAGAAGTGTAAAGTTACATGCCCGGCAGCCACACTCCCACTGTGCCACCCCGAAGGCAACACGCATGACCTTCCACAGCGGAAAGCAAATGGCCAGTGTCAGTCCTCTGAGCACTGTTCTACCCGACAGTGGCTAAACACTCCTGTTCACAGTTCTGGAGACCTTGTCTCTGGAACCCAGGACCTCTGCCGAACCCAGCACGCATGCGCACTGGAAACCTGTTAACTGCAATACCGCCTACAGTGTGAATTAATTTATGCGCGTTCCCACCATGCAGCACGGGCACGCAGTTAGCCCTCGTCCCCACCCGAATATGTGTTGATGTGTGTCACCTGGGAAGACAGCTCCCCAGAGGGACCCCACAACAATCAAAACCCTTCTCCAGAACCAGAACCCTCTCTACCCCCATTCTGGTCCAATCCGGAAATGCAGTTGCTAGAGAATGGCGGAGCACAAGGGCCTGTGGGTAACGTAGTCCCGCCTTTCTGTACCAGGCTATCCTTGCTAACCCTGATCCTCTCAATGGACAGACGTTGAGAGGGGCGGCGACACCCGTACTGCAGCTGTGTGTGCCTGGCCTCAAACAACTTGCTGTGTAGTTGACCATGTCCATTTCTCCTGCCTCCAACTCCTGAGCGCTTGTGCAATCACAATGGTTCATGTGTGATGGGGATGGAAAGCAGAGCTTCACGCATGTAGGCATGCACTCTACCACTGAGCCACACTGTAGCTTCCGAGTGAGGGACTTTAATTTTTAATATTTTTATTACTTTTACTCTGTGTGTGTGCATGTGCCTGTGTGTGTGTATGTCTGTCCACAAATCCAACGGAATAATTTGGAATAATTGTTTTTGGATACCTACATCCCCGTGTGTACAAATAGGCATTCTTAAAATTCAGATGGCCTAGCGGTTAAGAGCGCCGATCGCTCTTAAAGAGGACCCGGGTTCGATCCCCAGCATCCACATGGCGGCCGAGAACCGTCTGAAACTCCAATTCCAGGAGAACTCCANCCATCTTTAATTCCAGTTCCAGGGGAATCTGATGCCCTCTTTAAAAAAAAAAAAAAGAAAGAAAGAAAGAGTCATTGGTCTGTTTTGGATGGTTTTGTAACATTATGTCTTTCTTTTTTTACATTATATCTTTTTGAAAACTTTAATTATAAATGTTTATTTCTGTACTCTTGACCAATCATATTAATACAAGTTGAGCATCTCTAATAAGAAAATCCAAAATCTGAAACCCCCAAACATTTTTCTCTTTTGAGATAGCATCTTGCTCTGTAGTCCAGGTTACCAGCTTTCAGCAATTGACAATTGACTAGTTTGATCAGTCAGTAGCCATCAACATGAAAGCAAGACCTTCCATCATAGATTATATATCACTTGCTGAAAATTAGATGACCATTAGCATTTTAATAATTTTTTTTTTTTTGTCTTTTTTGAGACAGGTTCTCCCTTGTAGCCCCAGCTGGCCTGCCTGGAACTTGCTCTGTAGACGAGGCTGGCCTTGAGCTCACAGAAATCCACCTGCCTCTGCCTTCTGAGTGCTGGGATTAAAGGCATGGGCTACCACACCTGGAAAAATAATGTATCTTTAATATATGTATCTTTTTAGACATGATATTTTATACCACATAGGGTAAGTAGAACAACATACAGTGACAAATTTAAAAACTCATATGATGTGCTTTATTTCAATGCTTACTTTATTGTGATGATCTAGATACAAACCGATACTATAAGGTATACCAATATTGCTTCTAATCCACAGACATGGGCTAGCTTCCCACTTAGCAGATCTGTAATTTCTTTGTACAATATCTTGCAATTTCAACGTACAAGTTTTTTAATCTTCTTGGTTAAGGGCTGGAGAGATGAGAGCGCCGACTGCTCTTGCAGAGGACCCAGGTTCGATCCCAGCACCCACATGGTGGCTGAGAACCATCTTTAACTCCAGTTCCAGGGGAATCTGATGCTCTCGTCTGACCTCTGGGGCATTGCACAACACCAACCTGCATGCAGACAGTATATTCATACACATAAAAAAAAAATAAATTAAAAAAAACACACAAACTTATTCCTAGCTGGGTTTTTTGTTTTGTTTTGTTTTTGGTCTTTTCGAGACAGGGAGGTCTCGAAAAGACCAAAAACAAAAAGAAGAAAGAAAGAAAGGAAGAAAGAAAGAAAGAAAGAAAGAAAGAAAGAAAGAAAGAAAGAAAGAAAGAAAGAAAGAAGAAAGAAAGTAAAAGATCTGCCTGCCTCAGCTTCCCAAGTGCTAGGATTAAAGGCGTGCGCCACCACGCCCGGTTTATTTTTATTTTTATTTTTACTTATTTATTTTTTTGTCTTTTCGAGACAGGGTCTCCCTGTAGCCACAGCTGTCCTGGAACTCACTCTGTAGACCAGGCTGGCCTTGAACTCACAAAGATCTACCTGCCTCTGCCTCTGCCTCCCAAGTGCTAGGATTAAAGGTGTGTGCCACCACGCCCGGCTTATTTTTATTATTTTTTAAGGGAGTCACAAAACAGTTGTTTTCAGATCAAATTGACATTGCTCAGTTTGCCATACAATTAGGTAATTGGTGCTAGCATCCACAGATGAGGGATACCATTCATCGTTTGTTTTTCTGGGACTGTGTTACTTCACTCAGCATGGTATCTTTTAGCTCTAGCCATTTACCTGCAAAGCTCATGATGTCATCTTTCTTTACCGCTGCATAGAACTCTATTGTGTTGGGCTGGAGAGATAGCCTAGCGGTTAAGAGCACCGACGCTCTTGCAGAGGACCCGGGTTCGATCCCCAGCATCCACATGGCGGCTAAGAACCGTTTGTAACTCCAATTCCAGGAGAACTCCAGTTCCAGGGGAATCCGAGACCCTCTTCTGACCTCCGCGGCATTGCACGACACGGGTGCACAGACCTGCATGCAGACAATACATTCATACACATACAAAAATAAATAATAAAAAAAAAAAAAAAGAACTCTATTGTGTAGAATGTAACACATTTTTCTATCCCACTCATCAGTTGAGGGGCACTTGGTTGGTCCAGCTCCTTGCTAATGTGAAGAGAGCTGCAAATAAAAAATGTGCTTTGCAGAATTTATCTTTGTGGTAAAGATGAGTCTTGTGGGTACATCCCAGGAGTGGTAATGGCTGGGCACAGGTGCAAGTTCATTCCAAGTCTGCAAAGGTTTCTCCACACTGCGTCTGTAGGGGCTGCATGAGTTTACATTTCCTTCACCAGCAGGGATGAGTGGTTTCCTCGTTCACCCTCTTTTCCCCAAAACCTCATCTAGCACTTGGTATCAGTTGTTTTACTTGATCCTAGCCAGCTTATTGGATAAGATGATATCTTAAGGGGTTTTAATTTGCATTTCATCCTTAACGATTAGTGATGTTGAACACTTCGTATTTTTTTATTTTAATTTTAATTTATTTTTTTTAATGTCTATGATGTACTGTCCTGCATGTAGGTTGGTGCACCTGTGGTCGTGCAATGCCGCGAGGTCAAGAAGAGGGTGTCGGATTCCACTGAAACTGGAGTTGAGAGGTTCTCAGCCCCGCCATGTGGGGGGGGGGTGCTGGAATGAACCCGTTCCCTCTGCAATAGTGGTTGGCGCTCTTAACCCATATGCCATCCCTCCAGCCCCTGTTGAACACTTCTCTTTTTTTAATTTTATTTATTTTTGTATGTTATATAATGTACTGTCTGCATGTAGAATTGTGCACCGGTGTCATGCAATGCTCAGAGGTCAAAGAGTCTCTCGGATCCCCTGGATCTGGAGTTCTCCTGAATTGGGGAGTTATAGATTGTTCGTAGCCCGCCATGGATTCTCAGCCATCTCTAATTCCCCTAATTCCCATCACTTTGTGAAGTCTTTGTTCAGCGCTTTGCTCCATCTATTGAGTGGGTCCATTTGTTTTCTTTCTCCTTTGTTTTTTGAGTAGTTTATATATTCTGGAAATCAATGCTTTGTCAGATCTATCTGTGGTGAAGATTTTTTCCCTCTCACTCTGTGGGGTTTTCCTTCACTTCCTTGATTTGTTTCGTTTGATGTACAGAAGTTTTTTTTTTTAATTTTTTTAATTATTTATTTCTGTATTGTTGNCTAGGATTAAAGGCGTGCACCACCACTCCCTGCTAGACCCTTTTTAAAAATAAAAAATAGTGGAGTGCACAGAGCTTAGATCAGGGATTTCCCAGGACCACCTGAAGCACAGGTAGGAGCTGGGCACTTCAGCCAGGCGGATTCTTGGATAATTCTATCACAGGGTTGCTGGATAAGCGTCTCATTGGTTTGTCGGATAATTCAATCATTGTCTTGCAGGGGCAGAGTCTCCCTGCTAGCTGCTATAAGAGGTGGGCCTGTTGCCACTGTGAGACTTGAGTGCACAGAGCTTAGATCGGAGATTTCCCAGGACCATCTGAAGCACAGAGTATCAGGGCGCAGGCTAAACAGGCATATCTGCGACACCCCCCACCCCGAATTGCTGAGGGAGTGTCCAAGTGGATTCTTTGGAGAACCTTCAGAACAGAAAGGGAAGAGTGAGTTAGACTTCCAATAGAAAGCCTAAAACTTAGACAAGTCAACACTCCATAAGCAAGAAGAAAAACAAATCAGTCAAACAAACAACGAAGGCATCTGAAGGAGGCAAGCAAAGCAGGCCTTCAACACAGTGAAGAGGCATTTGGGATTTGCATTGAAATACAGGCAAAGAGAAACCCACATGCCAGGGACACGACGAAGGGACAACATGGGAAAGGTGCAGGATAATTCCACACCAAGCTCTACCAACCCTGTGAGAGATTCCTACAGTGGGATCCCCTTGGGGATGGCCCAGGATACAGATCTTAGAAGAACAATTGTGGACATACTCAAATAAAATTAAAAATATTTATTTTGTGCGTATATTCGCGTGAGTATGGGCACAACATGTGTGTGGAGGTCAGGGGACAGCTTTCTGGAGTGGGTTCTTACCTTTCACATGGCTCAGGTAGGGTCTCTCGTTTCTGCTGCTGTGCTGCATACTGCTGGCTAGTGCTGGCCTGGGTGCTTATCAGAGATTTTCCTATCTCTGCCTTCTAAGTAACACAGATGCGCACCACTGTATCCTGTTTTTTATATGGGTTCCTGGGATTGAAATCAGATTGTTAGGCTTGTATAATAGCTGTTTTCCTGCTGAGGCATCTCTCAGGCCTGGGAATTTTTTAAAATTTATTAATCTCATCTAGACTTTATTAATTTCATTCCTTTGGTGTTATCCGACACATTTCTTTTTTGTAAAACTTTTTATTTATTATCTTATGTGTATGAATGTACTGTCTGCATGTAGGTTGGTGCACCCGTGTTGTGCAATACCACAGAGGTCAGAAGAGGGTGTCAGATTCCCCTGGAACTGGCATTAAAGACAGTTCTTAGCCGCCATGTGGGTGCTGGGAATCGAACCCAAGGCCTGGGAATTTTTAAGTAATGTCCAGTGATATTTGCTGCTTTGAGAAGAAAATCTATTATATTTTACTAAAAGACCAGTTTGAGCCAGGTGTGGTGGCTAACGCCTTTAATCCCAGCACTTGGGAGGCAGAGGCGGGTGGATCCCTATGAGTTCAAGGCTAGCCTGGTCTACAGAGTAAGCTCCAGGCCAGCTGAGACTAAAAAAGGAAGACCCTGTCTCAAAAATACAAAATAAATAAATAAATAAATAAATAAATAAATAAATGACCAGTTTGAATTTGGTCGGCTTACAGCTATGTGACATTGAACAGTTTTCATCTACAAATTGGAAACAATGCTTAGTACACAAGGATTTTTACAAGAATTATTAGTTGTAACACATGCACACATTATTAATGTTTGTTTGTTTGTTTTGGCTTTTTGACAGTCTTATGCAGTCTTGTACCCCAGGCTGGCTTTCAACTCTTGTAGCCAAGGATGGCCTTGAGCTTCTGGTGCTTCTGCCTTTTACTTGCCTGTACTGGGATTGCAGGGTTATGCCTGCCTGGCTCAGTGAACTAGCACTATCTCAGTGTGTATGTCACATGAGGTAGCTACTCTGTACATCTTTTTTATTTTATTTCTTATTTTTAAAATTTTTTTTTAAAATTTTATTTATTTTTGTATGTGTATGAATGTACTGTCTGCATGTAGGTTTGTGCACCCGTGCCGTGCAATGCTGCGGAGGTCAGAAGAGGGTCTTGGATTCCCCTGGAACTGGAAAGTTCCAGGGGAATCCGACACCCTCTTCTGACCTCCTTGGCATTGCATGACACGGGTGCACAAACCTACATGCAGACAGTACATTCATACACATACAAAATAAATAAAATTTTAAAAATAAAGTATTCATAGATGACATCCTTGGCCTAAGACTTTCTGTCATGGTCCTTACCACTATACAAGTGCAGCCAATCACTTTACCAGCTTTCCCCTCTCGATCAGTTCTGCAGAGCCTGCCCATTCCTAGCTTCCTGTAGTCAACCTTCATCAGGTTGATTTGGTGCTCATCACAATCAGACGAAAGCACACAGAGATGGGCTTAGTGCTTGTCTGAGGCACTGGCAGCCTCCTGAAATGGAGGAGGGCGGTCTTCAGCACCTCTTGTGAAGCTGTGTTAATATCCATTACAGCAATGCCTTCATCAGCCTTGGTGGGAGAGGCCAAATTCTGAGCCCACCAGAGGGTCTACCTCCTTGAGACAGCCATAGAAAGGGAAAAAAAAACCACTTTTTTTTGAGGCAGGGTCTGGTGGATCCCATGCTGGCACAGCACAGGATGACCTTGAACTTTTGCACCTCCTCTACCTCCCAACAGCTAGGATTACAGGAATGCACCACCACGCCTGATTTATGCAGTGCTGAGAATATAACCCAGAGCTTCGTACTTCCCAGGCAAGCATTTCTGCCAGCTGCACTACACTGCCAAGACCTCTTATACATTTTCTATATATTCTGTCTAATATTCGGGAGCTCAATGATCCAGATGCACATATTAATAATTTTATACACATATAGAATCTCCTTAGGACTTGAATCTAAGGAAATAACCTGATAGCCTGAAGCAGGTTTGCTGTAAAAAAACATTTTCTTTGTAACATGACTTAGAAAAGCAAAAAGCTAGGCCGGGTGTGGTGGCGCACACCTTTAATCCTAGCACTTGGGAGGCAGAGGCAGGCGGATCTTTTTGAGTGCAAGACCAGCCTGGTCTACA
>VZQC01002838.1:0-82456 GCA_009823505.1 Rhizomys pruinosus
CTCTTCACTGTGTTGAAGGCGAGCTTTGCTTGCCTCATTCAGATCCTTCTTCGTAATCTCAGTTGGCGGAGGGGGGGGCGGGGGCTTTCAGCCCACGCCCGGGCACCTGCCGCTGGGCTCAGGAGATCTCAAATCCAAGTCACACAAGCATGCCTTAAATACCGGCTGGGAGGATAAATCCACCCCCACAGCCACTAGATCCTATCAAGCCAAAGACCACACCTTTAATCCAGCTGGGGGATACTCCGACCTCACAGCCACAAAAGCCAAACCAAAGACATGCAGGACCAAAATTATCCAACAATCAGCTCGCCAGATACCCAGTTCTTACCTGTCTCCCCCTCTTCTTGCCGCTGGGCTCAGGAGATCTAAATCTCTAAATTTCATTTTTTTATGCATATGAATGTAATGTCTGCGATGTATGTTTGTGCACCGTGTCATGCAATGCGCCAGAGGTCAGAAGAGGGTGGTGAATACCCTGGACCGGATTTCTATCCTGAATTTGAGTTACAGATGGTTCCGGCCACCATGTGGGTGCTGAGGGATCGAACCCAGGTCCCTCTTCAAGAGCAGTCCGGCACTCTTAACCACAGACTAGCTCATCCAAGCCCCGGGAAAGTCGTAATTTGAGAGACCTTCTTACCTCCTAACAAAAAAATACATGATGGTAATGAAGTCAATATTCTCTAACGGTACTTTAAGATTTGCCCTGGTGTCGCGGTCCTCTTCCTATCCCCCACAGTATCCTGCGTTCTTTTTTTTTGTTACTTTTTTCTTTGCTTGTTTGTTTTGTTGGGTGGGGCAATTATTTTCTTTTAATTTCATTTCTTATATGTACTAGGCCTGGACTTCTCTGCCTTTCGGCCCTGTGCCCCCATGTCGTACAATGCCCGCCGCGGTCCGCAGCGGGCCTCGAGATTCCCCTGGCCTGGCGTTTCTCCTACCAGTGGCGTTCCCGCTGGTTCTCACACGCCCTGTGGGTGCTGGGGGCTTGCCCCTGGATCCGATCTGAGAAAGCAGTCAGTGCTCTTAACCGCTAGCCATCGCTCCAGCCCCAACTGCTTTCTTCCTTGCCTCCCCGCCCTCGCACTGTGACCGGCTTCTTCATGCCCTTACCCCGCCCCCCTATAATCCATCCCGTCTTTTTTCCCACGCTGTTCATTTCAATGCCCCTATCTTCCTACGGAGGCTTGCTATCAGCACTGGATTATTTGCTAAGGAGATTGTTGCCAGGGGATCCAACCCCCCCCCCAAAAAGGGAAAAGGGCTTCTTGCCTTAAACTGGGATACCTGCAAAAAAGAGAGGCAGTAACCAAACGCCCTGCGGTGAAGACCTGATGCAAGCAGGGGAAAGATGTATTAAGACCACAACACAGCACTTGCAAGTGTGCAGTTTGCCTCTGGAATGTCAGAGAGTGTTACCAAAGGCCACTAAATCAACAAAGGAAATATTTGTCTCCCTGAGTCAAGCAAGAATCCTCTGTCAGCAACGGCTATAACCTCTGCCTGGAAAACTGTGCAGCAGTGGCAGCCACATGTCGGTAATCCCAAATCTATTGGCTATTGCTCTCTCCTTGGAGGAAATTCACAGCTGATAGCCACAAGCTTACATCTCTAGTGGTTAGGAAGAAGTTATAAGCCACAGTAAGACTTGTCATCTTTTACAGAAAAATAGATTCCAGGGATTAGCATACCATCCAAAACATCTGTGTCTATACCAAAGTAAACCTACCAGAATAATTAATACTATTTAAACACCTATATACCTATTCTTTTGTGCTTCATTAGTAGGATTGAGGGGTTAAGCTGGACAAACTTTCATCCCATGAAAGGAAACACCAGAACTGATCAGGTCCAAAACGACATCTCCAGAGAAAGTAACCTGTTTTGCTTCTGGTCCACCAGTACCCTTTTTCTAAGCCTAGGGAACAATCTGCGGAGAGGGAGCCATGGAGAATGTAAGGGCTGCGATGGGGGTGAATGTGAAACATACAGCAACATGAAATATAGACACTTATTTGATCAACTTATTATACATACAAGTCCTATCAAGCGTATGGTGGTGTTGGTTAGAAATACCACTCTACCAAGAATCTCTCAAGAAGCCACATTACCTCAACGAGTGAGCTTATCAGAATTAGTGAAATGGAAGTAGCGAAAAACACACATACTTGTAGAGTGTTTGATGCCGTTAACCCTGGGGATAACAATGAGATTTATAGCATGTATATAAATGTTCTCGATTATATTTTTTTCACAAGGGTCGTAAAAAAAAAGTTAGATCATTCTGGACGGTGTAATATGTGGTTTTGTCAGAGGATCTAGCTTTTGTACTCTGTTCTAGTTAAGTTCAGTCTGTAGGCTTTTCTTATGATTACATCATCTATTCCTACGAGAAGCGAGTTCTACAAAGCAATCAATTAGGGGGGAGGAGCAGTAGATCTCTGCTGAGTAAGGTTTTAGAGGATTCATAGTCTCTTTATGGGATGACGTACGGGTCATTCACACAGAGAGGTGGTCAGGAGACAGATTAGTGGTATTAGCGTGGTATATGACTGCCATATAGTAATAGCCCGTAGGACTAGAGGTTACCTTGGAACAGTGTATCGTACTGATTTATTTGAGTCGCCAAGTGTTGGAGAGGCGTGGGAAGAAGAAGTGGGGTAAGGGGGTATAGGTAAGGGATGCGGGGTTATGAGGCTCGGCAAGAAAATCCTCAGCGCCAAGCGAATGTTGCAAGGGTGTAAAGGCTTCTTTCCCAGTTAGGGATTTCCACTGTGGTTATGGTGACCCTCTCTCTGTTGGTGGGGCTCTTGGTGGTTGCAACCAGGCAGTCTTTCATTAGACCAGTCCACCTGTTCTGTACCCGTTTGTTTGAACAATGGGGTTGTGTTTAGCAGCATGAAGTCCCTTGGAGGGTAATGGGCTCCTTAGAGGGCAAGAAGCACTCCTACAGGGCATGGGAAATGTTCATCCTGACCTCAGGTAGCTCTGGTAACTAATAACTCAAGGTGGGCGGGAGTAACTATGGGAACCACACCTGCTTCAACTAGAGATTGCTCCTGGCTGGTTAACCCTTGCCTTTGATTACAACTTCTTTCTGACCTGGTCTAACAGTGGGAGACATGGGATTGTGGGTTTTGGGCATAGCTTGCTTGCAATTGTTTTACATGAGAGGAGCTCTTGTACTCATAATTATACTTATGTTAAAAAAATAAATAATAAAAAAAATTGGAAAAAATTAAAATATAATAAATAAATAAATGTAATTAAAACAATTTTTAATTAAATGGAAGACACAAATCACCATAACAGATAAAATAATAGTTTTTTAAATAATAGCAAGTAATTTTGTCAGAGAAATATATGTTCTCAACGTCTAGAACTTCCTTATTCTTGTCCAAAGTAATAAGATTCTTGAAAAAGAAAATAAAGCTTCATAAAACCATCTTTGATAAGTCTTCTTCATAATTTATTATTGTACTGAGTCAAAAAATCTACTACTTTCTGGCCCCAAGTTCTCAAACGGTAATACTAAAAGAACTCAGTAAGAGCTTTATAAAACAGTGTCCTCCAATTTTCTTCCAGTGTGATGGGAAGCCACTGGAGTGCTTTAAGTAGGGCCAGGGCTTTTTTAAGGACCACTCAGACTGCAGACTAGGGAACAGATATGAGTAGAAGAGGCTTTCAGGAAGATGCTGTGAAGTAATATACACAGGATAGCTCAGAGCATATATATCACTCTTTACTAAGAGAATATTGGAAAATAACTGTTAAAATACAGAAGTAACTAATTGTAAAAAGGAAGTCAAACACATCTTTTTACAATGCAGCCCTGGAGAAATTGCTTTAGATTTAAGTCAGTGGACACAGAAACTTCGGGATCTCTCTATTGCTAGTACGTGATGCTTCTGAGCAATGTCCATTGGATCTAAAAGAGCAGGTAAGCTTGTCCTGCTGTGCTGTGATATCTGTTTATGTCCCTGTATTAGGTGGGGACCCAGGAAAGCTCCTCAGGTATTGGGATAAGTGACTGCCTTATGTCAAGGTTTCTCTCTGATGGATAGCTGACAATGCAATTTAGAGTCTGCCAGAGATTTTCAACTACCTCTGCTACCCCTCTTCTGAAACTACAGGGGTCAACCATCTGTAATGACAAGTGGCCATGAAGCTAATCACTTAACAGCCTTCTTACCATCTCTGTTAAAAAAAAAAAATTTAGGGGCTGGAGAGATGGCCTAGCGGTTAAGAGTGCCGACTGCTCTTACAGAGGACCCGGGTTCGATCCCCAGCACCCACATGGCGGCCGAGAACCGTCCAAAACTCCAATTCCAGGAGAACTCCAATTTCCAGGGGAATCCGACACCCTCTTCTGACCTCCGCGGCGTTGCATGACACGGGTGCACAAACTTGCATGCAGACAGTACATTCATACACATACAGAAATAAATAAAAATTAATAAAAAAAAAATTTAACCCAATGTACATACACTACTTACAAAGGTAAGAGGATGGGGAAATAATCTTTATTCATTCCAAAGCTCTGGGATTTCTTTTATACTTTATACTTCTTGTTTTATTCATCTTTTCCATTGAGTCAGCATGGTGGTTGAGTCTACTTCATTTCACAAAAAGTAAACTAAAGCTCAGAAAAGATAGGGACAATCACACCAATAAGTAGCTGCAGTTGACTGCAAAGTTCATCAGGAAGCCAATTAAATACGTGGCTTTGATCTCTGGGGAAAGTCGAAGCTTTAAAAAGTGAACACTGGGCTGGAGAGATGGCTCAACAGTTAAGAGCGCCAACTCCTCTTGCAGAGTACCCAGGTTCGATTCCCAGCAGCCACATGGTAGCTAAGAACCATCTTTAAGCTGGGTGTAGCACATGCCTTTAATCCCAGCACTCAGGAGGCAGAGGCAGGCGGTTCTCTGAGTTCAAGGACAGCCTGGTCTACAGAGTGAGTTCCAGGACAGCTGGGGCTACAGGGAGACCCTGTCTAAAAAAGACAAAAATAAACAAATAAGTGAACACCACAAGGCTAAGGAGATGGCTCAGCAGTTAAGAGTGCTTACTAATCTTGTAGAGAACCCAGATTTGGTTCCCAGTACCCACATGATGGCTTCCACAGACATTGTATGGAGTGAGTACACTTACATATGAGCAAGCAACACTCATACACATAAAATAAAAATAACAAATTTTAAAAAATAATTAGAAGTGAACAACTATACACTAAAATAAAAATATTTTATTTTTAATATTTTATTTTTCTGCATTTTATATAGTACATCTTAATCAAATTTAGATCCCCTCTCCACCTCCCATAGCCCCACCCAAATAGATTTCAAGTACTCTGTCATATATGTTAAGTCCTATCTGGTCAAGCATTTCTATCCAGATGTCCCTCAGGGCAAGTTCATCCCCTGGAGTCTAGTCAGCCTATCTAGATTCAGTCCCCTAAAGATCTATTCTCCTTACCCCACAATAATCATTTGCTAGCCTTGGGGCCTACCGCCCATTTGCTCTGCTCCATGCTGGGATTTTGTCTGATTGAGTCAACATGGGTCTTGTGTGTGGTGTTGGCATTGCTGCAAATTCAAGTATACACCTGTAATCCCAGTAGTCAGGAGACAGTGAGGCAGGAGAATCATGAGTTCAGGCCAGCCTGGGTGAGCCAAGATCTTGACCCAACCTACACCAAGATCTTGGCCCAACCTATACCAAGATCTTGACCCAACCTATACCAAGATCTTGACCCAACCTATACCAAGATCTTGGCCCAACCTATACCAAGATCTTGACCCAACCTATATCAAGATCTTGGCCCAACCTATACCAAGATCTTGACCCAACCTATACCAAGATCTTGGCCCAACCTATACCAAGATCTTGGCCCAACCTATATCAAGATCTTGACCCAACCTATACCAAGATCTTGGCCCAACCTATACCAAGATCTTGGCTCACCCAGGCTGGCCTTAAACTCATGACTCGCCTGCCTTTTTGTCTCCTGAGTACTGAGATTACAGGTGTGGACCATACCTCATAACTGTTCCATAACTTTACCAGCTTCTGATGCCATCAAACCCAGATACAGTAGGTAATTACTACAGTTTCATATACATGGATTAAAAAAATATTTAAGAAACACAACATATGCCAAACATGGTGATGCATGCTTTAATGCCAGCAATCAGGAGGCAGAAGCAGGCAGATCTCTGGGAGTTCCAGCCTGGCCTGGTCTACATAGCAAGACCCTCCCTCCAAAAAGAAGAAAAGAAAAAAGAAAAGAGAATAAAAAAGAGAAAAGAATAGAACAGAATAGAGTAAAATAGAATAGAAGAATAGAATAGAATAGAATAGAATAGAATAGAATAGAATAGAATAGGGGCTGGAGAGATGGCCTAGCGGTTAAGAGCGCCGACCGCTCTTACAGAGGTCCCGGGTTCGATCCCCAGCACCCACATGGCGGCTGAGAACCGTCTGTAACTCCAATTCCAGGAGAACTCCAGTTCCAGGGGAATCCAACACCCTCTTCTGACCTCCGCGGCATTGCACAACACGGGTGCACAGACCTACATGCAGACAGTACATTCATACACATAAATAAATAAAAACTTTAAAAAAAAATTAAAATAAATGCCAGGTGTGATGGTCCGCGCCGTTAATCCTCACCCTGGAGAGGCACAGGCAGGGGAGTGAGGGGAAAAAAAAAATCTGGTCCACATAATTACTTCAGGTAGGCTGGGACTTAGAGAAATCCTGTCAAAAATAAAATAAATATTAGAAATGGCACCCACATGTTCAAGTTATTTATTGACAAATTTCATCCAAGCATACATCCCTGCCACATCATTCAAGAGAAGAAAATCCAGCTCCTCGTCAGACCTCTGATTGTTTTCACCAAGCATTTGGTTAGTGAAAATACACCACTTGTTGTATTGTCCACTACAATCAGCGATTTGGTAACTGGAATTAACATCGGAGGTCACTTAGTTAAGCCCTTCATTTAATGGTTGAGGAGGCCAAGGGCAGCCAGCTTTCTGAAGGCACAGGGTACTTCTCTTACTAACCCCGTGTGTTCTTTCCACCTTTGCAGATTGTACCAGAAAGCCAAAGTGGTGTTAGAAGTATTTGGACAGTGCCTGCCAAACCCGTGTTAGTGCAGAGCTGAAGTTGATTAAGCACCTGTTCTTATGCAAAACGGACCTCATTACTTCCTATGGAAAGTTGGACTCCACTCCTTCTAGTGAACTACTGTGCCCTTCTTGGATAACATTATCATGGGTTCCTTCTAATTGCCTAATGAGTGACAGGAAGGATTGCAGAAGGTTATATTGCCTTAGTGTCACCTAGGGAGTATTTCTTCAATTATATGCTTTCTGTGAGAGAGTAAAGATGATTGGTAGTGTTTCAACAAACTCAGGGATAGTATGGAATAGAATGCATATGCTTCCTGCATAAGGTCCCATGAAACACCACAGAGACTCCTCACTTCTGAGAAAGATGCCGCAGGCTATACCTTCATCTCTGGGGATCAAGGTTACACTCCTCTGTCCTCAGGGTCACATCAGTAAGACATTTTTGACATGCAGTGAAACAGCATACACCTTAGGTTATTTAATGGGAACATGTAAAAAGTGCTGGAAAATATGCTAATATTTAAACCTGCCAGTGTGCTTTAAACATACACTATAGCCTACCATGTGGCTCAGCATGTAAAGGTGCTTGCCACCAAGCCTGTCCCCTTGGACTTGGCACTTGTCCCCAAATCTCACTCCGCAGCTCCACCCCAGGCCCAGCCCTCCGGCAGACCACCAGCATCTCTGGATAGCCCTCTGGCCTCACTATTGCTGTACCTCACAGAGCCAAGACTCAGGACAGACACTAGACACTGTCTCATTCTAGGAAACTAACCCATAAACACTGTTTATGTGTGCACACACACGCACACACCACATATAAAAAAGCAATGCTAAATTATAAAATAAATATTGGAAGAACAAATGTAAAACAAATACTAAATTATAAAATAAATATTGGAGGAACAAGCATAAAACCATAAAAAGGCTAAATTATAAAATAAATATTGGAAAAACAAACATAAAACAAAGAACTGCTGAATTATAAAATAAACATTGGAAGAACAAGCATAAAACAAAAAATAAATATTGGAAAAATGAACCAAAATTCAAAACAAAATCTCAATTTCCTGTTAAAAATAGAGAGCTACACAGGCAGCCCTATCAGAGAGTGTAGTAAGGACTTTCTCAGAACAAAGAAAAGGTTATGTGACATAATCAAGTCTATGTATGCATGCATCACCTTGTCACAATTCTGTAGCAAAAAAACACCCAATCCAAATGTACGTTACTGTATAGAGAGACAAAAGGACTAATTGTAAAGGGAGCATTAGAAAAGGGTATAGCTGGGCAAGGTAGCCCACGCCTTTAATCCTAGCACTAAGGAGGCAGAGGCAGGCCAGTGTTTGTGAGTTCAAGCCAGCCTGGTCTACAGAGTGAGTTCCAGGCCAGCTGGGGCTACAGGGAGACCCTGTCTGAAAAAGACAAAAAGGAAAGAAAGAAAGAATGAATGAATGAATGAAAGGAAGGAAGGAAGGAAGGAAGGAAGGAAGGAAGGAAGGAAGGGGGAGGGAGGGAGGGAGGAAGGTAAGGCCTTAAGAAGACGGAAGGAAGGAAATTCCGTAAGGAGGAATGCCTTGCAGTACTGATCCCCATCTAACATCCCTACATCATAACTCCGCACGGAAAGCACGACCAGACCGCTCAAGAAAGCACCTAACTCCGCTACATACCTCCTCCTCCCTCACATCCATCGCCCTGAAGTCTTACCTTGCCTGACTGCCTTGGGCGTTAGGAGTTCCTTCATTACTTACGTACTTCCGGCCTTACGTCCTTCCTTCCCTTACCTTACTTCCCTTCACTTTCCTTCCTTTCTCCCTCGCCTCGCTCTCCCCCTCCCTCCACTCCATCCCTCACTCCCCTCAGCTCTCCATCCATCCCTCCCTCCCTCACTCCTCCCTCCCCCCATCCCTCCCTCCCTCCCTACCTCCCTCCATCCCATTTTCTCCCCCTTGGCTGCCCGCCTCCCCCTCTCCCTGATCCCTCCTTTTTTCCTCCTTTTAGTACCTTTACTCCTTTTCTCCCCTTCCAACCCCTTCTTTCCTTCTGCTTTCTGTTCGCCTCCCTCCTTTCCCTTCTCTCTTTTCCCTTCCCCCCCTCCCTCATTCTCCTCCCCTTCCCTCCCCATCCATCTGTCTGTCCCTCTCTCTTCTCTCTCACACCTTCCCCCTCCGGTCTTTCTTTCTTTCTTTCTTCCGTCACAATTGTCTCCTTCCTTTCTTCCTATTCCTTCCTTCGTTCCTTTCTTCCTTTCCTCCTTTACTTCCTTCTTCCTTCATCCTTCCGTACTAGCACTTCCTTACCACTTCCTCCCTTGACATGCAGGTCCCTTCCTTCCACTCCCCCCCGCCCCCCTTTGTTTCCCTTCTCTTCCCTTCTCCTTCCCCTCCCCCACCCGTACCCGACCCTCCTGCCTTTTTCGCTGTCACCTCTTTCCCCTTTGCAGATTTTCTCTTTTAAATGTCTATGAATCTGTTCAAAAACTAGATCTTTTGTCAGTTTTAGGACCTGGGAATCTTCCTCAGAGATAGGCCAAGGCTTTGAGATACAAATACCAAGGGAGATATAGCTNGAAGGAAGGAAGGAAGGAAGGAAGGGAAGGAAGGAGAAAGAGAGAGAGAGAAAGAAAGAAAGAAAGAAAGAAAGAAAGAAAGAAAGAAAGAAAGAAAGAAAGAAAGAAAGAAAGAAAGAAAGAAAGAAAGAAAGAAAGAAAGAAAGAAAGAAAGAAAAGGGTATAAAAGGCTACACTCGGGGTTCAGCCTTGGAAGGGAATACTCTGAGCCAATGCCACAGGAGTGAATGCTGCTTTCTGGTAGAAAGCCTCAGTGTCCCTTATCTCTGTTCAAGGCTCATCCAAGGAGAAAGAGGAAGCGAGTTGCATAGTGACAGATAGAGGAGGAGGAAACAATTAAAAAGAAGGGAGGGAGGGAGGGCGGGAGGAAGGAACAAGGGTAGCAAGGAATGGAGGAAGAAGGAAGGAAGGAGGGAGGGAAGGAAGGAAGGAAGGAAGGAAGGAAGGAAGGAAGGAAGGAAGGAAGGAAGGAAGGAAGGAAGGAAGGAAGGAAGGAAGGAAGAAAACAGGGGGAAATGAGAGGAAAGGAGAAGGTAAAATAAGAGACCACCCGCTCCTTTTTAGAAAACTTTAAAATGTGCAGATTTTCTCTTTTAAATGTCTATGAATCTGTTCAAAAACTAGATCTTTTGTCAGTTTTAGGACCTGGGAATCTTCCTCAGAGATAGGCCAAGGCTTTGAGATACAAATACCAAGGGAGATATAGCTGGATCCTCCCAGTTCCTAGGGGGAGGGAAAGAGCCTCACTGGAGGAGACAGTCACTCCAAGCTTAGAAACTCCTCTCTTCATAAAGATACAGAAATCTATTGTTTCCTTTGTATAAAACCAATTAGCTAACAATGGTCAACCAAATACCATGTGACATTAGAGTGAAGGCGAGAGGCTGCTAACCTCTTGCCTGAGGATGATTAACATTTACCTTTTTTTTATTACATTTATGCTGTGTGTGTGTGTGTGTGTGTGTGTGTGTGTGTGTGTGTGCGCACACACGCGCGCATGTGTACAGAATTCAGAGGACAACTTGTGAGACTTCTCTCTTTTCCTTTCTCGCAGTCTCTTTGCATATTGCCTGTAAGATGCATCACATTCTGGCTCAGTGCTTAGGAGGTAGGAGCAGAAGCTAGAAACTGGTCAGGCAGTTTTATGGCAGGTGTTACAGTAGCAAGAAAGTCCCCTTGAGAGAAAACTCCTGATCAAGAGAACAAAAATCTCTGGCCTGGATGAAGACTCAACATCCCAGTTCAGCCCAGTCAATCTTGTGGCCACAGGACCCCCTAGGAAGGCAGGTTGTCTTATGCCATGCTAAACAGATGGGCTGAGTACCTGGTGCTTTAACCAGCCCTGTGAATCCCCATGTGGCTTCCCAAGCCGGCCCAAAGCATACACTCTCCTTTTCTTCTCACCATCTCTTTTTTCTAAGCATGCTTTCACGAACACTTAGTTGGACTTCCCCATGTTCCAGGCTTTCTTATTCTTTCTCTAAAGCTAACCCCTCCATGTGGCTGCTAGTTCACTCTGTGTCTTGACTTCTCCCCTCCTTTTCCCTCCTCCAAACAGCTACTGAGATTTATAGCCGGCCTGCTTTGGATTTTTTTTTCTTTTGAACCCTAATAAAATTATCCTTGAACTTCTATTAGAGTCCATTCTTAAGTTCTTTTAATAATGAGACTAACAACTCCAAGAGGGGAATCTCGATTTCATCAGTTACATGTGGTGACTCTGGTGGGAGTCCCCCAAATTTCTGGTAACACTCATCACTTATCCCAGTTTCTCTCACCCTAGCCATGAGTCCTGCAAGGTGCCTCCGAACTAAAAGTGGTCCCCCACTTCTGGAACTCATCACTGCTAAACAGAAGCTCTGCTTGTTTTTCTTTCTCTTAAGCTCTCCCCTATAATCCTACAACAAAACTCCTTTCTAAACTTACCCTCCTGTTGTCCATCAATTTCATCCTTTGAGTTCTTGACACCAAGGACCCAGAAGCCTCTGGGCTGGGTTTGCTTTAGTGGTTATTTATTTGTCTGCGGTCCTAGCATTCCAGTTCATGTTCACCAGACACAAGACAGAAAGCACCCCACTTTTCCCATGTCCCTTACTCAATAATGAAACTGGCTTTCATTCTCTTCTAACATTTTCGGGGATGACTTCTTGGGTTGGGAGAGGATTTATTTTTAATTATATTTGCCCAGCAATAAAAAAAGAAATGTTGGATGCTTCTCTTCAAATTTTAAGGATTATGTTTTTCTCAACTGCCCCCCACAGCACACAAATCTTTTTTTTTTTTTACTTTTATTTTGCAGGTGCCTTAAGTACATGTCTGTTGGCAAACCCAACCTGAATGTTCCCCAGAGTCTCAGAAAAGGGCAGTGAGGTGAGGCAGTCACCGCTGGGAAGCAGTGACAGGTTCACCTTCAGGCGCTCACAAGTGCAGCCTATACCTGAAAGGAAACGGGAGTGGGGCTCTCTAGGGGAAGTGACTCCTGTTCTGTCATATTCCTTTTCACAAACAACGTGCGGTTAGGAAAAAGCCATTTCCATAAATGTTTCATTTTCCCTCCTCCAGGCACAGCATCACTGGAGCATGAATTACGACCTGCAGGGCCAGCAAGCATCCTTCTCTGGGAGAATCCTTTTTCATTTTCAGTCACAGGGATACCTCCTGTGGAAGAGGTGGTGTGGAAAGAACTCAATATCGAAAATGCCCATGGCTTTTGCAACTGCTGACTAATCCCTCACCTGGGAATTTAACCAGCTATTTATTTATGTTCTTTTCTCAAAGGCAAGAGAGCTGGGTTTTCTCTTCTGCTTGCTGGTAATGAATGTAGGGAAATCTCTCTCTCTCTCTCTCTCTCTCTCTCCACACACACACACACACACACACACACACACACACACACGCTCATCAGGCTCTATTTCCCTTCTGCCACATTTAAATACAATGTTGTCTATCTTTCCTAGTTGCTGAGTGATAAAATTCATAATCATTGCTGACTGTGTAAAACCCGAATCGAGCCTTACCCCCTTGAGAGACCCCTGAGTGAGAGACATGGAGACAAGACTTGCTGCAAAAGCAAGAGATTTATTCCTCCGGTGCACTGGGGTTCGCCTGTACAATAAGGAGAGGCGAACCCTGAGCAATCTCTGCATACAGGTTTTATACACTTAGAGCAGGGCAGGAATCAAACCCCGGTCTCCTGCATGACAGGTGGGAATACACAGCATACTTGGGTCTGCAGGTGGCTTGGGGCCAGGGCCCTCAGTGTGGTTCTTCCTGGAATTATAACTGACTGTGGTTTTCTGTTATTTGCTAACCTAGGGAGGGGTTGCTATTTGCTAACCTATTTGCTAACCTGGGGAGGGGTTGCTATTTGCTAACCTATTTCTCAAAGTGGAAAATTCCACTGGCCTCTTTCTGTCCCTTCAACTGCAACTGTAATCACACACAGCATGTTGTAGTGGTCAAAGAGGAGAAAAGAATGCAATGTGACCCCTAGATGCTTTTGGCAACCTCATTAATCTCTCTTAGGATTTCTCTCCTTTAAACAGTCCTACATTGTAGCATAAAACCATCCAGAGAAGCTACTTTATTTATGGAAAGGTCCTCACAAAATACTTGCATACTTAGGAAGTAAATGCCATTGAGGAAGAAAATTTAAGTCATCTACAATGAAATCCTTGATATGAGATAAAGCAATACACATTTTCCCTGAAGGTGTCCCTTGGGAGTATTAGCTTCTTCACCTTGAGCCTGCACTCATCCTCCACTCAATTCAGGGTATCTCTTGTTTTTAATAACCATTTTATTTATTTATTTATTTATTTATTTATTAGTTTTATGTGCATGAGTGTACTGTCTGCATGTAGGTTGGTGCACCCGTGTGGTGAAATGCCGCAGAGGTCAGAAGAGGGCGTCGGATTCCCCTGGAACTGGAGTTAAAGACGGTTCTTAGCTGCCATGTGGGTGCTGGGAATCAAACCTGCTTCCTCTGCAAGAGCATTGGGCACTCTCAACCGATGAGCCATCTCTCCAGCCCCAATTCAGGGTATCTTTACCAACCCAAAGTTCCAGCTCAAAACCTTCTTCTGTTCCTTCACTCTTATCACACCAACAGTCAGTGTCTAACTTCTTAAGCGTGATTCCTCATTCCCAACTCCACCGCCAATGCCTTGATCCAAGTCACCGTTATTCTCCACAGAGCTGGAGAACGACAAGATGAGCCACCACACAAGAAACACAGGCAAGCTAGTTCTTAAACCTCACCCCCCAGAAACGCTGGGTCAGATCCCTAAGTCTATGTCTGATAAGCTCTCTAGGAGGGTGTGAAGCTTAGAAGTTTTAGAATCAGTATCTTAACACAGCAGGCTCTAGCTTCCCAGACTCCTATCTTGTCTCCTCCCCTCTTAATACATATTCTGTCAATGAACTTCCTGCTCCAATGTAGGTAGAGGAAGGCCACCTGTGGCTGCATTGTGCTTAATTGCCTGCCAGTCGTTTTACACTGGAATCTGCCCCTTGTGAAAATGACTTGTATCAATAAACACCTGATACAGAACTCATGATATTTACAGAAATTGAGGCGGGGGAGGGGGGGGTGTCTGAGCATGGGCCCTGAGAGATGACATCACTCTACTTATTTAAGGGAGGTGCTATAAACAGTAAACATAGTCTTCTTTGCCATCAGATGACAGTCCCTGGTCTATTAATTTCCATGTATGTGTAAGTTAAGCCCATCAGGCTTGTGTTTGAGTGTTTGTGGATATTGGTTGGAAAGGGGTCTTTCTGTTGGACCACCAAGCTGGAAAGTGAATATTGAGTAGCCAGCTGGGTCTTGACTGGACAAAGGCTTGCAGAGAGCCACCAGTCTGTGAAATCTGTCTCAGGGTGTGGTCAATCCCCAGCAGATGAGATTTATTCAGCCATAACAGGGTGGCACCGACACCCCAAGGCCAAGGGTCTGCATCAGGGCAAATAGCTTGGCCAGACCGGGCTGTGGGGTGGAATTGCCCATGGCCAGCTGGCATGCTGCATCTCTACACCAGCTCCCACTAGGAACCTACTGGTGGCTTCCTCCTCTCCTCCCTTTGTTCCTTTATAATCCAACAGACTGGGTTTGCATCTCTGCCTCCAAGGGTGGGAGAGTGTAAATCACACTCCAAAGTTTGTTTAAGGCCAGTCCCCCTGCTTGAACCCTTTTTGCTTTGAGATCCTGACTTCTCAGAGTAGCATCCAATATCCTGCCTAATGGATAGCTCTCCTCCACTTTTCTCTCCCTGTCTACATGTCCCAGGAAGCAAAGTAGACAATACAGTGCTTGCCTGTGTGCATGAGCTCGCCTCAGCTGTAAAAAACATGGAAAGAACAAAGAAAGTGCCACAGTGGCCAAGTTCCTTATCAGGGTTTTAAATGAAGGAGACAGAAGCCACTCCAGGGACATCCTGATGTGTTTGAGGTGACCAAGGCCTATTGTGTTGTAGGGCTCCATCACTTCTGAGTTCTAGAATCCAGCATCTGGGGTCCAGATGCTCTTATCAACAGATATTCCAGTTTGTGGAACAGGTACCCAACATCTATGACTATTCAATGAATGGCTTGCATTCACAAACATTTTTCGGAAATCCCTATGTGGCAGCAGGAAAGCAAATTTAAAATACATTTTTTTTTTATTTATTTCGGTATGTGTATGAATGTACTGTCTGCATGCAGGTTTGTGCACCCGTGTCGTGCAATGCTGCGGAGATCAGAAGACGGCGTCGGATTCCCCTGGAACTGGAGTTCTCCTGGAATTGGAGCTTCAGACGGTTCTCAGCCGCCATGTGGGTCCTGGGGATCGAACCCGGGTCCTCTGTAAGAGTGGTCAGCGCTCTTAACCGCTAGGCCATCTCTCCAGCCCTAAAATACATTTTTTAAAGAGAACTTTTTTATTTTATTTATTTATTTATTTATTTATTTTTGTATGTGTATGAATGTACTGTCTGCATATAGGTCTGTGCACCCGTGTCATGCAATGCTGCAGAGGTCAGAAGAGGGCATCGGATTCCCCTGGAACTGGAGTTAAAGACAGTTCTCAGCCGCCATGTGGGTGCTAGGGATCGAACCCAGGTCCTCTGCAAGAATGGTCGGCGCTCTTAACCAATAGGCCATCTCTCCAGCCCCTTAAAATACATTTTTGAAAAGCTCTTATGGGACCAGGAACCACTGCAACATATGATTAGTTTATTAACATATGATCAGATTTATTAAGGATTGTTAAGAAGTAATAATATCTTAGCCGGGCGTGGTGGCATACGCCTTTAATCCTAGCACTTGGGAGGCAGAGGCAGGCAGATCTTTGTGAGTTCAAAGCCAGCCTGGTCTACAGAGTGAGCTTCCGGCTAGCTGGGACTTAAAGGGAGACCCTGTCTCGAAAATACCAAAAAAAAAAAAAAAAGAAGAAGTAAAAATATCTTTAATCGCTTGTGAAGCTGAGACAATGTTCATTGTTGGATGCTGGTAACTTACCTCTGTGCCTGTTTCTTCATTTATAAAATGGGGAATGTTGGTAGTGGTACCTACCTTACAGAGCTGCAGTTGAGAAGGAAATGTGATTTTTGAATGTAAAGTACTTATCATAGCTTGACACACAAAACTAATCACTATTATTACCAATATTGTGATGCTTTATACTGTAAAGACTGCTCAAGGTTACAGAGTACATATTTGAAGAAAGCATCTAAACAGTATAGGACATGCTATGAAAATCCTAAGAACATACTATGATTCAAAATATTTTATTAATTGGGTGTTTGTTCTTGTCCCTCCTCTATTCAGTCCACATAGAAGGTTCACTGGAATCCTTCATTGATGAAATTTCCCAAGTCCCAAATAATTAATTGGCTCTAAGAATTTGGAAAGATGACAGGCAAAGAGGTCCCCGAACTTTGTATAACTTCCCCATGTACCCAGCAGTTAAAATGAAGACAGAGGTGGGCATACTGTTTGAAAAGTTCTGACTCACGAAGTGAGATTTGTATCAATTGCTTGGTTTCCTTTCAAAGGAAGGTATCATCAGTTTTTAATAATTCCTACAGATACTGGACTTTATTATTAATATTAATTAATATTATTGATTAATATTATTACTATTAGTAGCTGACAAAACTAAAAGCATTTCAACAAAAAACTATTGTATTGGTTCTTTGTATCTTTGCTGTGACAGGATACCTGACAAGAGAAAATGAAGGTTTATTTGGGTTCACGGTTTAAGGCCTGCAGTCCATCCTGGCAGGGAAGGCATAATGGCAGCCTGAGAAGGGTGGTCACATTGTATCTACAGTCAGGAAGCAGAGGCAGACTACAAGTAGGTGGACCTTCCTGTCTACCCCAATGAGCCACTTCCTCCAGCAAAGCTTCATCTCCTTCCAAAATGGCATCACCTGCTGGGGACCAAGGTTTTAAACACATGAGCCTATGAGGGACATTTCACATTCAAACCACAACAGATGCATTCTGTCTTTAATGCTTGTCACAAGTGCCTTGTTTGGTAGGGTGTTTACAGCACAATTGAAATCAAAGAAAATGACTCCTGTGCTCCAACAGCATCTCAAGAATAAATCCTTGTGGTAATTAGTCACGGTGGGAATTATTTCTCCAAGCAGTGTAAGTTTCACTCCATTCATTTTAGAATGCATGTTTCATCTTGGAATCTATAATTTTCTGATTGAGAAACCTAAGTAATGGAAATACAGCTAAGGCTAATTGACACAAATGGGGCTATCTGCAAGAGAACTCATGATTGTTCTCAGAGTTGTAGAAGCTATAATAAAAGCCATGACCTAAAAGCAATTATACCCCCCTCCTCCTAGAAACTGCTTAGGGGTCTTTGTGTGATTAGTAGATGTTTACTATGAATCTCCATCGAGCTCTAATTGGGTCAAATTACACATTTGGCTTCTCAGTTGGATTTGGATTGCTATAAACAAAAATTTTACTTAGTTATAGCTGAAGAGGATCGGCTTTGAATGAAGGCTCCTCTCACACACTCATCTGCCTTCTCTATGTCCCTGGTATGACTAGCATTTATGGGAAAGCACATCTGCTCTATAGACCATGTTAAATACTCTTGGGGACTCTCTTTGAATCATTCCAACAAATCTACAAAAAGGTTCTTATTAACACTAGCGCTTTTCTTTTTTTTTTTAATTTTTTTTTATTTATTTATTTATTTATTTTTATGTGTATGAATGTATTGTCTGCATGCAGGCTGCGCACCCGTGTCGTGCGATGCCGCGGAGGTCAGAAGAGGGTCTCAATTCCCCTGGAACTGGAGTTCTCCTGGAACTGGAGTCACAGACGGTTCTCGGCCGCCATGTGGGTGCTGGGGATCGAACCCCGGTCCTCTGCAAGAGCGGTCGGCGCTCTTAACCACTAGGCCATCCCTCCAGCCCCCAACACTAGCGCTTTTCAAATGAGGAGAGTGATGTTTCGAGCTTTAACTTCACTGAGGACCAACCATTTTTCAGTGAAGGACAGCACTAGTCATACCTGACTTGTAGAGCCTCAGCTTTGAATCCTTGGCTGCCATATTGACCATGAAAGCCTGGGTTTCTGGGAAGTTCCTGGAACATGGGCCATTCTTTTTGTGGATTAGCTTTTTCTGCTTTCTTCAGCTGCTGAGAAATCCTGCACCAAATGTTCAGTATTTCTGGGAGGAAAAAAAATATTACATGGGTCTAGATTTGATAATCTTGTACAAAATATATTATATATATATACATAAACCATTCCAAATGCTAAAAAAAAAATATTTAGCCCAGTGAAAAGTACCATAGCCTGGAGTATTCATACAGATGCTCACTACTGTCACCACTCTTCTGCTTCAATACCATAGAACCTGGGTGACTCATCTCTCCTCACACAACCATTTTCTCACCTAGGAAAACAGCCATATGATAACTTCTTAGGGCTATTGACGGGTTGAAATTATATAAATTAATGCATCTTGGCTTGCCAGTTGACTGGTGGTAATGTGTTTTATGGGAAAAAAAAAAAATCAGCCTTACATGGTAATGTCTGTTCCGATGCTATGTATACCTAAACAAACACTGGGCCACCATGTGGAAAGTATTTGCTATTGTGAGTTGAAACCAAAGTTTAAAATCTCTTCTCTTCATCATCCCTAAATCATACCTCTGAAGCCTCTTGGGATTCCTTTCTGTGTTTTTCTTTTCCTAATGAGAAGCAGAAAGACATTCCTCAGGATTTGAGATTCTTGGCACAACCACTCACTAAGAAATGCTACAGATTGAAATTTCTCAATGCGCAAAAATTCACATGTGACATTCGAATTCCTGATGTGATGGTATTAGAAAGACAGGCCTTTTGGGAGTCATCAGCTCATGAGAACGATGCCCTCATGAGTAGGATTAGTGCCCTTATCAAGGGGACCCCAGAGAGTTGTCTTGTTCCTTCTGATACATGTAAACTCCATGCAAAAATGACAGACTATTAATGATCAGGCAGACAACACACCTTCGACTCACCAGCCTCCAGAACAATAGTAAACGAACTTGCATTGTTTATAAGCTGTTCATTCAATGGTGGTTTAATACAGCAACAACAAACCAGGACAGGAATATATTTGTAACAAGATTATTAAAATCATTCTCAGCCTTTTTGGCTTGCAGAAAAGCAGATTTTTTTTTTCCACTTCAAATATCCTAAATTAAACAGCAGCAATTTAAAGTCTGATTCTCACATGCTGCTCCACCATATGACCACATAAGCTACTCCAGCAAAACTTTCTGACCAACCTATGTCCTCACAATGCTTGGCATTCTAGTTAGTTTTTCTGTTGCTGTGGTTAACACTCGATTGTCCTGGATAGGTTTAGTCGTCAACTTGACACACCTGGGAAGAGGAAAACTCAATTGGGAATTTTGTCCATTGGACTGGCCTGTGGCCATGTCTGTGGGGCATTTTCTTGATTGTTAAGTGGACCAGCCATTGTGGGTGGTGCCACCCCTGGGCAGGTAGTCCTCTACTGTATAAGAAAGCAAGCTGAGCATGGGCAAGAGGAGCAAGCCAGTAAGCAGCGTTCCTCCATGGTCTGTGCTCCAGGTCCAGGTCCTGAGTTCCTGCCTTGGTTTCCCTTAATGATAGACTATGCTTATAAGGCAAATAAACCTTTTCCTCCCCAAGGTGGTTTTGGTCACAGCAATAGAAAGCAAACTAAGACACTGACCAAAAGTAACTTTTGGAGAAAAGGGTTTATTTCATCTTTCAATTGCAGGTAACAGTTCATCACTGAGGGAAATCAGGCCAGGAACTTGAGGGAAGAAGGCGGAGCCTGAAGGATGCTGCTGATTGGCTTCCTACGCCTGTCTTGCTCAGCTCCCTTTCTCTCTCTCTCTCTCTCTCTCTCTCTCTCTCTCTCTCTCTCTCTCTCTCTCTCTCTCTCTCTCTCTCTCTCTCTCGTCTTTTTGAGACAGGGTCTCCCTTTAGTCCCAGCTGGCCTGGAGCTCACTATGGAGACCAGGCTGGCCTTGAACTCACAGAGATACACCTGCCTCTGCCTGCCAAGTGCTGGGATTAAAGGCATGCGCCATCATGTCCAGCTCAGCTCCCTTTCTTACAGAGCCCAGGCACACCTGTCTTGGGACAGAACTACCCACAGAAAACTGGGCACTACTACATCAACTAGCAATTAGGAAAATGCCTAGCAGGCCTCAACATGGCTGCTGACCAATCCAGTAGAGGAAGTCCCTCAACTGAGGTTCCCTTTTCCCAGGTGCCTCTAGTTTGTGTCAAGGTGATGAACGCTAACCCCCTCTTCCTTGGTGACTGAGTCTGATTGGGACCAATGGCCTCATCCTAGTGTTTCCCTTGCCTCTGCACATCCCAGTCACCTACTCCCTTCTTGTTACTTCTCTTCTTTTCTCTAGCCAGTAACTTCTTGAATTGCAAGAACATTCATTTACATTCTTTACCACGTATATTAATGGCAGCTAAGAAAGCCAACATCCTTTAATCCGTTTGAATTAAAACAATTCTTCAGTGATTGAATGATCATCAAAACAATAGTTTTGATAACAAATGATCCCACTTTCAGTCAGCCATTAATCTATCATCAGGTTCATTAAGCTACAATTGAATTTCCCAAGTTCAAGCAAGGCCTCTACCTAGTGACTTATGGGGCTGCCCTTTGATTTTCTAGTCTGAGCACAGAACTCCATATATTCAGAAGGAATCTTTGTGGAAGCAAACAGCTCTATTAAAACCCAAAACACTGACACAGTGATTCTGAGCAATAGCATCATTATGTACACAAAACAAGATGAATGCTGCAGCATATGAGGCCAAGCAGAAACCCTCCCAATGAGGGTGAAAAGACAGCTGATTTACTGCAAATGAAGGAGACAATTGCCATTCTGTGATATAGAGTCACTTGTCTTCACTGCAGACGATGAGGGAGTGAGTTAATCATGTTTGCTGGGCTTTTTCACTTTTACCATAATAATTATTATTGACAGATTCATTTGGGGTAAGAAATAGTCTTTCAGAAAAACACTAGGGGATTGTAGCCGAGCCTGCAGTGTGGGAGCAGATGTGCATTATAAAGCAATATGGGGTATAATGAGAAAAGCATTCTTCCCTATCCTATTAATTGTTGGCACTACCTAATAATCAAGAAGTGCTGACCTTCCCAACCTCTAGCTAGCAGATATTTGTGTGTTGTAATGTACCACAGCCTAAACACAAGCTTAAGTATATGTAATGCTGAGAATTGCATGCCAGTAATTCATATGAACTCTACTCATTCCCCCTGCATCATCTAAACATTGTCAATAATACACAAATACCTTTGACTAGGTGAAAGGTTGGGCAAATGGTACAATACAATTGATGAACTACTGTTTATCAATTGTTTCATCATTGATAATTATGAAAATTATTTTTAAATATGGAACATGCTTTCATCATGAGATTAACAAGATAGCAATGCAAAACTGTCAGAATACTAAGATTATAGATATAGGAAAATACAGTGTGGTATAGGAACAAGAAGCGATAGGTAAGCTGCTGAACTGACAGGAAGGACGACAGGCAATTTATTTTTCTAATGTTCCCTAATGTTCCTGTGATATTCTTATGAGTTATTTTTAAAATCAAGCCCACCATCTTATGAAAAAGTTACTTACTTTCCCCTTACACTAAAATTCATCGACTAAAATAAAACTTGCATGTGATAAATGCTGAAACATCTTTTTTTTTTCCAAGTTCAAAAATAGTATTGGAATCTGCTAAGGAATCAGCTCCCTTTATTCAATGTCAGATACATTTATACTCACATGTATTAGTAATTCCTTTTGGTTGACTTTTCCTTGTGGTTGTCATGACAACCGTTTCCACTGCCATTAGTACCTCTAGGGCCCGGGATCGTTCACATATTTTTAGGCTGTTTCTCTTCTAACAAAGCAACTCATAATGTGGCATGCCTGTGTTGGAAGCTCCGTGGTGACCTGTTCTGACTTTTCCAACAGCGGTAGATTCTGTCTCCTTCCTTTCTGCTTTGGAGGTGCTCCTATTTCTATTTCCGATGGTTCCATTTAGTAAATAAATTTTAATTCCTTCCAATTATAACCTATTGGATTATTTCATTTTCTTTTTATCCACATATATCATTTCCCTATCCAGTGACCCTCTCTTCATCATCAATGAAATAGCATATTTTCTTTGGTGATCACGTGGAACTACATCGATAGAAAAATAATAAAAATGCCTTAGGAAAACAAACCAAGATCTTCAAGAGATTCTAGACTGGTAATGGCATGATTATATGGTCTGGAATTGCATAACTCCCAATCCAAGATGTTCACAAAACCTCAAGACATCCCCTGCATTTGCTGATCCTTGGAACCATTCTACTGAACGGTCTTTTGGAATTAAAGACTGAAGCTAGTGACTACCTTTCTTCATATGTCAATTAACTTTTTAATAGTAATACCTGTGAGGTATGATTAGTCTTATGTTGCTGAATGGAGAATAAATTTATGCAAAATTTTAAGTAACACCTACTATCAAAATCCCTAATGTCAACGGGCGTGGTGGCGCACGCCTTTAATCCTAGCACTTGGGAGGCAGAGGCAGGCGGATCTTTGTGAGTTCAAGGCCAGCCTGGTCTACACAGTGAGTTCCAGGACAGCTGGGCTAAGGGACCCTGTCTCGAAAAGACCAAAAAAAAAAAAATCCCTAATGTCAACCCCTTCGACTCTGCAATTCTTATACAAAACTTAAATTTAGGAATATATTATGTATTGCTTACTGCAAAGTTGTTCATAGTAGTAAAAATAATTGGAGCTACGAAAATGTCTAACAATGGAAATATGAGTCTTATACAAGGAAAAATAATATGCAAATGCACATCTACAATCGCACAGTGTGTACGATATGCTAATTTTAAATGTTGGTTTTAAAGTGTGGTAAGAATATCATGTGATGGGCTGGGGACATGGCTCAGTGGTTAAAAGCACTGGCTGCTGTTGCAGAGGACCCAGGTTCAGTTCCCAGCATCTACATAATGGCTAACAACCATCCATAACTCCAGTTCCAGGAGATCCTGGATTGCACAGCACAGGTGCACTTATACACATAAAATAAAAATAATAAATAAAATCTTTTAAAAGAACATCATATGGTTATAACTGTAAAAACAAGACTCTGAATCATAAAGAATAATCTGAATCATAAAGAATAATCCAAATCATAAAACCCATATAAAACAGAACTGTGTCCTAGCTATCTTGCAGAGGAGGAAAACACTTTTCTCCTATACTCTCTGTGTGTGCTTAGTTGAAATCAGCCCTTGTCGGGGCTGGAGAGAGGTCCTCTTGCAGAGGACCTGGGTTCGATCCCCAGCATCCACATAGTGGCTGAGAACCGTTCTTAACTCCAGTTCCAGGGGAATCCGACACCCTCTTCTGACCTCCACAGCACTGCCCGACACAGGTGCACAGACCTGCATGCAGACAGTACATTCATACACATACAAAATAAATAAAATTAAAAAAAAAAGAAATGGGCCCTTGTTACAAAAGGCAGATTAACAAAAAAGTCTAAGAAACACATTAATACATATTATATATTTCATATATATATATGAGTTGTTCTCAGAAAGTAAACTAAATTCCAACTTACTCAGCAGCTTCAACAAAAACACAGGACATGATTAGAAAAGTGACAAAACAAAGGAAAAGGACTAACTCTCTAGGGATGGAAAAGTGTGAGAAGGCAGATGAAAGCTAGTTAGCACATATCAGAAACATCACCCTGGTGCTATCCCCAGGCTGTTAAGATCTGAACCAGTATATCGTGGTTAACCACTGTCCCTCTTGGTAGAGAGCAGAGGGGAGTATTTTTACTATGTAAATCTGTACCCTCCTCCTAAACAGAAAACTGTTCTTATATCTGTCTTTCTCAATTGCCCTGAACTTAAAATAATCCCTCTGCCAATATAGCCTGTCTTACAGCATCATATTGTAATCTACAACCTTACATCTCTGTAATCTACCATAATATCTATACATATTTGTTGTGTAACTGAATGGGTGGACAGATGAATGTGTACTGCAAGAATAAACAATAATGCACCAAGGTTTTCACAATAGTTGTCTTTGACAAACTTTTTTGCTTAGAAACGGAGTCTCCCTGTAGCTCCAGCTGGCTTGGAACTTACTATGTAGACTAGGCTGGCCCCAGTATCACCAAGATTCACTTGCCTCTGTCTCTTTGGAACATTTCTACTTTCAGTGTTTCTAACTTGTTCCTTTCTTGTGGTTTTCACTTTGCTAACTCTTAGAGATTTTTTTAACTGAATTAAACTTCCTAAGCCTATGCCTCTCCCATGGAGGCAATATAAATCTATGCCCTCGTTATACAGGCCCTTTCAAATGACGAGGATCTGTTGCTATGATCAAACAAACATGGACTCCCAAGCACAGCAGCCTGCACCCATGACATTTCATACCAATTTTTAAAATATTTTATTTGTACTTTTATTTTACGTGTATAAGCATTGTGCTGGATAGCTTTAGTGTCAACTTGACACACCTGGGTTGAGGGAGCCTCAATTAAGGAATTGGCTCCATTGGACTGGCCTGTGGCCATGTCTGTGGAGTATTGTCTTGATTGTTGGGCAATGTGGGAGGGGCAAGCCTACTACCGGTGGTGCCACCCTGGGCAGGTTGTTGCGTATGGTATAAGAGGGCAGGCTGGGCATGGGCCAGAGGAGCGAGCCAGTAAGCAGCATTCCTCCATGGCCTTTGCTTCAGCTACTGCCTCCAGGTTCCTGCCCTGAGTTCCTGCCTTGGGCTCCCTGAGTGATGAACTGTGACCCAGGAGATGTTAGCTGAATAAACCCTTTCCTCCCCAAGTTGGTGTCGGTCAGAGTGTTTTGTCACAGCAATGGAAGAGAAACTAGAACAAGCATGTTGGCTGCATGTGTGTAAGTGCACCCATGTTGTGCAAAGCCTTCGGGGTCAGAAGAAGATGTCAGATTCCCCTGTAATTGGAGTTACGGAAAGTGGAGTTATGGACTGTTGTTAGCTGCCATGTGGATGCTGGGAATGAACCTGGGTCTTCTACTAAACGAGTCAGTGCTATTAACCACTGAGCCATCATCTTTCTAGCTCCCCATATCAAATTTTTTAAAGCAGGAAGAAAGACTACATAAACCCTAGAAAACTGTGGGCATGAGAGTCTGTATATCATATTAACACTGTGTGCATGAGAGTTCTGTATATCATATAAACACTGTGTGCATGAGAGTTTGCATATCATATTAACACTGTGTGCATGAAAGTTCTGTATATCATATTAGCGCTGTGTGCATGAGAGTTCTGTATATCATATTAGCGCTGTGTGCATGAGAGTTCTGTATATCATATTAGCGCTGTGTGCATGAGAGTTCTGCATATCATATTAGCACTGTGTGCAGGAGAGTTCTGTATCATATTAACACTGTGTGCATGAGAGCTCTGTATATCATATTAGCACTGTGTGCATGAGGGTTCTGTATATCATATTAGCACTGTGTGCATGAGAGTTCTGTATATCATATTAGCACTGTGTGCATGAGAGTTCTGTATATCATATTAGCACTGTCTGCATGAGAGTTCTGTATCATATTAGCACGGTGTGCATGAGAGTTCTGTATATCATATTAACCCTGTGTGCATGAGAGTTCTGAATATCATATTAGCACTGTGTGCATGAGAGTTCTGTATATCATATTAGCACTGTGTGCATGAGAGCTCTGTATGTCATATTAACACTGTGTGCATGAGAGTTGTGTATATCATATTAACACTGTGTGCATGAGAGTTCTGTATATCTTATTAGCACTGTGTGCATGAGAGTCTGTATATCATATTAGCACTGTGTGCATGAGAGTTCTGTATATCATATTAACACTGTGTGCATGAGAGTTCTGTATATCATATTAACACTGTGTGCATGACAGTTCTGTATATCATATTAGCACTGTGCATGAGAGTTCTGTGTATCATATTAGGCACATTTAATATTCCATAAATTATTTTCCCAGTATGTGGGTCAGACTGCTTTCATCTTAAAACTTTCCTCCCTGATAAAATCTAGTCCTTAATCTCCTTCAAAGCCTTCCAAAACCTGGTTCTAAATTAGATCTCATTCCATGGCCACTCACATTACCCAGGTCCTACACATTAGCCCATAGGAGCAGTTGCCATTTGCTCTGCATACAGCGCAATGCCTTCCCTTCCTGTATGTATTCTCTGTATTCTCACTGTACCTTGAGTCTAAGAGACTCTCCCATCTCTTCACCAAAATCCTTCATTAACTCAAATATAAATCCTAACTGAAAAGTTATGTCCAATGTTGAAATTTAGAGTGAAGAATACTTACAAGTATAGCCTGTCTTGGCCACAACTGGAGAATTTATAATAAACAGATTTATTTCTTACAGTTCTAGGAACTGCATCTGGTGAGGATTTCTTGCTGTGCAATAGCATGCCGGAAGAAGCTATATTATGATAAAGATACAGCAAATGAGTGAAGGAGGGAGCCAAACTGGCTTTAGCCTTTTATAGATTTATTCTTTTAAAAATATTTTATTTGTTATTTTCATTTTATGTGTATGAGTGTATTGCCTGCATATGTGTAAGTGCACCGATGTCCCTATGTCATGCAATACTCACAGAGGCCAGAAGAGGGCATCAAATCCCCTGGAACTGGAGTTATGGATGGTTGTTAGCTGCATGTGGGTGCTGGAAATTCAACCTGGATCCTATGGAAGAGCACCAAGTGCTCCTATCCTCTGAGCCATCTCTGCAGCCCCTACTTTTTTCTTTTTAAAAAAGAACTCTCTAAAGATCAAGAAAACAAAAAACGCCAAATGCTGGAGAGGTTGTGGGGAAAGGGGAACACTCATCCACTGCTGGTGAGAATGTAAACTGGTACAACCACTGTGGAAAGCATTGTGGAGAACTCAAAGATTCAAAATGAGCCTACCACCTGACCCAGCCATACCACTCCTGGGTATATACCCACAAGACATCCTACTGCAAAGATACATGCACATCTATGTTTATTGCAGCCCTTTTCACAATAACGAAGAGCTGGAACCCACCCAAATGCCCCTCAACTGACCAGTGGATAACAAAAATGTGGTACATCTACACAATGGAGTTCTATGCAGCAGTAAAGAAAGATGATGTCATGAACTTTGCAGGTAAATGGGTGGAACTTGAAGCCATTATGCTAAGTGAAGTAACACGGTCCCCAAAAAACAAATGGGGAATGGTTTCCCTCATTTGTGGATGTTAACACCAAATCCCCCAATTGAAAGACAAGCTGAGCAATGTTATATTTCTTTCTATCTGAAAGCAACTGTGATTTTGTAATGCGAATACCTTAATGAGTCCTAGAATTAACTTACCACCTACTTTCAGGCATGGTAATTAATGTACATGAGCAGAGGGTGTATATTCATATTTTTTTTTATTTCTGTATGTGTATGAATGTACTGTCTAATGCAAGTCTGTGCACCCGTGTCGTGCAATGCCACGGAGGTCAGAAGAGGGTGTTGGGCTCCCCTGGAACTGGAGTTCTCCTTGAATTGGAGTTTCAGACGGTTCTCAGCTGCCATGTGGGTGCTGGGGATCGAACCCGGGTCCTCTGTAAGAGCGGTTGGCGCTCTTAACCGCTAGGCCATCTCTCCAGCCCCATATTCATATTTTATTTATTTATTTTTTGGTCTTTTCGAGACAGGGTCTCCCTGTAGCCCCAGCTGTCCTGGAACTCACTCTGTAGACCAGGCTGGCCTTGAACTCACAAAGATCCGCCTGCCTCTGCCTCCCAAGTGCTAGGATTAAAGGCATGCGCCACCATGCCCAGCTATATTCATATTTTAGAGTAATATTAAATTAAAAGAAAAAGATCTGAAACCCTGAACATAATTAAAAAAGAAGGATGTGTGGATGAAACTGATCAATGAATACCAAGTTGGTTACATACAGCATGATGCTTTGGTGTACGATTTTACAGTTAGGATCAATCTAGATGTGATGGTTGCATGCATTTCAAAAGCCTCAAAGAAAAAACTGTGTAATTTTATTCAGAACTGTGGACTTTCTAACCACAAAGTAATTATACATGTTTAATGACCTAGACATGTTCAGCAGTTTTAAGTTTTAAACAATGTATACATGCATGAAACATCATATGACCCTATAAATATGTACAACTTTATATTTGTACATGTCAGAAAAAATACATTTAAAAAAAGATGAAAAAAAAGAACCCTTTCCCAGGGATAAAGAGGTGGCTCCGAGGGTAAAAGCACTTGCTGTGTAAGCCTGAGGACCTGAGTTCAAATCCCTAGAACCCACATAGAAAGCCAGACATGGTTGTCCATGTGCCACTAACTCCGGCTCTGTGGGAGTCAGAGACAGGATTGCTGGGGCTGATTGGCTGTCAGCCTAACTCCAAGTCCAGTGAGAGACTTAGACTGAAAGAGTACGGCACCAACACCCTCCTCTGGCTTCTGTGTGTGTGCATAGGCACATGCACCCACACATACATATGTGATACACACACACACACACACACACACACACACAAGCAAAAAAAAACCCTCTCCTACAATAATGACACTAATTTATTTATGAATGCAGAACTCTTAACCCAATCCCTTCATAAAGATCCTTCCTTTCAACATTGTAGTGCAGGGGTCTGTCTCCAATGCATAGACTCTGAGAGCTACATTCATACCATAGTAGAAAACCTTTCTCTGTTTCCAAATATTTGGGTATCTTAGATTCTTCTATCAAGTCATTTAAACCAAAACAAAAAACAAAAAAAGAAAGAAAGAAAAATCTTCTCTCCACGCAAGGAAGCCCGTGTCTGTAACCACAGCACTTTTGGATCTGAGACAGGAAAAGCATGAATCCAAGACAGGCCGGGGCTACATAGAAAACTGTCTCAGAAAAGGAAACAAAGTGTTTAATATTAATTGGTCTTCTAAGAAGAATCAATAGTGACCAAATTTTATTCACAACAGACAGCCATTTTTACATGGCAAATGTTCATCAAACTCTGGCAGTTCTGTATGTATACGCGTGAGCACACATGCGCCACATAACAGTGTCAGATTCAGGACGGATGTAACCAACACTGAGCAGCACGGGCATATGTGTTGACGAGAAATGGTGAACGGTACCTGCCAACCAGGAGAATTGTCCTGCTTTGTGGAACAGTTTTTTTTTTTTTTTAATTTTTTAAGACTTCGAAGCTGGAAGCTTATTGTTAAGAGATAAGAAAGTGGCAGCTTTCTATTCCGGTGGACGGACCAAGAACAGCACGATGGAAAAAAATTTCCAAGGAGATTTGTTCCACCTTTTAAAGCATACTCGGAAAATGCACCAAAAGATGACATTTTTAAAATGTTTCTTTTTTTTACGGCTGCCCCATATTAGCCTTCACTCTGCCAATGCACACACATGGGAAATAAAACCATCAACCCAGACAAACACCAACTGTCAGCAGAGACTGACACATGGCAACCTCAGTTAATTCAGGCGCAGAAATGCTTTCACTTAAGCCCCACTCTTGTCCCTCCCATGGGCCACACTTCAGTGGCACCTAACCATTTCCCCTCTCCTTGCAATCGTCTTTATGCCGTCCTTTGGTGTAGTTAGAAAATTTCCATTTTTATGAGCTTTCAGATTCCCAGCCTCATGAATGCAGGGCACCTCTCTCCAGTCGTATGAAAAGTCATTCAACAGATTCCTTCCTCATAAAGGCGGTGTGCATTTGTCCTGACTTTTGTGCCCTAATTCCCTCAATAAGCTCTGACAGGATTACACAGACACTTCATCTCCAAATGCCTTTTCTCAGGGATTCAGCAGGGGCTTGCTAGTTCATACTATTTCAAGGGTCCAGATAATTGATTGACTAACTGCTTTTATTCCATTTCTCCAGAAGATTGGACAAAAAGAAATGGGATTAAATCACATCTGAGAGGAAGTTCAGAGAAAGAACATTTGAGCATATAAATCAAAAGTTCCAGTGCTTTTCTGTGAAGGTTTTAGAACATCAGTCATCAGAGTTCTCCAAAACGGAATCACTTCTCTCCAGAGACTCGCTTCCTTAAAAGGAGTGATCTTGACTGAATGACCTCTTGAGTTTTCCTTCACAAAAAAATTATGACTAGAAAGCATGACAGCAGCACAGGCTACTGTCATAAGGCAAAACACATTCTTTCCTCTGCCAGACAACGAGCTCCGCCCATACTCCTAGAGATTGCAGTATAACCTAGCCAATAAGAAGTAAGGACAGGTTACTGGGCAGAACTCCTAAGATCTTTTTCGAACGTCAGCTAACCTGGAGTGTCCAATACAAATGCAGAAGAGAGAGACGCGCGCGGACTCAACAACATGGAGAGAAGCAATTCCTGAAAGTTATCTCCTGACTTCCACAAGTATACCATGGCATACACCTCCCACCACACACGAAAGGAAAGAAAGAAAGAAAGAAAGAAAGAAAGAAAGAAAGAAGAAAGAAAGAAAGAAAGAAAGAAAGGAAAAGAAAGAGAAAGAAAGAAAAGAAAGAAAGAAAGAAAGAAAAAGAAAGAAAGAAAGAAAGAAAGAAAGAAAGAAGAAAGAAAAAAGAAAAAGAAAGAAAGAAAGAAAGAAAAAGAAAAGAAAGAAAGAAAGAAAGGAATACTTTTTTTTTATTTAATTTTTATTGATGATTTGTCATTTTTACATTCATTTTCCAATAGAAATGGGGGCTGGAGAGGATGGCCTAGCGGTTGAGAGAGCGACCGCTCTTGCAGAGGACCCGGGTTCGATCCCCCAGCACCCACATGGCGGCCGAGAACCGTCTGAAACTCCATTCCAGGAGAACTCCAGTTCCAGGGGAATCCAAAGCCCTCCTCTGACCTCCGCGGCGTTGCACAACACGGGTGCACAAACTTGCATGCAGACAGTACATTCATACACATACAGAAATAAATAAAATTAATAAAAAAATTTTTTTAGAAATAGAAATGGGGGCTGGAGAGATGGCCTAGCAGTTAAGAGCGCCAACTACTCTTGCAGAGGACCCGAGTTTGATCCCCAGCACCCACATGGCGGCTGAGAACCGTCTTTAACTCCAGTTCCAGGGGAATCCGACACCCTCTTCTGACCTCCGCGGCATTGCACGACATGGGTGCACAAACCTACATGCAGACAGTACATTCATACACATACAAAAATAAATAAATAAAAATAAATTTAAAAAATAGAAATGAATAGCTGGGTGTGGTGGTGTGCAACTTTAATCTCAAAGGAGGCAGGCAGATCTCTGTGAGGGCTATCCTGGTGTACATGGTGAGTTCCAGACCAGCTGGGGCTATAGAGAGATCATGGAGACCCTGACCGGCAAAACCATCACCCTGGAAGTGGAACCCAGTGACAGTGATCCCATAGAGAACTTGGAGGCCAAGATCCAGGATAAGGAGGTCATCCCCCCTGACCAGCAGAGGCTGATCTTCGCTGGCAAGCAGCTGGAAGATGGCCACACCCTCTATGACTACAACATCCGCAAAGAGTCCACCCTGCACCTTGTCCTTCGTCTGAGGGGTGGCTATCAATTCTTCAGTCTGCATTACAGCCTTTTGCCCCATTTAAGTTTAGAAATTACACATTTCAGTAATAGCTGAACCTCTGTTAAAAATGTTAATGGTTTTGTGGCATGGTAAAAAAAAACACACACACACAAAAAACTGTGCTTGGGGAGAGAGAACAAGAGGAGAGAGAGAAGTTTATATCCATATCCATGTTGCCTTAGACCATTTCTTCTGGCTCTTTTCAGGGGGATAAGTAAGTTCATTCCAGGCTAAATATGAGTGACCAGGAACACAAATTCAGGCACTCCCAACTCTGTCTTTCAAATAGTAACAGTCTCCAATATAGAAACAAACAAAGAAAATCATAAATCAAGACACTTTTAAAATATATTGGTTGGGGGCTGGAGAGATGGCTCGGCAATTAAGAACACTTGGCATTCTTTCAAATGATCTGGGTTCATTTCTCAGCCCTCACATTCAGCTAACAACCATTGGTATCTCCAGTTCCAGGGGATCTGACAACCTGGCCTCTGCAGGGTTTGTACAGCATGGGTGCACTTATATACATGCAGTCAAAACACTCAGACACATAGAAATAAAATATTTTAATAAAACCTTTTTAAATAAGTAAATAAAATGCATTGGTTGGAACATTAAGGGTGGGAAATCCCAACTATAGGCCTCGTAAACTGTCCAATGGCATTCTTAACCTTTGGATTACTGGATGTTAAGAGTCCATTTGTACATTCCAAAGTATTTACCTAATAGTCACATTCAGAAGTGGGTAATAATTGGCCGATAAGGGTCTAAAGATAGCCCAAGATGATACGGCTCTATTCTTGAAACATTACAGCCTCTCCAAATCATTGGTGTTCTAGTCACTTAACCTGTGTGGCTGTGTAATTACAGCTTCTTTCCAGGAACTCCTGTTCATCATTAGATTGTGCCTATGGGTGCCTGCATATGTGTGTGTGTGTGTGTGTGTGTGTGTGTGTGTGTGTGTGGTGTGTGTGTGTGTGTACATATATGCAAACATGCACAGGTGAAATACCTTCTGAGTGACCAGTCTATGAGACCCTCCCAGTTCCCAGTAGAGGTTAGAGATCTGGCACTGAAAGGAAATAGCTAGGGGCCCCACGCCAAGGTCCCCAGCTTCTCATAGCCTTGTCTCATTTCTGGTCCTCTGGGCTACCTCTGTAGACCAGGCTGGCCTTGAACTCAAAGATCCGCCTGCCTCTGCCTCCCAAGTGCTAGGATTAAAGGCGTGCACCACCACGCCCGGCTAGGGACTTTCTAAAGGAGGAGAGTGTTATCAGCCACTGATAATTTGCCTATGCTCTAGGAAGTAACCTCCAGCTCTTGAACATACAAACAAGCCTAATTAAACTAGGTGAGTGTCTTAGTTTGCTTCTCTATTGCTGTCATAAACACCACGACCAAAGCAGCTTGGGAAGGAAAGGCTTTCTTTCAGTTTACAGCTCTCAGATCAGAGTCCAGCAGCACTGAGAGAAGTCAGGGAAGGAACTCAAATCAGGACTGGAGCCTGGAGGCAGGAGCCGAAGCAGAGACCATGGAGGACACTGCTGACTGGCTTGCTCTTCCGGCCTGTGCTCAGTCTGCTTTCTCATGCAACTCAGGACCACCTGCCCATCCCTAGTAAGCTGGGCCCTCCCACATCACTCAATAATCCCAGAAAATGCCTCGCAGATATGCCCACAAGCCAGTCTGAAAGAGGAAATTCCCTAACCGAGGATCCCTCTTTCCAAGTTTGTCAAGTTGACAACTAAATCTCTCCAGCACAGAGGGAATAATAAACCTTCTGTTTTTAATAGAAGGTAGAAGGGCCTTACTGAGAAGAAGAAAGACTTTAATAAGGGAGGGAGGGAGGGTGTTGAAAGAGGGTAAGGTAGAGTGGTAAAAATGGCCAAAATGAATGTGTGTGAAATCAGCAAATAATAAATTATTATTATAGCTTTGTGTCTCTTAACTGCATGTGTTATCTGCAAAATAGTAATAACGAGAACACATTTCAAGTAAATCTCTCTCCAGAGTTTCTGGAGTCAAGTAAAGCCTTCATAATGTTAGTTGCACAAATGCCAATGCTATTATTTTAGTCAAATTGGTTCCATAGTAAAAGCAGATTATTATCAGACTCCACTCTCATGTTATAAGTTTTTACAAGGTTAATATATTTAGTGAGTGGATCTCATTTTCATTCTAAAACAAAGGTTTAAGGATTTCCCCCAAATCCTTTTATGTTTAACATTGTATTCCTAGTTAGAGAACCCTTAGGGTGTTATTCTTCCTTCATTCCTGTTACAGATGCACCTACCTGACTATTGGAAAGTTAGCATGGAAAGTAAAGTCACAGAAGCAGTTCCTGCGTGTTGCAAGCTGATCTAAGCCTGTTCCGGTTCGGTTTTGCTAATAGTAAATTTAGTTGCATCGTTATGTGCCTCTCTGTACAATAAGGATGTGGCCACAGAGCAAGCCACTATCTTCTTTTACCTTATGTGATTTCATTCATTGACCGACTAACTACTTGAGTCATTCATTCATTCAGTTATGATGACCGACCTCTTTGACTCTCCTAGTCATTCATTGTACCAGTATCATAATCCCCATTTACAGGGACTTCACATTAAGTAGCAAACACAGAAAAAGTAAGCAGAGAAAAGTAATATAGTTACTTGTTATGGATAAACATACGGAAGGCATTTTGTAATGATGACTTAGGTCAGTATAACTCCTAACTATAAGAGAGGACCTAGCAAAAGTTTCATTCATGCAACATACATTTATTGAACATCTGCTTTGTGCCAGGCAATTTTCAAGGATCTGGGCTTATAGCGAGTGGTAAAGAAGACAATAAGCTCCCTACTGTAATAATGTATACTCTACCAAATGGAAACAGAGTGATAAACCTCTAGGAAAAACACCAGATAAGCCAGGCATGGTGGTGCATGCCTTTAATCCTAGCACTTGGGAGGCAGAGGCAGGTGGATCTCTGTGAGTTCAAGGCCAGCCTGCTCTACAGAGTGCACTCCAGGACAGCTGGGACTAAAGGAAGACCCTGTCTCAAAAAAATACCAAAAAAAAAAAAAAAAACAAAACAACAACAAAAAAAAAAAAGATCAGGATATGTGCCTTGTAAAGAATTAAAACAGGAAGATATTTAGGGGAATAACTGAATGACTATTTTATACAGGGCAAGATCCCTGTACAGGTGAATTTTAGATAAGACCTACTGTAAGAATGACTTTTCTGGACAAAATGGAATATTACCTAACCTTGTAACCAAAGTTAATCTTTTTTAATGAAATTTCTTTATTGAGTATTTGTACAACTCATACAATGGTTCTCAATCCAACCCGGCCCCCCCTTCAACCCCAACTCCAAGCGAAGTCCTATCCAGTCAAACTCCCAAACCCAGATGTCCTTCTGTGCAAATAGATCTTCTGGAGTCTAGTCAGACTATCTAGGAATCCTAGGTAAGGGATACTCTTCCTCACCCAGCAGTACTCAGTTTCTTATAGTTTTCAGTCCAGGTTCAGTCCCCCACTCATATCTCTTCCTCCACTTTGGGATCTTGTCCTAGTTGCCATGGGTCCCGGGTCTGATGCCTACATTGCCACAGGTTTACATGTGAAAGCTTACAGTCAGTTTATAGGTCACTGCTTCTCTATGTTCAAGCCCCAGCCCTGGCTCTTACAATCTTTCAGCCCCCTTCTACAATGATCCCTGAGCCATGGGTAGGTGATGTTTAATATAGGAGCCCCATCCAAAGATATACACTCTGGGGGCTCCCATTCTTTGAAGCTTGACTAGGTGTGGCCTTCTGTTTGCATCATACAGTGTTGTGTAAGGAAGCTTTACTGGTAAGAATCGAGGGGTGTATTTGTCTTCTCCCTGCTCCTCATTCTGTGTGTCGAGGTTCAAATGTAGATGCGTCTCCTAGGAATGGGGATTTTCAGATGTATATGTTCTGTGTCTGACCAGTTATCGGGTTTTTCAGTGGCCTCCATCTTTTGCAGCTTTTTTGATGAGTCTCATATGATATGCTTGTCTGTAAATATAAGATTCCATAGTTAGTGTATAAGAAATTTCATTTGTATAGCGATATGACACCAACAGGCTTTTCTCTAGGCTCTATGTACTCTCTAGCCCTGTGCATTTGGCTGAGTTTATAGTGGCTCTCATAGGTTCACTCCCATTGAGATGGTTCCAAGTCCAATTAGATAGCTGTTGACCACTGCCCAGTCAACAGCGCTTCTACTGCACCAGTAGAGGTAGTTTGCTGGGCAGATCATTATGGTTGTTAGAATTTGGTGCTGGGCTATACCATTGATTGATTTTCTCTTGTAGCAGTGTGCACATTGCCTAGCATTATGAGCACTTAACTTCAGATAGAAAGGTCCCAGGTCAATTCCTAGTCCATTAATCTAAGTCCTATCTCTGAAGCATGTCCTATACTGAAGAGTAGGGTTTTATTTTCTATTTCTGATAAATAATCAAGACCTTTGGAGATAGCCTGCCTGTTTTGAGAGTCATTTGGATTATTCTCACCAACCATTCAAAGGAAGGTATCTTCTGTCTTGCACTGTGTTCCCTGCCACACGGCCACAAGATTACACAACTCATGCATGGATGTTCAGACAGTGTATGCGAATTTCTCACAGGGTCTCAGGGGCATCACATTACACCTGGGTTTCCTAGCCTCTCAAGGTCCAATCGTGTCTAGTCTTTCTACTTCCTTCACCACCACCCCTCATCCCTCCCCAGGCCCAGCACCCTCCCATCATCCCCACCCTCCCCCTCACCTGACCTCCCCCACCTCCCATCATACCCCCACTTATCTCCCCCTCCTCCCCTCTTGACCTCCCCCCTAGCAACATCTGTTCCTTACTCTTCCCCTTTTTCCCAATTTTTCTTTTCCTTTACCTCCATGTATCCTTTCCAATTTCTTGTCTCCTGGTGTTATATCAGGATATATACTCACGTAAGGAGATTGGTGCTACAATCCACAAAGGAGGGAGAATAAACATTGCCTGGTTTTCTGTCTTTGCGTTACTTCACTCAGAATAACATTCTCTAGTTCCATCCATTTACCTGCAGATTTCATCATTTCATCTTTTCTCACTGCTGAGTAGTACTCCATCAGGTACATGTACCACATTTTCATTATCCATTCAACAGTTGCAGGACATTTAAGTTGTTCTCACATTTTCACTACTGTGAGGACAGCAGCAACAAACATGGACGTACAGTTATCTTTATGGTATGATGAGTCGTTTGGGACTATGCCAAGGAGTAGTATAACTGGGTCATATGGTAGGTTCATTTTTAGTTTGTTTTTTTTTTTTTTTGAGAGTTCCCCACCCTGCCATCCACAGTGGCTGCACTAGTCTGCATTCCCACCAACAGTGAATGAGTGTTCCCCTTTCTCCACACCTTCTCCAGCATCTTTCGTCCTTCATTTTCCTGATCCTAACCAGTCTGATTTTGGTAAGATAGAATCTTAAAGTGGTTTTTATCTACATTTCTCAAATTACTAAGGATGTTGAGCAGGTTTTAAGGTGTTTCTTAGCCATTTTTATTTCTTCATTTGCAAATTCTCTGTTCATATCTGTAGCCCATCTTTTTATTGGGTCGTTTGTTTTCTTGCTACTTTGTTTTTTGAGTTCTTTGTACATTCTGGATATTAATCCCCTGTTGGATGTGTAGCTGGTAAAGATTTTCTCCCACTCAGTGGCTTTCCTCTTCACTTTCTTTTTCCTTTTGCTGTACAGAAGCTTTGTAGCTTAATGAGGTCCCACTTACTGATTGTTGCCCTTAAAGCCTGAGCAGCTGATGTCCCATTAAGAAAGCCCTTTCTTACGCCTCCATCTTGAAGGGTACTGCCTATGTGTTCTTCTAGCAGTTTTAGAGTTTCAGATTTTATATTGAGGTCTTGGATCCACTTGGAGTTGACTTTTGTGCAGGGAAAAAGTTAAGGGTCCAGTTTCATTCTTCTACAGGTGGTGATCCAGTTCTTCTAGCACTTTTGTTGAAAATACTGTTTTTCTCTCTTTGTGTATTCTTGGTATCTTTTTTATTTTTTTATTTTATTTATTTCCGTATGTGTATGAATGTACTGTCTGCATGCAACTCTGTGCACCCGTGTCGTGCAATGCCGTGGAGGTCAGACAGGGTGTCGGATTCCCCTGGAACTGGAGTTCTCCTGGAATTGGAGTTTCAGACGGTTCTCAGCCACCATGTGGGTGCTGGGGATCGAACCTGGGTCCTCTGTAAGAGCGGTCCTCGCTCTTAACCACTAGGCCATCTCTCCAGCCCCTATTCTTGGCATCTTTGTCAAATACCAAGTGGCTGAAATAGTACGCACTCATGTCTGGGCCTTCTATTCTGTTCCATTGACCTACATGTCCATTTTTGTGCCAGTACCATGCTATTTTTACAACTACAGCTCTGTAATATAACCTGAAATCTAGTATGGTGACACCCCCTGCATTGTTCTTTTTTTTTTTGTTCACTAGGCTTATGAAAAGGGGCAGCAGGTGGATGAGAGGCAAAACAGTCCACTCTCTCTTGGAGCATGTTGTCTTGGACTCTGGTCAATTCTGGCTGTTTCCTTTCATGGGCTGACAGTTTGTCCAGGATAACCTTTCGATCCTACTATATGAAGCACAAGCAATTAGATATATATTTATTTAAACAGCACTAAATAGTTATGGTAGGTTACTTTGATAGAAACATATGTTTGGATGTTATGTTAACCTCATGAATTACATTTTTTTTCTGTTAATATGACATGGATCTACTGTGGCTTTAATAACATCTCTTAACCTGTAGAGGATGTAATCTTGTGGCATCAAGCCATGGGTTTCTTTGTATGACTCTTTCTGATTGCTTGTTTTGTTGGTCTATAGATCACTACTGATTCTTTAAGTTGATTTTGTAACATGCCACTTACTGAAGGAGATTGGAAGTTTTCTTTTATTCTTTTTTAATAATTGAGCAGTATTAGAAGTAGATCTTTTTCAAATGTCTGTGTAGAATTTTGCCATAAAACCATTTGGGCCTGAGAATTTTTGAGTCAGGAGGTTTTGTATTACTGTTTCAATTTCCTCCTTTTTTTAGGGTCTGTTTAAGCTATTGACCTCTTCTTGGTTTAACTTTGGTGGTGTCCATTCTTTAGAAATTCATCCATTTCGTATATCCCAAATCTAATGTATTGCTCTCTCTTTGGAGAAATAACCATGGCTGATGCCTACAGCTTACATCCTCTACAGGTTAGGAGACTCTCATAATGCCACAGTAAGAACCCTGTCATACTTACAGACAGGAAAAAATGAATTCCATGGATCAACCATATCATCTAAACATATTGTGTCATACCAAAGTAACCTACCATAACTATTAATGCCTGTTTAAATACCTATATATATTCTAATTGCTTGTGCTTCATTAGTAGGATTGAAAGGTTATTCTGGAAACTGTCAGCCCATTGAAAGGAAACAGCCAGAATTGACCAGAGTCCAAGACAACAGCTCCAGAGAGAGTGGACTGATCTCTTCTCATCCACACCTGTGCCCCTTTTCTAAGCCAGGGAATATCTGCGGAAGAGGGGGCGTGGTAGAATGTAAGGGCTGCGATTGGGGTGAATGGTGAAACTACAGCAATGTAGTCTGGACCTCATTTGATCAACCTGACCTTCACGCTTAGGAAGGCTGGGGCTGTGGGGGGTTATCGGATCAANTCTCAAGTTGTTTTGCATTCGGGGTCCTTCTGTTTTCCATATGAATTCTTGGATGACTTTTTTCTGCTCTGTGAGAAAATGTTTAAGATATTTTGATGGGATGCACTGAATCTATGGATGTGCTTTGGTAAGATGGTTGTTTTCCAATATTGGTTCTACCAATCCAATGAGCATGGTAATTTTTCCATCCTCCTGTGCTTCTTCTAATTCCTTCCTTTATTTAAAAGTTTTTGCAAATTTTTCCTTGTAGAGAGCTTAATCCTTTATAGTTTTAGCTAGATTTATCATAGAAGTATTTTTAAAAGTTTTGAGTTTAATGTAATGGGAGGGTTTTCTTCTTTAACATTTTTTTTATTGTATCTTTGTGCATTTCATACATTCATTTTTCTGATTCAGTTCAGGATATTTCCTTTTCCCTTCCCCCCCACCCCCACACCCATCCCAGATCATGTACTCTGCATATCTGTCCTGCATCTTTCTCTCAGTTTTTTTTTTCCATTTTTTAGCTATAAGTGAATAATCCATGAGTACAGCATCCGTCATGTAAAACCAATTTGCAGGCTGTTGTGCCCAAACCCCCACAGCCCCACCTTCCAGCGGGGGCTGAGGGGTGGTATGTTCAATCAAGCTGATCAAATAGTGTCCAGGACTACATTGCTGTAGTTTCTCCATTCACCCCAATTCGCAGCCCTTACATTCTTAAACCACGCCCGCCTCTTCCGCAGATTGTTCCCTAGGCTTAGAAAAGGGGCAGAACAGGTGGATGAGAGGCAAAACAGTCCACTCTCTCTAGGAGATGTTGTCTTGGACTCTGGTCAATTCTGGCTGTTTTCCTTTCATGGCTGACAGTTTGTCCAGGATAACCTTTCGATCCTACTAATGAAGCACAAGCAAATTAGATATATAGGTATTTAAACAGCACTAATAGTTATGGTAGGTTTACTTTGGATGAAACATATGTTTGGATGGTATGTTAACCATGAATTACATTTTTTTCTCTGTTAAATATGACAGGATCTTACTGTGGCTTATAACATCTCTTAACCCTGTAGAGGATGTAAGCTTGTGGCATCAGCCATGGGTTTCTTTGTATGCTCTTTCTGATTGCTTGTTGTTGGTCTATAGAATCACTACTGATTCTTGTAAGTTGATTTTGTAACATGCCACTTACTGAAGGAGATTGGAAGTTCTTCTTATTCTTTTTTAATAGATTGAGCAGTATTAGAAGTAGATCTTCTTCAAATGTCTGGTAGAATTTTGCCATAAAACCATTTGGGCCTGAGAATTTTTTGAGTCAGGAGGTTTTGTATTACTGTTTCAATTTCCTCCTTTGTTATGGGTCTGTTTAAGCTGTTGACCTCTTCTTGGTTTAACTTTGGTGGTGTCCATTCTTTAGAAATTCATCATTTGTATATCCCAAATCTAATTGGCTATTGGCTCTCTCCTTGGGAGAATAACCATGGCTGATGCCTACAGCTTACATCCTCTAAGGTTAGGAGATCTCATAATCCACAGTAAGAACCCTGTCATACTTAAGCACAGGAAAAGAATTTCCATGGATCAACCATATCATCTAAACATATGTGTCATACCAAGTAACCTACCATAACTATTAATGCGCTGTTAAATACCTATATATATTCTAATTGCTTGTGCTTCATTAGTAGGATTGAAAGGTTATTCCTGGACTGTCAGCCCATGAAAGGAAACAGCCAGAATTGACCAGAGTCCAAGACACACTCCAGAGAGAGTGGACTGATCTGCTTCTCATCCACCTGTGCCCCTTTTCTAAGCCAGGGAATAATCTGCGGAGAGGGGGCGGTGGTATGAATGTAAGGGCTGCGATTGGGGTGAATGGTGAAACTACAGCAATGTAGTCTGGACCCTCATTTGATCAACCTGACCCCGCTGGAAGGTGGGGCTGTGGGGGTTTGGCACAACAGCTTGCAAACTGAGTTTTACATGAAGGATGCTTGATTCATGATTATCACTTATAGCTAAAAATGAAAAAAAAAAAACTGAGAGAATATGCAGGACAGTTATGGGCAGAATCATAGATCTCAGTGGGGTGGGGGAGGGAAGGGAAAATGGAAAGAAAAAAAAAAAAAAAAAAAAAATGTATGAAATGCACAAGCATCAAAATAAAAAAGTTAAAAAATAAAAAATAAATTAAAAAAAAATTCAATCATTTCATTAAAGGTTTTCAAATTTAATGGAGTATAGATTTTTAAGTATTCCCTTACAATGTTCTAGATTTTTGTTTGCTTTTTGTTGTCTGTTGTGATATTTCCCATTTCATCTCTGATTTTGTTGTTTGGAGTTGCTCTTTTTTTTTTTTTTAAAGGCTTCATTTATTTATTTATTTTGTTTTTGTTTAATTTATTTATTTATTTATTTATTTGTATGAGTGTACTGTCTGCATGTAGTTGGTGGTCACCGTGTCATGACATTGCTGCGGAGGTCAGAGGAGGGTGTCGGATTCCCCTGGAACTGGAATTAAAGATGGTTCTTAAGCGCCATGTGGGCTGGGAATTGAACCAGGTCCTCTGCAGAGCAGTCGGACACTCCAACCGCTGAGCATCCTCCAGCCCCAGAGTTGCTTTTCTTTCTTTTGGTTAGCTAGCAAGGGTCGTCTATCTTGTTTATCCTTTCAAAGAATCAGTATTAGATTTCATGTATATTTTTCATATTGTTTTTCTTTTGTGTTCTATTTCATTAATTTCTCCTCTGATTTTTGTTATTTCTTCCTATCTACTAGGTTTGGGGTTTGTTTGTTCTTTTGCCTTGCCAGAGTCGATGATTGTGCTGTAAACAGGTAAAACATGTGCTCTTTCTGATTTTTTTTATATAGTGCACTAAGGGCTATAAATTCCCTTTTAGGACTGCTTTTAAGGTGTCCCAGAGGTTTGTTTGTATTGTATTCCATCTTTCATTTAAGTTCCTTTTATTCCTTTCTAATTATTTCTTTAACCCATTGATACTTCAGTAGTGATTATTTTTAACTCTCATGAGTTCCTGTGGCTTTTGGAACTTCCTTTGCTATTGATTTATGATGAACTGTATAGCATGTGGTCATAGAATGCAGGGATTAGGCACAACAGCCTGCAAACTGGTTTTACATGAAGGATGCTTGTATTCATGGATTATCACTTATAGCTAAAAAATGAAAAAAAAAACTGAGAGAAATATGCAGGACAGTTATGGCAGAATGCATGATCTCAGTTGGGGTGGGAGGGAAGGGAAAGGGAAATATGCCTGAACTGAATTGGAAAATGATGTATGAAATGCACAAAGCATCAATAAAAAAAGTTAAAAAAAATAAAAAATAAATTTAAAAAAATTCATCCATTTCATTAAGGTTTTCAAATTTAATGGAGTATAGATTTTTTAAGTATTCCCTTACAATGTTCTAGATTTTTGTTGTTTTTGTTGTCTGTTGTGATATTTCCCATTTCATCTCTGATTTTGTTGATTTGGAGTTGCTCTTTTTTTCTTTTTTTTAAAGGCTTCATTTATTTATTTATTTGTTTGTTTATTTATTTATTTATTTATTTATTATGTATATGAGTGTACTGTCTGCATGTAGGTTGGTGCACCCGTGTCATGCAATGCTGCGGAGGTCAGAGGAGGGTGTCGGATTCCCCTGGAACTGGAATTAAAGATGGTTCTTAGCTGCCATGTGGGTGCTGGGAATTGAACCCAGGTCCTCTGCAAGAGCAGTCGGCACTCCCAACCGCTGAGCCATCTCTCCAGCCCCAGAGTTGCTCTTTCTTTCTTTTGGTTAGCTATGCCAAGGGTCTGTCTATCTTGTTTAGCCTTTCAAAGAAACAGATCTTAGATTCATTTATTTTTCATATTGTTTTCTTTGTTTCTATTTCATTAATTTCTCCTCTGATTTTTGTTATTTCTTCTTATCTACTAGGTTTGGGGTTTGTTTGTTCTTTTGCCTTGCCAGAGTCATGAGTTGTGCTGTAAACAGGTAAAAACATGTGCTCTTTCTGATTTTTTTAATATAGGCACTAAGGGCTATAAATTTCCCTTTTAGGACTGCTTTTAAGGTGTCCCAGAGGTTTTGTTGTATTGTATTCTCATTTTCATTTAGTTCCTTTTATTCCTTTCTTAATTTATTCTTTAACCCATTGATAATTCAGGAGTATATTGTTTAATCTCCATGAGTTCCTGTGGCTTTTGGAACTTCCTTTGCTATTGATTATAAGCTGTATAGCATTGTGGTCTGATAGAATGCAGGGAATTATTTCAAATTTTTGAATTTGATGAGTTTTGTTTTGTGTTCTAGAATGTGATCAGTTTTAGAAAAGCTTGCATGCACTGCTGAATAGAAGGCGAATTCTTCAGTGCATGGGTGGAATATTCTGTACATGTCCATTACATCCATTTCTTGTAAGGTATTATTTAATTCAGATGTCTCTCTGTTTATTCTTTGTCCAGTTGGTCTGTCTATGGAAGAGACTGGGGTACTAAAGTCACCTATTATTATTATTGAATTCAGGTTAATCTGTGTTTTATACTCCTGGAGTACTGTTTTTACAAATTTGGGTGCACCAGAATTTGGTGCATATATATTCATGATTGTAATATATTCTCAGTGTGGTGGTTTAAATGTGTGTCCCCCATAGGCTCTAGGTATTCAGACGTTTGTCTCCAGTTGGTGGCGCTGTTTTTGGAGGTCTTGGGGTGTGTGGCCATGCTGCAGGAAGTGTGTCACTGGGGGCAGGCTTAGTGAGCTTAACAAGCCTCGTGATCTACAGTTGCTCCCTCTCTGTTTCCTGTACTCTTTGAGAGATGTGACCCTCGGTTTGCTGCTCCAGATCCAGCCGCCACGCCTCCCGCCACAATGGACTAATTCCCTGGAACCGCCAATCGTAAGCTCAAATAAACTCTTCCTTTTATAAGTTCCTTGGTCATGGTGCTTTATCACAGCAACAGAAAACTGACTAATACACTCAGTCAATTGTTCCTTTGATTAAAATGAAGTGACCCTCTTTACCTCTTCTGACTAGTTTTAATTGGAAGTCTATTTTGTCAGGTATTAGAATTGCAACACATGCTTGCTTTTTAGAGCCATTTACTTAGAATATGTTTTCCATCCTTTCACCCTAAGACAGTGTCTATCCTTGAAGGTGAGATGAGTTTCTTGAGGACAACAAAAAGATGGGTTTTCCTTTTTGATCCATTCTGTTAGTCTGTGTCTTTTGATAGGAGAGTTGAGGCTATTGATATTTAATGATAATATTGAAAAGTGTGTATTGGATACTGTCAATTTAGTGTATTTAAGCTTGTGGATCTATTTTGAGTTTCCATTATTAAACCCTCCTTTGTCTTTCTGTAACCTCTTGCATGTGCTCATTCATGTCTTCCGTTCTTTGTATTGTTTTGATTCCCTGTAGGGCTGGTTTGGTAGACATGAGTTCTTTCAGCCTATTCATGTCATGAAAATTTTTCTGTTCTTCTTTAACTTTGATAGATAGTTTTGCTGACTAGATTTGGCATCGAAGGTCCTTTAGAGCTGGAAATACTTTGGTCCAGGTTCTTCTGACTTTCGTAGTTTACATTGAAAAAATCAGCTCTGATTCTGATGGGTTTTCCTTTATATGCAACTTGGTGTTTTTCTCTAGCAGCCTCTCTTCTCTAGCAGTACCCTCTCTTTGTTCTTCACAGTTAATGCCTCTACTGTGATGTACTATGGGGATTTTCTGTTCTGGTCATGTCTAGGTGGTGCTCTATGTGCTTCTTGAATCTCTATACGTAGTTCTTTCCTTAATTTTGGAAAGTTTTCCTCTATAATCTTGTTGAAAATCTGTTCAACTCCATTAGCCTGAGATTCTTCTCCTTCCTGTGTGCCTATAATTCTTAGATGTGGTCTTCTCATGCTGTCCCACATTTCCTGCATATTCCATTCTTGTGTTTCTTCAAATTTTGCATAGTCTTTGTTTAAGGGCTCCAGATCTTCAACTTTGTCATCCAGTCTTCATATTCTGTTTTCTGTTTTTCATTCTGCTTCTGAGGCTTTCAGCTATTGTTTCCAATTGGCTTATTGGGTTCTTCAAATTCATGCATATTTCTGTTTGGGTTTTCCTCATGATTTTTATCGCTTCTGTGAATTCAGCTTTCAAGTTATGAATTGTTTTTGATATTTCATTAAGCCGCATATTTGTATATTCCTGAGCTTGCATCACAAGTTCTTTGAGTTGTTTGCGTTTTCTTTGATCATGTTTATAACTGTTCTTTTAAATTCTGAGTGCAGCTGTTCCTCAGAATTGTTTTCATTGTAGTGCCCTTCTGGAAGGGGAGTGGGTTTTGTTGGGGACATATTCTCTTAGTTTTTCATATCATTTGTGGTTTTGCGCTGTTGTTTGGGCATATGGATGTTCTTTATTGGTTATCTGACCAGTAGGTATTTCTTTTTGGCTTTTATTTAATTGAGTTTTGACGTATTTGTATTGTTAATATAGATGGATACTTTTTGTTCCGAGTCCTAGGTTAAGCAGGACCGTCCAGAAGATCAAGAGTCAAGGAAGATGGAGGTTACGATTAACTGACGTGGTGCTTAGCACCTATGCTAGGATGGTTGACGACTCCGGGTTAGGGAGTTAGTCCAGGGAAGGGATTGGTGTCTGCTAGGATCTTACTCTGGATGATAACAGGGTGGGGAAGGGACTGAATGGGGTGGCTGGTGGACAAGGTCTGACTTACCAAAGTCCTTCCTGGGCAGGTCTGAGAGGCAGGTCAGCACCAGAGAAGTTGGAGGAGGGGAATGACCGCATACCGGGTGTTCCGTGGTCTTGTGCCACTGTATTTAGCCACTGTATTTAGCGGTTAGGGAGATAGATCAGACAGAGGTCTAAGGTGGAAAATTAGGTGCCTGCCTGTGTCCCAGGCTGACAGGACGATGGTGGGGAGGCAGTGAGGAAAGCAGGTTTTGACTTACCAGCTTCCTGGGTAGCATGTCAGGTGTGCCAAGAGAGATGGGATTTGGATTACCTGGAATGCAACTGAGCTACCGATGCTGGCGTGATTGGCAACTCAGAGTAAGGGAGCTGGTCCAGGGAAACAATTGGTGTCTGCAGGGATCCTAGTCCGGGTGAGAACAGGGTTGGGGTATAGGAGAAGACCCAAAGTTAATCTTATGTTTTGAGATCACTTAACACGTTCTCGGCTTGTTTATAATGTAAACATAATGTAAACAAGTTTTCTAGGCCTTGAGCTTCTCTTGTAACCTAAACACATAGTTTTAATCCCTCATCACCCTTCCTTGCCCTGACCCAGAATAATCTGTGTGTGTGTGTGTGTGTGTGTTGTAAAAATATCAAGCACTTGGGGCTGGAGAGATGGCCTAGAGGTTAAGAGAGCCAACTGCTCTTGCAGAGGACCCAGGCTCGATCCCCAGCACCCACATGGCGGCTGAGGACAATCTGTAACTCCAGTTCTAGGGGAATCCGACACCCTCTTCTGACCTCTGCCTCATTGCACGACACAGGTGCACAAACCTACATGCAGACAGTGCATTCATACACATAAAAAATGAATAAAATTAAAAAATATATATCAAGCACTGAAAGCACCAATGTTGAAAGCAACACACAGTCCTAATATTTTGTGAACAGCAGGTGGGATTAGATTACTGATGTCTCTTTGTTGTTTTATGTCATTTTACATGCTCATCTGGGTCAATAGGGTTCAGAAAGGGGAAAATCTTTCTCTGATAATATAAGGTTCCATTTTTCCTTCCCATTTCATGCTGGATGGACTGTTTCATTAAAGAGAGAGCAAGGCCATTATTTGAGTTTCTCCTAGGACCTCTGACCTCCCCAGCTCAGGCTCTTGACCAGGTTTTTGGAAACAAGCATGAACTCCTTCCTGTGAAATGGGCCTCAAATCCAATCAGGAGGTTGTTGATTACCCCCATAATAGTCACACCACTATTGCATAAGTGGGTGTATCTTACCAGTCAAGTCCTTATTGCAGATTGCAGAGTTCACAGCTGAATGTTATCATTGAGATCTTTTCTCCCCATAGCAGTCCACATAGCACCTTCTAGAACTATGAAAGCTAGCCAGCAGGGAGGAACCTTCCAAGCTCAATTCCAGCTTGATTTCTTTATGCCCCACAAGGCAAGTGTATAGTGTCCTCAGCAATGGGGGTCTTACAACCTAGCTCTGGTGGACAACCAAGGTCATTGGCAAACAGCCCACATTGTTTGGGGCCTCTGGGGCCTCGTTGACCAACAGCTTTGTAGGGGGCAAATCACACCAGGTACTGGGATCACTAATTTGATTTCTTGGGGAGTAGTATCCACTCATGGAAGGTGACTTTGTTCAAACAGTTTTTAAATTATGTGTTTTAACAGATTTACAAAATAGTAGATTTCAAATATGGCTTTTTCATGTCTTTAGTTTTACTTAACCCTTCCCCCCACTGTCTCTTCTCCCCTATCCTCCCATCCCCATTCCTGCTTAACCCTTTCTAGCCCCTGGAACTCAAGAGTTATAGAGATTGTTAGATGCCATGTAGGTGTTGAGAATGAAACCCTTGTCTTCTGTAATAGCAGCCAGTGCTCCTAACTGCTGAGACATCTCTCAAGCACAAACACCTGCTTTTCTTTTTTTTTAATGTTTTTATAGATGTTTTGTGTATTTCACACATCATTTTTCAATTCAATTTAGGCATATTCCCTTTTCTCTTCCCCCCACCCCACCCCAGAGCATGCATTCTGCCATAACTGTCCTGCATCTTTCTCTCAGTCTTTTTTTTATGTTTAGGAATTCACGTTTTCCTCCATTAATTTTATATTACTCTAAAATATGGATACATACTCTCCACCCATACGCAGTAATTACAGAGTCTGAAAATAAGTGGTGGGTGGATTCTAGAGCCCCTTGAGAGATTTACATTATAACAACATAGTTGCTTTCAGATAAACAGACATATAACAATAATGTTGTTCAACTTGACTTTCATCTGTGGATTTGGTATTAGCATCCACAAATGAGGGAAACCATTTGCCATTTGTTTTTCTGGGACTGTGTTACTTCACTTAGCATGATAGCTTTGAGTTCCATCCATTTACCTGCAAAGTTCATGACATCATCTTTATGTACCACTGGATAGTACTCCATTGTGTAGATGTACCACATTTTTGTCATCCACTTGACTGTTATAGAGCATTTAGGTTGGTTCCAGATCTTCACTATTGCAAAGAGAGCTGCAATAAACATGGATGTGCATGTATCTTTGCAGTGGGATTAGTCCTTTGGGTAGCTACCCAGGAGTGGTACGACTGGGTCAGGTGGTAGGCTCATTTTGAGTCTTTTAAGAGCTCTCCACACTGCTTTGCATAGTGGATGTAGGAGTCTACATTCCCACCAGCAGTGGATGACTGTTCTCCTTTCCCCACAACCTCTCCAGCATTTGGTGTCTTTTGTTTTCTTGATCTTAGCTAGTAGTATCAGAGTGAGATGATATCTGAGAGTAGTTTTAATTTGCATTTCCTTAATTATTAATGATGTTGAACACTTTTTAAGATGTTTCTCAGCCATGTTTAATAACTCACTGGTGAAGTCTCTGTTCAGCTCTTTACTCCATCTTTTGAGTAGGTCATTTGTTTTCTTCTTTGTTTTTTGAGTAGTGTGTATATTCTTGTTGTTAATGCTCTGTCAGATGTATCACTGGTAAAGATTTCCTCCCACTCTGTGAGTTTCTTCACTTCCTTGATTGTTTCTTTCGCTGTACAGAAGCTTTTGAGTTTGATGAGGTCCCACTTGTCAACTGTTGACCTTATTTCCTGTGCAGCTGCTGTCTGATTTAGAAAGTCTTTTCCTATGCCTAAGTCTTGTAGATTGTTGCCAACTTTTTTTTCTATCACCTTCAGGGTTTCAGGCTTCTTCACATTGAGATCTTTGATCCACTTGGAGTTTTCGTTGTTGTTGTTGTTGTTGTTGTTGTATTGGTTTTGTTTTTGTGTTTTGGGGTTTGTTTGGGTTTTTTTGCTTTTTTTTGTTGTTTTGGTCTTTTTGAGACAGGGTCTCCCTGTAGCTCCAGCTGTCCTGGCACCCACTATGTGGACCAGGCTGGCCTTGAGCTCTCAAAGATCCACCTGCCTCTGCCTCCCAAGTGCTTGGAGTTTATTTTTGTATGGGGAGTTTATGAGAGGTATGGGTTTAATTTGGTTCTCCTACAAATGGTGATCAAATTTGGCCAGAACCATTTGCTGAAGATGCTATCCTTCCTCCATTGAGGTTTTTTGCCCTTTGTCAAATATGAGATGGCTGAAATTGTATGAGCTCAAGTCTGGATCTTCAATTTTGTTCCATTGGTCAATTGGTCTGCTTTTGTGCCAGTACCAGGCTGTCTTTATGACTATGGCTCTGTAATATAGTTTGAAGTCTGATAGAGCAATCTCCCATGTATTGCATTTTTTTACTCAGGGTTGCTTTAGCTATTTAGGGTCTTTCATTTTTCCATATGAATTTAAGGATTTTTTTGTCCAAGTCTGTAAAGAAGCTTATGGGGATTTTGACTGGGATTGCATTGAATCTGTATATCAATTTGGGTAAAATGGACATTTTTACTATATTCATTTTCCCAATCCATGAGCATGGGAGGTCTTTCCATCTTTTGATGTCATTTTCAATTTCCTTCTTCAGGGGTTTAAAATTTTTGTGGTAGAGGCTTTGGTATCTTTGGTTAGGTTTGTTCCCAGGTATCTTATTATTTTTGAGGCTATTGTGAGTGGGAATTTCTTCTTATATTCCTTCTCCAGTTGTTTATTGTTGGTGTAAAGAAAGGCTACTGGTTTTTCTAGGTTAATTTTGTAGCCCACCATTTTACTAAAACTCTTAATCATTTCTAGGTGCAGCCTTGTTGTGTTCCTGCCTTTAAGGGAAATGGTTCCAATTTTTCTCCATTTAGGATGATGTTGGCAGTGGGTTTGCTATATATGGCTTTGATCATGTTGAGGAATGTTTGTTTCAGTCCTATTCCCTCTAGGACTTTAAACATGAAGGGATGCTGGATCTTGTCAAAGGCTTTTTCTGCATCAGTTGAGATGATCATATGGTTTTTGTCTTTCAGTCCATTTATGTGTTTTATGATATTTATTGATTTACATATGTTGAACCATCCTTGAATCTCTGGTATGAATCCAACTTGATCATGATAGATGATCTTTTTGATGTGGATCTGTATGCAATTTGCAAGTATTTTGTCGAGAATTTTTGCATCTATTTTCATTAGTGAGATGGGTCTATAGCTTTCTTTTTGGTTGTATCTTTGCCTGGTTTGGGTATTAGAGTGATGCTGGCTTCATAGAAGGAGTTTGGGAGAATTCCCTCTGTATCCTTCTGAGCAGTTTGAGTAGCAATGGTTGTAGGACCTCTTTAAATGTTTTATAGAATTCTTTTTTTTTTTCTGCCGTGAAACCATCTGGATTGGAACTTTTTTTAGTTGGGAGATTTTTAATTATGTCTTCAATTTCCTCAAATATTATAGGTCTGTTTAAACTATCAATCTCTTCTTGGTTAAGCTTTGTTGGTTCCCAGGATTTCAGATATTCATCCATTTCTCTTAGGTTGTCAAATTTAGTGGAGGATAGGCTTTTGAAGTATTTTCATATGATTGTCTGGTCTTTTCTTTGTCTGTTGTGATGTTATCTCTTTCATCATGAATACTATTGATTTGGAGCTTCTCTCTCTCTCTCTCTCTCTCTCTTTTGGTTAACTGGGCTAGAGGTCTGTCTATTTTGTTTATCTTTACAAAGAACCATCTTTTGGATTCATTGATTTTATATATTGTTTTCTTTGTTTCTATTTCATTGATTTCTGCTCTGATTTTTGTTATTTCTTCCTGTCCGTTGGGTTTAGGGTTCATTTGTTGTCTCTCAGGTGTTTTTAGCTGCAGTGTTAGATCATTTATTTGTTCACTTTCTGTTTTTTTGATGTGGGCACTTAGGGCTATAAATTTCCTTCTCAAGACTGCTTTTGAAGTATCACACAGGTTTTGTTGTGTTGTATTGTCTTTTTTGTTCAGTTCCATGGATACTTTTATTTCACTTTTTATTTCTTCCCTGACCCATTCATTATTCAGGATTGTGTTGTTTAGTCTCCATGTGTTCTTGTAGCTAGTTGGACTTATTCTGGTGTTCATATTGAGATTTTTTGCACTGTGGTCTGATAGAATGCATGGAATAATTTCTATCCTTTTGTATTTGTTGAGGTTCCTTTTGTACCCCAGTACGTGGTCAATTTTGGAGAATGTTCCATGAGGTGCTGAGTAGAAAGTATATTCTCTGGTTTTTGGGTGGAATAATCTGTAGATGCCTGCGAGGTCCATTTGGTGTATTGTATTATTCAGTTCTGATGTCTCTCTGTTTATTTTTTGTCCTGCTGATCTATCCGAGGGGCTCAGTAGGGTGTTGAAGTCTCCCGCTATTAGTGTGTTAGGATTAATCTGTGTCTTGAGGTCCTGCAGAGTAGTGTTTATAAAGTTAGGTTCACTAGAGTTTGGTGCACAGACATTTAGGATTGTGAAGTCTTCATGGTTCGTTGTTCCTTTGACAGGATGTAAGGGCCCTCTTTGTCTCTTCTGATTAATTTTACTTTGAGATCTATTTTGTCTGATATTAGAATAGCCACTCTGGCTTGTTTCTTGGTACCATTCACTTGGAATATTTTTTCCATCCTTTCATCCTAAGGTGGTGTCTGTCCTTGAGGGTGAGTTGGGTTTCTTGTAGACAGCACAGAGAAGGATTCAGTTTCTTAATCCATTCTCCCAGTCTATGCCTTTTGATTGGGGAGTTTAGACCATTAGTATTTAAGGTTATTATTGAGAGATGTGTGTTGCTTCCTTTCACCTTATTTTTTGCTTGCATTCTTGGTCTAGGTTTGTATTAACTCTGTTATGATTTTGTTGCTTTCTCTCTTTAGTTGCTTAGTGATAGTTGCTCCTTTCCTCTGTTCTTTGGATTACTTCAACGATTTTCTGAAGTGTTGGTTTCTTAGACAAATATTCTTTCATCTTATTCATGTCATGAAAGATTCTTCTTTCTCCTTCAGCTATAATTGACATTTTTTCTGGGTATAATAGTCTGGGTTGGCATCCAAAGTCGTTTAGTACTGGGCATACTTTGATCCAAATTCTTCTAGCTTTCATAGTTTGCACTGAGAAGTCAGCTGTGATTCTGATGGGTTTCCCCTTATAGGTAACTTGTTGTTTTTCTCTTGTGGCTTTTTTTTTATGTGTATGAATATACTGTCTGCATGTAGGTTTGTGCACCTGTGTCGTGCAATGCCGCGGAGGTCAAAAGAGGGTGTCGGAGTCCCCTGGAACTGGAGTTCTCCTGGAATTGGAGTTACAGACGGTGCTCAGCTGCCATGTGCGTGCTGGGGATTGAACCCGGGTCCTCTGCAAGAGCAGTCAGCACTCTTAACCGCTAGGTCATCTCTCCAGCCTTTCTCTTGTGGCTTTTAGTATTTTGTCTTTGTTTTGAGCATCTAGTGTTTTAACAATTATATGGCATGGGGAATCTCTTTTCTAGTCCTGTATGTTTGGTGTTCTGTGTGCTTCTTGTATTTGTATGGGTTTGTCTTTTTTCAGTTTGGGGAATTTTTCTCCTATTATCTTGTTGAAGGTCTGGTCAATGGTGCTGTCTTGGGATTCTTCTCCTTCCTCTATCCCTATGATGTGGAGGTTTGGTCTTTTCATAGTGTCCCACATTTCCTAGTTGTTCCACTCTTGTGGGGTTTTTTTAATTTTTCATAATCTTTACTTCAGCATTCTAGTTGGTCCATGTCTGGTCTGATATTCTTTTTTCTGCTTCTTCCATTCTGCTTTTGAGGCTTTTTCCCATCCTTTCCTGTTGATTGGATGAATGTTCAATTTCCTTTTTCATTTCATCCTGTGATTTCTTTAGTATTTCCACTTCTTTCTGGAGCCTGCCATTCTCATCTTGTAGCTCCTTGGTTCATTGGTCATTTTCTTTTTTCATTTAGGCCTGGCATCTTTTCAGCATTTCCACTTCCTTCTGGAGTTTGTCATTTTCTCCCTTTAGTTCTTTCCAACGTTTGTCATTATCTCACTCTAGGTCCTGCTTGAGTTTTTCCATCTCTCCCCTTAGTTCTTTCCAATGTTTGTCATTGTCACCCTCTTGGTACTTCTTGAGTTTTTCATTCTCTTCCCTTAGTTCTCTAATTTCTTTGAATATGTCCACAATTGTTCTTCTAAGTTCTATGTCTTGGTTTCCTTCCAGGGAGATCTCATTGTAGGGAATCTTCTGTAAGTTGGTAGAGTTCAGTGTGGATTTATTATGAGCTTTTCCCATGTTGTTTTTTCTTTGTGTCTTTGGCATGTGGATTTGTTTGTTTATTTGTTTCTTTGGATTCTGGTGCTTCAACGTTGGCTGCACAGACTATAATCACTAATACTGCACCTTCTAGATCCTCTGCACCACCACTCCCCCAGACTGAGGTGGGGGGGAGTGGAGTGTTTGCTACCTTGGCCTGTGTGCCAGTACCATGTTGGCCAACTCACACCACAAGCTGAGCACATGCTGGTGTTGTGCTGTGTGCTGTGTGCACATCTACCTCTGCCCACGTCGCACACTGGAACCCGAATGTTAGAAGGTCCTGCGTGGTACCAAACCTCCACAGGGCACAGGGGTGCCCAAAGCACCAAGGCAGGCAGGGCTCACCTGGTCTTTCATGCATTCTTGTTATTGTGCAGGATTCAGCACCTGGTTTTCCTAATCATTTTGATTTGCAACTCAGAGCAAGAGTCTCGATGTGCCTTTTCCCTTGGATAATATTTCTGTGAATCAAACAGTGTTGCATTTGACCATTCACAACAAAAGTGATGAAGATTGTAAGGAAATAAATCTCTAATAAGCAAACAGGGTCACTGAGAAGTAAGGAAGATGGTAACCTTCCTGCTTCTTGGTCTGCCAGGACGGCCTTGTTTTGAATTTCAAGAGGGTCCCTTGAACTGACCTGCTTAGAGCCACATATACCTAAATATCTCAGCTTGGAGATATTAACTACCATCCTTCTCTTTTTGTTTAAATTGACCAATCCAAAATTAGGGGAGAGGGAATCACTAAAACACTTAAAACTCATATTTTCCCTGGATTCTTGGTTTCTGAGTCCTCTCTCCACTTGTGGATATGAGTATGTGTATGAATGTGTGATTCTTTATGTGTATGGATGAGATTATATTTTGATAAAGGCTTGACTGTTTCTCTCTGCTGGTCTATGATTTTTTTTCCTGCCTCTTGATTCTTTAATAGGCTGAGAAAATGAACCCAACAATACACCTAGACTGATAATGCCAACCACCACAGGATGGAAAGGGTAAAACACAGTCCTGCTAAATAAATGGGGGCTCACACCTGTAGGATAAGGGATAGGGGCTGAGGCAGGAAGAAGGCCAGCCCAGGCTATATACTAAGACCCTATTTCCAAACAAAATAATAAAGGGCTGAGAATGTAGAGAGCTTTCCTAGAAAACACAAAGCCCTATTTCAATCTCTACTACTGCACATTTAAAAGGTACTTGTGCACTCAAGGATGTAGTCTCACACATCTTTATTAGGGTTCACATTTCTGGATTATTTAAAAGAGCCTTGGGAGAATTCTGTCAGAACTGAATAGTAAAAGTCACGAAGGTGAGTCATAGTTGCCAGCTGTGTTTCCAAGTAGACATCAGCATATTTTATAAATAGCAAGGAAAAATGCATTTGAATAGCGAATATACTGAAATGCTGGGAAACACTTATCCAAACAAGTGAATCTCCAGCCTCACTAAAGGTAGTAGTAGCACACTTCCAAATGCAGACAGTATGAATTTAAGAAAATCAAGGCCCTAGACTATACTAGAAACATAGCTATTTAACAACTGTAAAATAATCCACAACTACATTTCTTAGTGCACAAGACCTTGCTTCTATGCAAAAAGAAATATTAGGGATTTGCCTTGTGGCAGCTCCTCACAGATGCCAGAGGCCAATTTCCTTACCAGTCCAGCAGGAGTGTAAAGAGAATAGCCAGAACAGCTGTCCTGGGGAAACAAGTCATTTGTCTGCCCTTCCGCCAGGCCTTCTGCTCAGATCAAGTGGCTCAAGGCTCCATCAAAAGGCAAAGCAGGGCTGGAGAGATGGCCTAGCGGTTAAGAGCACCGACGCTCTTGCGGAAGACCCGGGTTCGATCCCCAGCACCCACATGGCGGCTAAGAACCGTCTGTAACTCCAATTCCAGGAGAACTCCAGTTCCAGGGGATTCCGACACCCTCTTCTGACCTCCGCGGCATTGCACGACACGGGTGCACAGACCTGCATGCAAACAATACATTCATACACATACAAAAATAAATAATAAAAAAAAATTAAAAAAAAAAAAAGGCAAAGCAATAGAAAACACTGACACAATAGGCCTTAACACAAAATGTATGCATTCCAGGGTGGAGGGGAGCTATGGTAGGTGCCAGTTGGGAAGAGGGTATAAAGCTGATTAAGATGTTCTATGTGAAGTACACAAAATTCAATAAAAAATTACAAAAAGAAAACACAGATCCATTTCCCACTGTGCCTTGCAAAGTTCAAAGAAACACTCGCCCTCTTCTTGCAAGCCATTACATTTTACACAATGCAAGTATAGAACTAGAAACTTGAAAAGAAGGTTCCTGACATAGGAAAGTTTGGGAGGATAAAAAAAAAAGCTATCCTCAGAAACAGAAAAAAAAATCTAGAAAAGTGACTCATTCTCAGTGATGATCCAGAAAATGTTTAATAGGGGCTGGAGAGATAGCCTAGCAGTTAAGAGCACCGACTGCTCTTGCAGAGGACCCAGGTTCAATCCCCAGCACCCACATGGCGGCTGAGAACTGTCTATAACTCCAATTCCAGGAGAACTCCAGTTCCAGGGGAATCCTAGACCCTCTTCTGACCTCCACGGCATTGCACGACACAGGTGCACAAACCTACATGCAGACAGTACATTCATACACATAGAAAATAAATAAATAAAATTTAAAAAATAATAATAATAATAAATTTTTTAAAAAGAAAATGTTTAATAGTAGCCTGGCCAGGGTTGAAGCCTGATATGGAGTCTTTTCCAATTTTTGTAGTTTACATGCTCCTATAGGGCTGATAGCAAGCTACAAATGTAGCATCATGAAGTCAGAGGATCTGGGCAGGGTTGGGAAGAGATGCAGAAGGGTAGGTGCTATTATGTTGTATTCCAACCACACAGACACAATAGACATGAATAATCTCACACTCACAGGTAATTGCAAAGAACAGTAAACTAGAAGTAATAACTTTGAGTATTTATTACCTCTATAGTGTAAGTTATTGAAATTTTATATAATTTAATTTTCAGTAATGGCTTGTGTTTAATTACTATCTTGCAGAATTCCTGAAAGCAATCACCTCTCACTGCACTGTCTGCACTGTACATTGGCTGCCACAACTGATAAATAGCTGTCTGGTCATTACACGTGAAAGAGAATGCCTAACAACATCCATCTTTAATAGCAGAATTGGATCTGCTCTTTGTTTTCTTCAGATCTACCTTTCAGGGTGATCTTCCCAAAGCCAATAAAGGAGTAATAAATAGACTCCCATGTTTTTACTGAAACACTGAAAACCCTATTTCTTTTCATAATTGGAAATGTAGAGAATATTCTTTGTAACCCTTTCTTCACATCTCTGAAGACAGATGCTAATGGGACATTTGACCCAAAGCACTGAGACATAAATTCATCATAAGGCAAAGGGGATGCTGGGAACTTAAAAATGATGTGATCAAAAAATAAACAAATAGCCGGGCATGGTGGTGCATGCCTTTAATCCCAGCAGTCAGAGGCAGGTGGATCTCTGTGAGTTCAAGGCCAGCTTGGCCTACAGAGCAAGTTCCAGGCCAGCTGGGGCTACAGAGATGAAAAAAGATGAAAGAAAAAAAGAAGAAAAGGAAGGAAAAGAAAAATAAACAAACAGTGGGGCTGGAGAGACAGCTCAGCAGTTAAGAGCACTGGCTGCTCTTGCAGAGGACCCGAGTTCGATTCTCAGCACCCACACAGCAGCTAAGAACTGTCAGTAACTCCAGTTCCAGGAGATCTGATGCCCTCTTCTGACCTCCACAGCCATTGCACAACATGGTACACTTACAGACATGCAGGCAAAATGTTCACACACATAAAAATAATTAAAATATTTTTAATACATACATGCATAGTACCATTATCTAGACTCCAACTTCTGGGAAGATGGAGTGATAACATGTTTATCCTTGTCCTTCCCACTTAGAACAGCTAAAGACTCTCTAAAATAATAATATAAAGTTCTCCCAGCACCCACATGGCGGCTGAGAACCGTCTGTAACTCTAATTCCAGGAGAACTCCAGTTCCAGGGGATTCCGAGACCCTCTTCTGACCTCCGCGGCATTGCACAACACGGGTGCACAGACCTACATGCAAAACAGTACATTAATACACATAAATAAATTAAAAAAATAAATAAAATTTTAAAAAAATTTAAATAAAGAAGATTGACGGGGCTGGAGAGATGGCCTAGCGGTTAAGAGCACCGACTTCTCTTGCAGAGGACCCGGGTTCGATCCCCAGCACCCACATGGCGGCCAAGAACTGTCTGAAACACCAATTCCAGGAGAACTCCAGTTCCAGGGGAGTCCGACACCCTCTTCTGACCTCCGCGGCATTGCACAACACAGGTGCACAAACTTGCATGCAGACAGTACATTTATACACATACAGAAATAAATAAAATTTAAAAAATAAATAAAGAAGATTGAAAGGGAGAGAGAAACAGATCAGCTAAGGAATGTAAGCTGGCTATCTCTTTCCCTCAAATAAATCAGACTAAGAGTGGAAGATGCTGGCAACCCTAAAACCAACGGACACAGACTGGCCCTGGTCACAATGGCTGTCACTAAACACCTGTGATGGTGAGACTATTCTAGATGGTGACTGCATGGATGCAAACATGCTTGCCAGTGAGTTATAGTTTGTTGGTATCTGTCCATTTATTTTAGGTTTTATTTTCTTTTGTAATACAAGTTTGTATGTATATATGTGTGTGCACATGTGTTTGTGTTTCTGCACATAGATAAGCATGCATGTGTGTGCAGGTACATGGAGGTCAGAGGCTGACACTAGGGTGTCTTCCTCAATCACTTCTCCATCTTAATTTTTGAGGCAGGGTCTCTCACTGAGCCTTCCAGTCTGGCTGGCCCCTGAGACCCCAGGGGTCTCCACCACCCTCCCAGTGCTGGGATTACAGGGCCATGCAACTGTGCCCATGTGTCCATTTACATGGATCCTGGGGATCCAAACTCAGATCCTTGTACTGTCTCAGCAAGCATTTGCCACTGAGCTGTCTCCCCAGCCCTGTAACAGAGACTTTTCTTACTTTTTAAAAATTATTTTAACTGGTACTTAAAATATAAAAATTGTACATATAATGGATTAATGTGACGTTTGGGCACACATAGGCACAATATTTTTTATAAGCTATTCCAACTTGTGGGGTGAAAAATAGAAAGAATAGCTCTGTCATTTTTTTACAGTTACATGTGAATCTACAACTACCTCAAAACAAAAAATTCACACTGAAAAAGAAACATATAATATATATTTCTTACTCTCAAGATGTAAAAGCTCATAAGTCAGTCAAATTTCAGAGAGCCTGTTGGTAGGTTAAGTATGCAAAGATGCTTTTAAAAATAAAAATAGAGGGCTAGAGAGGTGGCTCAATGGTTAAGAGCACTGGCTGTTCTTGCAGAGGGCCCAGGTTCGATTCCCAGCACCCACATGGCAGCATGACATGGATGTACTTACACACATGCAGGCAATATAATCGTTCACATAAAAATAAAAAATAAAATGTTTTTAAAAATAAAATAATAAAAGTAGAATGAAAACTCTACCTAGTATCATAGAAAAGCTTTTTAGAGATTTATTTTGTTCATTTCTGTATGTGTCTGTGCAAGTGTCTGTGCACGTGCATGTGCACAGGTTTGCATGGCTACTAGTGTAGAGGCCAGAGATGGAATCAGATCCCTCAGAACTAAAGTTACAGGTGTTTGTGGGATGCCTGGCTTATGGCATAGGTACTGGACTCTGAATTTGTTGCTCATGATTGTGCAACAAGTACTTGTAATTGCTGAGCCATCTCTCTGGACCACAGAAAAAACTTCCATGCAGAAGGCAATAGAAAAATGTTTCCTAGAGGACCTCTTCTTTCATCCTCTGACTGAAAAATTAATTGTGTAACAAGCCATCCCAACATTTACTCATTTAACAGAGGTTAACATGCCAGATAGTTCTGGTTTTCCATCTACTGGCCTGGCTGACAGTCAACCTTGGAGGTGCAGTAATAACAACCATTGTGTTCCAGACAACTAAGGCAAAAATCATCATCATCTCCATCTTATAAATAAGAGATGCCAAGGCTTGTGTTGACATTGACAGCCTTCACGTAGTCCACGTAGTCATTCTGCTAGTCAATTGTTGACCCAGAATTCAAAGTCATGTCACCTGGGGTTGGAGAGATGGCTCAGTGTTTAAGAGCACTAGCTGTTCTTACAGAGGACCCCAGGGCTCAGTTTCAAGCACCCATGTAGTGGCTAACAGCCCCAATAACTCCAGTTCCAGGAGATGCAACGCCCTCTTTTGGCCTTCTTGGGCATTGTGCTGCACATGGTGTTATGCCCTGAATCCAAGACCCTCGCAGACCACCAGGAGATGCGACACTGATGCAAAGGCAGAGAATCTTTTAATGAGCAAACTTGAGCCCGGGCTGTCCCCATACCTGGCGCAGCAGGACTGGGAAGAGCCCCGAGACTCCTTACAGGCGCTCTTTTTTTTTTTTTTTTTTTTTTTTTTTTTTGGGTCTTTTACGAACAGGGTCTCCCTGTAGCCCCAGCTGTCCTGGAACTCACTCTGTAGACAAGGCTGGCCTTGAACTCATGAAGATCCGCCCGCCTCTGCCTCCCGAGTGCTGGGATTAAAGGTGCGTGCCACCACGCATGGCTGGTGCTCTTTTTTAAGGAAAAAATCGCAAGCAGTGGGGTTTCCATGCCTTGGCGTTACAGGACTGGTGGGCTTGTATAACTCAGCAAAAGTGTACTCGAGCAGGGGTAGGCTGTGGGTTTGGCAGGCTTGTGAGAGCCCTGAGGGCGGGGGGGGGGGTGAAGGGGCACAGGATTCAAGGTATATTTCCTGGGATTGTTGGGTTGTCAAACCCAACATCTAACAATACATATAGTTCCTGGGATTGTTGGGTTATGTCGAAAACATGCTTATCTGGCCTTTGCACTGACCACCTGCAACAGTTATTTCAAAAACATGTTTATCCTGATCCCTGCACAGTCTTCCTGAAGCTCTATTTTTAACCTTGTGGTATAGGTGGCAGTTCCCCCTTTTGTCTAGAATGGAAGCCTTGGTATGGTCAGCAAAATATGTTTTTAACTCATTACCCTTCATTCCCCCATTTCTCTTGTTACTTAAGAGGCCAATCTTGATCTCTCCTGTCTAGCTTAGACAGACATGTCCTGGTTTACATCATTATATTGGCCATTTAAGTGGTATGGGTTAAGTAGGGTAGAAAGTGTTCTTAAGGTCATCAGCTGAATTGCCCCCAATCTTTCTCTCATAAAGGCAACTAACTTATTCATTATACATTGTCAGGGGTTAGTAATAACAACAGAATAACGATGGGGCCTAACAGGGTGGGGATCAGTGTGGGCCTCCCTTATAATGGTACATTTACATACATGCAGGCAAAACATATAAAAATAAATAAATAAATAAATAAATTTTAATTTAAAAGGTCATATCACCTGACTCCAAGACCCAAGCTCATACCCAATAGGCTGTGTTATCACAGCAAAATTCAAAGTGTTCATGATTGGGCATGAAGCAAAGACAGCTCAAGGCCTAAAAGGAGAAGTCTTGGACTGGGACCCAGAAGTTCCTCATCTCCTTAGACAATAGGTAAAGGCTGAGAGCAAACAGCCTGCTGAAGAAACTGGCATCCAAGGTCTGACCAAGGTTTAATGCCAAGCTTTCCAGAATTGAGAAGCTGAGATGCTGTGTCCCTGGCCCATCCACAGGCTGGGGAGCTGCTGCAGCCTGAGACTTCACAAGTCCAGCAGCCGGAGCTGAGGGAGAAATAAAGGTAGGGACTCTGTGGCAGGGTGCCACGAAAGCACAGAAGCCAGTGGCTCCTCCCACATTTCCAAATAACACTGAAGCCTGCCAGCCACTTCATGCTCCTTATTGGAATGAAGACTTCAGTGGCTAACAGCATACTGTGCTGTTTGAAAATGCCACCAAAAGGCTCTGGAGAAAAGCTCTGTAAATCTATATCTTCTGGATAACAAATAGACATTCAGAAGATTCGTTATGTGGAAAATCAGAGAAGCTAAGCTTAAAGGGCTTGGGGGTAAGAGTTCCTGAATAGGATTTGTGAGATACTAAGTGGACAGATGATCAGTCCCCTGGAACAGCAAGGACACGTCTGCCCACTTACTAGGAGATGCAACTTCTTCCAAGTAAAACATCTTCAAAAAATCTCTGACTAAATGGAGTATTAGAAAGACCTTACATCTGAGTAGTGTCCTGTAGCCTCGAAAATCTCATTTTGCCCTCTAAATATCCTTCCTAGAACAACTAAGAGAAAGATGTGGATAATAACAATAACTCATGCACTTGAGCATTATGCAAAGAAGCGAAATATAATTATTGAACTAGTCAATGATTGTCTGAAGCTGATTAATCACAGTGAGACCACAGCCAGGTGCTGACCGTTAGGAAGGCTGTTTAGGGTGACTGTGTTTCACAACTTCCACCCAAGGCCTCCACGTAACAAGACAAAGGAGGCAGGCAAGGAAATGGAAATAGCCCTAGGGATAGAAGGGAAACCACTATTGAGTCAAGACCAATACTGAGTAAGTAATCCAGTCAGGTGGCGGTAATGCGATACCATCCTCTATTCCATAGCAACTGAACAGATGTGTATTTCCTGTTGACATTCAAAACCAGCAAGTTCTCTTCCCACCAGTACAGTTCTCCTGAAGAATGAGGACTGGGAAAACACGTGTCTCAAGAACCCACACAGACTCTGCCCTGACCCCCCTGCCCTCTCTCTCTCTCCACCCTACTGCTGTCTCGGGAACTCATCCTTCCACACTGTCTCCTTGGTCCTCACTCTTCCCCGCAGTGTCACCTTCCGAAGCAGACACACTTCTTTTAGGTTATTTGCTGTGGTCTCTATGAGAAAATGAACTGAGGTGAATCTGCACCACATGCATGTGTTCCAAAGTGATAAGGCTCCCCCAAGTTCCTCTAGCAATTGTCCTTTGGGTGGCACACAGTTACTGAGATGGGGATACCTATTTCTAGAAGGAAGAAATATAATTACCTCTTAGGTGACTGCTGCATATCTCTACAAACACTTGGGTAGTCTTTTGAAAAGAAGAGGTGAAGGTGTGGGGAAGGGCCTCTATGGAGGTCAGAAGGAGGCAGAGTGATGCATGACTGGCAGGCAGGGGCAGGGTCTGGGTGGTTTCTTGATGCCCTCCTTCCTCATTCTTGCTACTCAAGAGCGATGCTGGTGGGAGGAGAGTTGACTGGTGTTGCATGCAAATGAGACATCTCTTCAGTGTGCTATAAAAGGAGAATCACATCAAATTACAAAGCATGATTTGCAAAACAAAAGAGAGACGAGATACATTATTACAAAGGGGAAAAGATATGTTCAAATACCACTTACTTGAAAATGCCTAAAATGGGTGCCAAAGAGATGGCTCAGGGGTTAAGAGCACTGGCTGTTCTTGCAGAGGACCAGGGTTCGATTCTTAGTACCCACATGGTGGCTCACGACCATCTGTAACTCCAGTTCTAGAAGATCTGACGCCCCCTTCTGGCCTCCACATGTACCAGACACATGCTACACATACAAACATGCAGGTAAACATTCATACACATAAAATAAAAATAAATAAAATATTTTTAAATTGATTAAAATTCTTATAGCATACTCTAGAAACAGATAACACAGGGGTACTTCTGTGGAAGGGAACTGGGTGACTGGTGGGTCCCAGCCAAAAGATTTCTTCCTACAGTCCCTTTTACATCTTCTTTTTTGGTCTTTTTTTGAGACAGGGTCTCCCTTTAGTCCCAGCTGGCCTGGAGCTCACTATGTAGACAAGGCTGGCCTTGAACTCATGGAGATCTGCCTGCTGGGATTAAAGGCATGCACCACCATGCCCAGCCTCCTTTTTACATCTTCTGAAGTGCTATCTTTCCTCTCTCAGTCCCTTACATGAGAATATATTTATTCTACTCAGTAGTCATAGATGACAGAAAGGTTTGGGAATGAGGTCGCTGCAGAGATTATTGACATCTCCAGTATCGTCGGAACGCTCCTTCCTTACTCTTACTGTCACTCTCAGCACCCGCCCACGTCCTGATGGACTGCTATAAAGTCTAAAGTGTTTCTGAAGTAGATGAGAAAAAAAAGAGACTAAATAACTAGTTTCCTCTCTTTCTGCATTTCTCTTCCCAACCCTATCCCCTTTTAACATGGAGCCTTCTTTGTCAGCCAGTGACACGGATGGGTAGGTAAAGACACTTGCCACCAAGCCTGACATCCTGAATGCAATCCCTAGGAGGACCTACATAGTAGAAGAGAATCAACTCTCCCAAGTTGTCTGACCTCCACAGATACACTGCGACATTTACATGCACACACACAAAAAAAAAAAATGGGAGGGAAGATGGTATAAACACAAATAAATAAATACATTTTGAAGGAATCTCCCGAGGGATGGTTAATGCCCTGTTGATTGTTAAATTGGGTTTTAAAATATATTGAGAAACTTGGTAGAAACATCAGGGTTCTCGTGACTTTTCTCCATTAGATCATTATAGTCTGAATGTTTTCATTCGCTAAAATCTATATTTTTAAACTTTGGCCACCATATTGATGGCATTAGGAGATGGGGCTTTTGGGATATTATTGGGTCCTAAGGATGAACCCCACATTAAGGAGATTAGTGTCATTCATAGGGATGTGTAAGAGAGCTTCTTTGGTTTCTGTGATGTGAAGACATAGTGAACAGACCACAGACCAGTTATCCCTTCACCAGACCACAAATCTGCACGTCTTCATCTTCGATTTCATAATTATAGGAAATAAATTTGTGATTACAAACCATACCATTCGTGGCACTCATTACAGTATCCCAAATGTTCTAAAACATAAATAATATTTATCCACCTAAAATTTAAACATCTCTAGTCCTTAAAACTCAAGACTTTCAGGGTGGAGAGATGGGCTCAACAGTTTAAAGAGAACACTGCACTGGCTCTTATAGAAGAACGCTTAGGTTGGATCCCCACACCCTCATGTGGCTACACTGTCCAAACTTCAGTTCTAAGGATTTCTGATGTCCTCTCGTTTTGACCTCCATGGCCATTGCGGACTACAGGTCACTTACATGCATGCCAGGCAATACACTCATTACAATAAAATAAAAATCAAACAAATAAAAATATTGTTTGTTTTGTTTTGTTTTTTTTAAACATTGTTTAGTGTGATGCTTTGAGGTGCATTTTATACATCATGTGTCCAGAGTCAGTTTCAGGGGCCATATGTTCCCTTTCCTTCTCCTCTCCCCCACCACGCACCCACAACCGAGGATTGCATGCGATTCGTGCCATGACTGTGCCCTCATATTTCATCTCAGTTTTTTTTTTGGCCTTTGCCATTGGGGCATGAAGGTAGTAAGTCCGTGAGTAACAAACACCTCTTAGAGGAAAACTCAAGTTTGCAGGGCGTTTTGGGCGAAACCCCCACAGCCCACCTGCCAAGCGTGGGGGGGAGGGGGTGTTTGTCTCAACAGGTGAGGTCAAAAGTGAGGGTCCAGAATAATTGCTGTGTTTCATTTCCACACCCAATCGCAGGGCCCTTACATTTAAACCACTGCCCCCTCTTCCGCAGATTATTCCCTGGGTGCTTAGAAAAAAAAGGGGCAAACAGGGTGGCATGCGAAAGCGATTATGTCCCTTTCTTGTGGAGCTGTTGTCTTGGACTCTGGTAATTTCTGGCGTGTTTCCTTTCACAAGGCTTACTCCCTCCTCTACAGGTTAGGAGATGTCATAAGCCACAGTAAGACCCTGTCATATTTAACAGGAAAAAATGTAATTCATGGATCAACATATCATCTAAACATATGTGTCTATACCAAAGTAACCTACCATAACTATTAATGCTGTTTAAATACCTATATATCTAATTGCTTGTGCTCCATTAGTAGGATCGAAAGGTTATTCCTGGATAAATAAAATATTTTTAAAACGGAAGGCTTTCAAGTTTTCTTTAAGAAGGGAAAAGCTGAATGTGAGGGCGATCTGGCTGCGACATCTGTCACCCCATTGAGCGCCAGGGTTGATTCAGCTGATCTGGCTGGCTAGGTGGGTGTGCCCTTCCTCCTTCAACGCTCCACGTGCGTCCCTCCCGAAGCTGCGCGCTCGGTCCAAGAGGACGACCTTCCCCGATACAGGAGGACCTGTCTTCGATCAAGGGTATAGGAGTAACTGTGGCCCCTGCTAGAACCTCCAAACAAGCTCTCAAGAAGAGAAAAGTTAATCTCATGCACATAATATTTCCCTCCCATCAAGCATTTTTCAGAAGAAAATAAGCATCCTCAAGTTTAAGAAGAACAATACAATAAACAATCAGTCACTACAGATAAGCTTCAAACTCCTTTGCAGCTTTAAAAACTTGATTTAACCATAAAATAACCTGACTGTTAAGTCCTAAATGAAAATAACAAATGAGGACTCAGGCCTGCCATAGAAAATACAATAAAGGCCAAGCATGGGGTAGTGCACACCTTTAATCCCAGCGCTCATGAGACAGAGGCAAGCAAATCTCTGTGAGATTGAGGGCAGCCTGGTCTACATAGTGTGTTTCAGGCCAGCTGGGGCTACAGGGAGACCCTGTCTCAAAAAGAAAAGGAAAATGCAATGTGGACCAATATCTTTTATTTCTGCAGGGCTAGAATTGGCATTAAAATATTTGGCAGTTGTATAACACCTCATAACACTGCCAACTCTTGGTTCCCTTCCTTGAAAGAGAATTAACCACCTTTATCATTTGCCCTGACTCCTGCAGGCAGAGCTCATCTCCCTCTCCATTGTCAGAGTTGCCCATGGACTTGACTTGCCAATGAATATGGTAGAAATTACAGTGTGCTCACTGCAAGCAGAAGCTTATTTAAGAAGCCTCAAGAACATTGTGTCCTTGATGAGACGTGCATTCAGCCTGGATTCATTCAAAATCAAGATTCATGGAAAAGAGTCTTACAAAGTGGAACGCCAACCACAGTTGTGAACTCAGGCAACTCGCAACAACAGAAGAGAAGTTCGACGGAGAGGATGTGAGCATGGAGAGGATGTGAGCACGGAGATGATGTATGGGTGTGACACGGGAGGATGTGAGCATGGAGAGGGTGTGAGCATGGAGATGATGTGAGGACGGAGAGGATGTGAGACACGGAGGATGGAGCATGGAGAGTGTGAGAGAGGGATGTGAGCACGGAGATGATATGAGGAGGAGAGATGGTGAGCACGGGAGATGTGATGGAGAGGGTAGAGTGATGGAGGACGGAGAGTGGAGCATGGGGTGTGAGCACGGAGATGATGTGAGGATGGAGAGGATGTGAGCACGGGGAGGATGTGAGCATGGAGAGGGTGTGAGCACAGGAGAGGATGTGAGCACGGAGAGGAGTGGATGAGAGATGGAGCACGGAGATGATGTGAGCACGCAGAGGATGGTGAGCATGGAGAGGATGTGAGCACAGAGAGGAGCACAGGGATGTGAGCATGGAGAGGATGTGAGCACGTGAGGATGTGAGCATGGAGAGGATGTGAGCACGGAGATGATGTGAGGATGGAGAGGATGTGAGCACGAGGAGGATGTGAGCATGGAGAGGGTGTGAGCACGGAGATGATGTGAGGAGGAGAGGATGTGAGCATCGGAGGAGGATGTGAGCAGGATGGAGCACGGGTTATGTGAGCACGGAGATGATGTGAGGAGGAGAGGATGTGAGCACGGAGATGGTGTGAGCATGGAGAGGATGTGATCACTGGAGAGGATGTGAGCACAGAGGAGGATGTGAGCAATGAGAGGTGTGAGCACGGAGAGGATGTGAGGATGGAAGTGTAGAAGGAGGATGTGAGCATCGGAGATCGATGTGAGCACGGAGAGGATGGTGTGCGGGGGGGTGAAGCATGGAGAGGATGTGAGCACAGGAGATGTGAGCAGGACGGATGAGAGCACGTGAGAGGAACGTGTAGCATGGAGAGGATGTGAGCACGGAGAGGATGTGCACAGAGAGATGGAAGCATGGAGATGTGAGACGAGAGTGTGAGATGGAAATGTGAGCACGGAGAGGATGTGAGATGGAGAGGATGTGACATCGAGAGGATGTGAGCATGGAGAGATGTCGGGAGTAGTGAGCACGGAGATGGATGTGAGCACAGAGAGGGTGTGAGCACGGAGAGGTGTGAGCATGGAGAGGATGTGAGCACGGAGAGGATGTGAGACATGGAGATGATGTGAGCACGGGGAAAGGATGTGAGCATGGAGAGGGTGTGAGCATGGAGATGATGTGAGGATGGAGAGGATGTGAGCACGGAGAGCGATGTGAGCATGGAGAGATGTGAGCACGGAGAGGATGTGAGGATGGAGAGGAGTGTGAGCACGGAGATGGATGTGAGCATGCGAGAGGATGTGAGCACGGAGAGGATGTGAGCACGGAGAGGATGTGAGCACGGAGTGTGGCAGCTGGAGGAGTGAGATGAACGGAGAGGAGTGTGAGCACATGAGAGAGATGTGAAGCAGGAGAGGATGTGAGCACGGAGGAGTGAATGGGAGGTGGCACAGAGAGGATGTGAGCATGGAGAGGGTGTGAGGACGGAGAGATGTGAGAATGGAGAGGATGTGAGCACGGAGACGTGGATGGAGTGTGAGCACGGAGAGGATGTGAACAGGAGAGGATGTGAGCATGGAGAGGATGTGAGCACTGGAGAAGAGTGTGAGCACGGAGAGAGATGAGAGATGTAGCACGGGGAGGATGTGAGCATGGAGAGGGTGTGAGCATGGAGAGGATGGTGAGCATGGAGAGGATGTGAGCACGAAGATGAGGAGGAAGTGTGAGCAGGGAGGTGGAGATGGGGGTGTGAGCACGGAGATGATGTGAGGATGGAGAGGATGTGAGCACGGGGAGGATGTGAGCATGGAGAGGGTGTGAGCACGGAGATGATGTGAGGATGGAGAGGATGTGAGCATGGAGAGGATGTGAGCATGGAGAGGTGAGATGGAGGGTGTGAGCATGGAGATGTGTGAGCATGGAGAGATGTGAACATGGAGAGGATGTGAGCAGAGAGGAGTGTGAGCACGGAGAGATGTGAGCATGGAGAGGATGTGAGCACGGAGGAGGATGTGAGCATGGAGAGGATATGAATGGGGGTGTAGCATCGGAGAGTGATGTGAGCATGGAGAGGATGTGAGCACGGAAGAGGATGTGAGCATGGAGAGGGTGTGAGCAGGAGAGTGATGTGATCGATGGAGAGGATGTGAGCACAGGAGATGGATGTGAGCATGGAGAGGATGTGAACGATGAGAGGATGTGAGCATGGAGAGGATGTGAGCACGAGAGGTGTGAGCACGGAGAGGATGTGAGCACTGGAGAGGATGTGAGCAATGGAGAGGGTGTGAGCACGGAGAGATGGAGGTGGAGTGAGGCAGTGGAGAGGAGAATGTGAGCACGGGAGGATGTGAGCAGGAGAGGGTGTGAGCACGGAGATGATGTGAGGATGGAGAGGATGTGAGCACGGGGAGGATGTGAGCATGGAGAGGGTGTGAGCACGGAGATGATGTGAGGATGGAGAGGATGTGAGCACGGGGAGGATGTGAGCATGGAGAGGGTGTGAGCATGGAGATGATGTGAGGACGGAGAGGATAGAGCTGGAGAGGGTCATGGAGAGGATGTGAGCACGGAGAGGATGTGAGACAGGAGAGGATGTGAGCACGGAGATGATGTGAGGAGGAGAGGATGTGAGCACGGAGAGTGTGAGCATGGAGAGGAGTGTGAGCACGGAGAGTGATGTGAGCGACTGGAGAGGATGTGAGCACGGAGAGGATGTGAAGCATGGAGAGGATGTGAGCACGGAGACGGTGTGAGCACGGAGAGTGATGGTGAGCGATGGAGAGGATGTGAGCACAGAGAGGATGTGAGCATGGAGAGGAGTGTGGACGGAGATGATGTGAGGAGGAGGTGTGAGCACGAGAGGATGTGACACGGAGAGGATGTGAGCACACAGAGGATGTGAGCATGGAGAGGTGGTGAGCACGGAGAGTGATGTGAGACACGGAGAGGATGTGAGCACAGAGGATGGATGGAGGGTGTAGCACGGAGAGGATGGTGAGCACGGAGAGGATGTGAACCACGGAGAGGATGTGAGCATGGAGGCACGAGAGGAATGGAGGGTGTAGCACGGAGATGATGTGAGGAGGAGAGGATGTGAGCACGGAAGACGTGTGAGCATGGAGAGGATGTGAGGACGGAGAGGATGTGAGCATGGAGAGGGTGTGAGCACGGAGATGATGTGAGCGAGGAGAGGATGTGAGAAAGAGGATGTGAGCACGGAGATGGTGTGAGCACTGGAGAGGATGGTGAGCAGAAGATGTGAGCAGGAGGTGTGAGCACGGAGAGGGTGTGAGCACGGAGAGGGTGTGAGCACGGAGATGATGTGAGGATGGAGAGGATGTGAGCACGTGAGGATGTGAGCATGGAGATGTGTGAGCACGGAAGAGGGCAGAGAGATGTGAGCATGGAGAGGATGTGGCTGGAGAATGACAGGAGAGGATGTGGGACACGGAGAGGATGTGAGCATAGAGAGGGTGTGAGCACGGAGATGATGTGAGGATGGAGAGGATGTGAGCACGGGGAGGATGTGAGCATGGAGAGTGTGAGCACGGAAAGGATGTGAGGCAGGAGAGGTGTGAGCATGGAGAGGGATGTGAGCAGGAGATGATGTGAGCATGGAGAGGATGTGAGCACGGAGAGGATGTGAGCACGGAGAGGGATGTGAGCACGGAGAGGATGTGAGATCGGAGAGGATGTGAGCACGGAGATCGTGTGAGCATGGAGAGGATGTGAGCACATGGAGAGGATGTGAGACACGAGAGGATGTGAGCACAGAGAAGGATGTGAGCACGGAGATGACGTGAGCATGGAGAGGATGTGACACGGAGATGGATGTGAGCACACGTGTGAGAGGAAGATGGTGAGCACGGAGAGGATGTGAGGACCGGAGAGGATGTGAGCACGCAGAGGATGATGAGCAGGAGAGGGATGTGAGCACGGAGATGGTAGATGGAAGATGGAGATGGATGAAGCACGGAGAGGATGTGAGCACGAGAGAGATGTGAGCACTGGAGAGGGTGTGAGCGACAGGAGAGGATGTGAGCACGGAGAGGTGAGTGGGAGATGTGATCATGGAGAGGATGTGAGCACGGACGAGGATGATGAGCACGGAGAATATGTGAGCACGGGGAGGATGTGAGCACGGAGAGGAGTGTGAGCACAGGAGGATGTGAGGATGGAGAGGATGTGAGCACGGAGAGGATGTGAACACGGAGGAGGATGTGAGCACTGGAGAGGGTGTGAGCACAGAGAGGATGTGAGCAGGAGAGGATGTGAGCACGAGAGGACGTGAGCATGGAGAGGATGTGAGCACGGAGAGGATGTGATGCAGGGGATGTAGCATGGAGAGGATGTGAGCACGCCGAGTATCGTGAGGTCCGGAGTAGGATTGTTGAGCTCAGAGAGACATCGCATGCAGACAGGTGAGGATCGTGAACATGGGGGTGGAGCGAGATATGTGAGGATGAGAGGATGTGAGCATGGCAGAGGCGATGTGAGCACGGAGAGTGTGCGCCGAGGATGTGAGCATGGAGAGGATGTGAGCATGGAGATCGTGTGAGCACGGAAAGGATGTGAGCATGGAGAGGATGTGAGGACGGAGAGGATGTGAACACGGAGAGGATGTGAGCACGGAGAGGATGTGAGCATGGAGAGGATGTGAGCACAGAGAGGATGTGAACATGGAGAGGATGTGAGCACGGAGAGGATGTGAGCACAGAGAGGATGTGAGCACGGAGAGGGTGTGAGCATGGAGAGGATGTGAGCACGGAGAGGATGTGAGCACGGAGAGGATGTGAGCATGGAGAGGATGTGAACACGGGGAGGATGTGAGCATGGAGAGGGTGTGAGCACGGAGATGATGTGAGGATGGAGAGGATGTGAGCACGGAGAGGATGTGAGCATGGAGAGGATGTGAGCACGGAGAGGATGTGAGCACGGAGAGGATGTGAGCATGGAGAGGGTGTGAGCACAGAGAGGATGTGAACACGGAGAGGATGTGAGCACGGAGAGGATGTGAGCATGGAGAGGGTGTGAGCACGGAGAGGATGTGAGCACGGAGAGGGTGTGAGCATGGAGAGGATGTGAGCATGGAGAGGATGTGAGCACGGAGAGGATGTGAGCATGGAGAGGATGTGAGCACGGAGAGGATGTGAGCACGGAGAGGATGTGAGCATGGAGAGGATGTGAGCATGGAGAGGATGTGAGCACGGAGAGGATGTGAGCATGGAGAGGGTGTGAGCATGGAGAGGATGTGAACACGGAGAGGATGTGAGCATGGAGAGGGTGTGAGGACGGAGAGGATGTGAACATGGAGAGGATGTGAGCACGGAGAGGATGTGAGCACGGAGAGGATGTGAGCACGGAGAGGATGTGAGCACGGAGAGGATGTGAGCACGGAGAGGATGTGAGCACGGAGAGGATGTGAGCATGGAGAGGGTGTGAGCACGGAGATGATGTGAGGATGGAGAGGATGTGAGCACGGGGAGGATGTGAGCATGGAGAGGGTGTGAGCACGGAGATGATGTGAGCATGGAGAGGATGTGAGCACGGAGAGGATGTGAGCACGGAGAGGATGTGAGCACGGAGATGATGTGAGCACGGAGATGATGTGAGGACGGAGAGGATGTGAGCACGGAGAGGATGTGAGCACAGAGAGGATGTGAGGACGGAGAGGATGTGAACACGGAGAGGATGTGAGGATGGAGAGGATGTGAGCACGCAGAGGATGTGAGCACGGAGAGGATGTGAGCACGGAGAGGATGTGAGCATGGAGAGGATGTGAGCACGGAGAGGATGTGAGCATGGAGAGGGTGTGAGCATGGAGATGATGTGAGCACGGAGAGGATGTGAACACGGAGAGGATGTGAGCATGGAGAGGATGTGAGCACGGAGAGGATGTGAGCACGGAGAGGATGTGAGCACAGAGAGGGTGTGAGCATGGAGAGGATGTGAGCACGGAGAGGATGTGAGCATGGAGAGGATGTGAGCACAGAGAGGATGTGAGCACGGAGAGGGTGTGAGCATGGAGAGGATGTGAGCACGGAGAGGATGTGAGCACAGAGAGGATGTGAGCACAGAGAGGATGTGAGCACGGAGAGGATGTGAGCATGGAGAGGATGTGAGCATGGAGAGGATGTGAGCACGGAGAGGATGTGAGGACGGAGAGGATGTGAGCACGGAGAGGATGTGAGCACGGAGAGGATGTGAGCACAGAGAGGGTGTGAGCACGGAGATGATGTGAGGATGGAGAGGATGTGAGCATGGAGAGGATGTGAGCACGGAGAAGATGTGAGCACGGAGATGATGTGAGCACAGAGAGGGTGTGAGCACGGAGAGGGTGTGAGCATGGAGAGGATGTGAGCATGGAGAGGATGTGAGCACGGAGAGGATGTGAGCACGGAGCGGATGTGAGCATGGAGAGGATGTGAGCACGGAGAAGATGTGAGCACAGAGAGGATGTGAGCACGGAGAGGATGTGAGCACGGAGAGGATGTGAACATGGAGAGGATGTGAGCACGGAGAGGATGTGAACATGGAGAGGATGTGAGCATGGAGAGGATGTGAACATGGAGATGATGTGAGCATGGAGAGGATGTGAGCATGGAGATGATGTGAGCACGGAGAGGATGTGAGCATGGAGAGGATGTGAGCACGGAGAGGATGTGAGCATGGAGAGGATGTGAGCACGGAGAGGATGTGAGCATGGAGAGGATATGAGAATGGAGAGGATGTGAGAATGGAGAGGATGTGAGCATGGAGAGGATGTGAGGACGGAGAGGATGTGAGCATGGAGAGGATGTGAGCACGGAGAGGATGTGAGCATGGAGAGGATGTGAGCACAGAGAGGATGTGAGCATGGAGAGGATGTGAGGATGGAGAGGATGTGAGCACGGAGAGGATGTGAGCATGGAGAGGATGTGAGCACGGAGAGGATGTGAGCACGGAGAGGATGTGAGCACGGAGAGGATGTGAGCATGGAGAGGGTGTGAGCACGGAGATGATGTGAGGATGGAGAGGATGTGAGCACGGAGAGGATGTGAGCATGGAGAGGATGTGAGCACGGAGAGGATGTGAGCACGGAGAGGATGTGAGCATGGAGAGGATGTGAGCACGGAGAGGATGTGAGGACGGAGAGGATGTGAGCATGGAGAGGATGTGAGCATGGAGAGGATGTGAGCACGGAGAGGATGTGAGCATGGAGAGGATGTGAGCACGGAGATGATGTGAGGACGGAGAGGATGTGAGCACGGAGATCGTGTGAGCATGGAGAGGATGTGAGCACGGAGAGGATGTGAGCATGGAGAGGGTGTGAGCACGGAGATGATGTGAGGATGGAGAGGATGTGAGCACGGGGAGGATGTGAGCATGGAGAGGGTGTGAGCACGGAGATGATGTGAGGATGGAGAGGATGTGAGCACGGGGAGGATGTGAGCATGGAGAGGATGTGAGCACAGAGAGGATGTGAGCATGGAGAGGATGTGAGCACGGAGAGGATGTGAGCACGGAGATCGTGTGAGCACGGAGAGGATGTGAGCACGGAGAGGATGTGAGCACGGAGAGGATGTGAGGATGGAGAGGATGTGAGCATGGAGAGGGTGTGAGCACGGAGATGATGTGAGGATGGAGAGGATGTGAGCACGGAGAGGATGTGAGCACGGAGAGGATGTGAGCACGGAGATGATGTGAGGACGGAGAGGATGTGAGCACGGAGATCGTGTGAGCATGGAGAGGATGTGAGCACGGAGAGGATGTGAGCACGGAGAGGATGTGAGCACGGAGAGGATGTGAGCACGGAGAGGATGTGAGCACGGAGAGGGTGTGAGCACGGAGATGATGTGAGGATGGAGAGGATGTGAGCACGGAGAGGATGTGAGCATGGAGAGGATGTGAGCACGGAGATCGTGTGAGCATGGAGAGGATGTGAGCACGGAGAGGATGTGAGCATGGAGAGGATGTGAGCATGGAGAGGATGTGAGGATGGAGAGGATGTGAGAATGGAGAGGATGTGAGCACGGAGAGGATGTGAGCATGGAGAGGATGTGAACATGGAGAGGATGTGAGCATGGAGAGGATGTGAGCACGGAGAGGATGTGAGCACGGAGATGATGTGAGCACAGAGAGGGTGTGAGCACGGAGAGGGTGTGAGCATGGAGAGGATGTGAGCATGGAGATCGTGTGAGCACGGAGAGGATGTGAGGACGGAGAGGATGTGAGCATGGAGAGGATGTGGACATGGAGAGGATGTGAGCATGGAGAGGATGTGAGCACGGAGAGGATGTGAGCATGGAGAGGATGTGAGCACGGAGATGATGTGAGGATGGAGAGGATGTGAGCACGGAGATCGTGTGAGCATGGAGAGGATGTGAGCACGGAGAGGATGTGAGCACAGAGAGGATGTGAGCACAGAGAGGATGTGAGCACGGAGAGGATGTGAGCATGGAGAGGATGTGAGCATGGAGAGGATGTGAGCACAGAGAGGATGTGAGGACGGAGAGGATGTGAGAATGGATAGGATGTGAGCACGGAGAGGATGTGAGCACAGAGAGGATGTGAACATGGAGAGGATGTGAGGATGGAGAGGATGTGAGCACGGGGAGGATGTGAGCACGGAGAGGATGTGAGCATGGAGAGGGTGTGAGCACAGAGAGGGTGTGAGCACAGAGAGGGTGTGAGCATGGAGAGGATGTGGACATGGAGAGGATGTGAGCACGGAGAGGATGTGAGCACAGAGAGGATGGTGAGCATGGAGAGATGTGAGCACGCAGAGGATGTGAGCACGGAGAAGATGTGAGCACGGAGAGGATGTGAGCACGGAGAGGATGTGAGGACGGAGAGGATGTGAACATGGAGAGGATGTGAGCACGGAGAGGATTGTGAACACGGAGAGGATGTGAGCACAGAGAGGGTGTGAGCATGGAGATGATGTGAGCATGGAGAGGATGTGAGCACGGAGAGGATGTGAGCACGGAGAGGATGTGAGCATGGAGAGGATGTGAGCACGGAGAGGATGTGAGGACGGAGAGGATGTGAGCACAGAGAGGATGTGAGCACGGAGAGGATGTGAACATGGAGAGGATGTGAGCACGGAGAGGATGTGAGCATGGAGAGGATGTGAGCACAGAGAGGATGTGAACATGGAGAGGATGGAGCGGAGTGGTGGAGCACGGAGGAGGATGTGAGCACGGAGAGGATGTGGGCAGGAGAGGATGTGAGCAGGAGAGGATGTGAGGACGGAGAGGATGTGAGACACGGAGAGGATGTGAGCACGGAGAGGATGTGAGCACTGGAGAGGATGTGAGCACAGAGAGGATGTGAACAGGAGAGGATGTGAGCAGAGAGGAGGAGCACAGGGGTGGAGCACGGAGAGGATGTGAGAACATGGAGAGGATGTGAGACGGATAGGATGTGAGCACGGAGAGGAGTGAGCATGGAGAGGTGTGACACGGAGAGATGTGAGACGGAGGGATGTGAGCACAGGAGGATGGGTAGCATGGAGAGGATGTGAGCACGAGATGATGTGAGCACGAGAGGATGTGAGCATGGAGAGTGTGAGCACGAGAGGATGTGAGCACGGAGAGGAGTGACGGAGAGATGTGAGCACGGAGAGGTGTGAGCACGGAGAGGGTGAGAGAGAATGGTGAGCACGGGAGAGGATGTGAGCACGGAGATGATGTGAGCACGGAGAGGATGGACGGGATGTGAGCATGGAGAGGATGTGAGCAGGAGAGGATTGATGACACGGAGAGGATGTGAGCACAGAGAGAGATGGTGAGCATGGAGAGGATGTGATCATGGAGAGGATGTGAGCACAGAGAGGATGTGAGACAGGAGAGGATGTGACAATACTGGAGGGAGGACCGGAGAGTGGAGAGAGATGTGCACAGCAGAGATCACGAGAGGATGTGAGACGGAGAGGATGTGAGCACGCAGAGGATGGTGAGCACGGAGAGGATGTGAGCAGAGAGGATGTGAGCATGGAGAGGATGTGAGCAGGAGGATGTGACAGGAGAGGATGTGAGCACGGAAGAGGATGTGAGCACGGAGAGGACTGTGAGCATGGAGAGGGTGAGCTGTGAGGATGATGTGGGACACAGAGGATGTGAGCACGGAGAGGATGGTGAGCACGGAGAGGATGTGAACGGACTGGAGAGGATGTGAGCAGGGAGTGAGATGGAGATGTGAGCACGGAGAGATGTGAGCACGCAGAGGATGGTGAGCACGGAGAGGATGTGAACACGGAGAGGATGTGAGCAACTGGAGGATGATGGAGCACGGAGAGGATGGTGGCACGGAGAGGATGTAGCACGGAGAGTGATGTAACACGGAGGATGGAGTGAGATGTGAGCAAATGGTAGAGGAGAGGTGTGAGCAACGGAGAGGATGTGAGCACGGAAGATGATGTGAGCACGAGAGGGTGTGAGCACGGAGATGATGTGAGCGACTGGAGAGGATGTGAGCATGGAGATCGTGTGAGCACGGAAAGGATGTGAGCACTGGAGAGGAGTGAGCGGAGATGTAGCATCGGAGAGGATGTGAGCATGGAAGGTCACGGAGAGATGTGAGCCAGGAGAGGATGAGCGGGATGCGAGCACGGAGAGGATGTGGCAGGAGGTGTAGCACGGAGAGGATGACAGGGTGAGAGAGATTACACGAGAGGATGTGAAATGGAAGGTGTGAGCAGATCTTGAGCCGGAAGGATGTGAGCACGGAGAGGATGCTTGTCCTCCTGTCCTCTCATGTGTCATTTTCATTTTCACAATCAGCAGCTGTCCTTCAGGGTCTTAAATTTGAGAATTCCATCCTTTGCTTCCTTTTTTTCCTAGATTTAATCCCACCACTTCTCAGTGGCTTGGTAGTTCTTTGAAGACACATGTATTGTACACATTGTACACACACACTTGCACACACATATTTCTAAAATATTCTGGTCAGCTTTTAGTTGTNTGCTCACATCCTCTCCGTGCTCACATCCTCTCCATGCTCACATCCTCTCCGTGCTCACATCCTCTCCATGATCACATCCTCTCCATGCTCACATCCTCTCTGTGCTCACATCCTCTCCGTGCTCACATCATCTCCATGCTCACATCATCTCCATGCTCACATCATCTCCGTGCTCACATCCTCTGCGTGCTCACATCCTCTCCGTGCTCACATCCTCTGCGTGCTCACATCCTCTCCATGCTCACCATCCTCTGCGTGCTCACATCATCTCCATGCTCACATCCTCTGCGTGCTCACATCCTCTCCGTGCTCACATCCTCTCCATGCTCACCATCCTCTGCGTGCTCACATCCTCTCCATCCTCACATCATCTCCGTGCTCACATCCTCTCCGTGCTCACACCCTCTCCGTGCTCACACCCTCTCCGTGCTCACATCCTCTCCGTGCTCACATCCTCTCCGTGCTCACCATCCTCTCCGTGCTCACCATCTTCTGCGTGCTCATATCATCTCCGTGCTCACATCCTCTGCGTGCTCACATCCTCTCCATGCTCACATCCTCTCCGTGTTCACAATCCTCTCCGTGTTCACAATCCTCTCCGTGCTCACATCCTCTCCGTGCTCACATCCTCTCCATCCTCTCCGTGCTCACCATCCTCTCCATGTCAGGGGATTAACATAAGAAACAGCTCATGGCGCTACCCAAGAAAAAGCTTTCATGTCATACACTACATTGTTGGTAAAATTCTCCCAAATAATATTAACGAGCTAAAGGCAGATTGGCCCTCACAGGGACTAAAGACCAGGCTTAAGTCATCTCAGTGACTGAGAGGATTTGGTTGAATTTTCCAAATAAGCTTTCAGGACGTCTTCCCCAGAGATAGAAAGCAATGACCATATCCTCATATTATCTTTAAAATTTTTCCATGAACAATATAGCAGGCACTAAAGGAAGATGGAGGAAAAGGAGAAGGAGATGTTAGAAAGGTATATATAAGGATCCTATCTGCCTGAAGATCAAAGCAATAAACCAATAGAAACAAATTCAAAGGAGATTGGAATACTGAGGTAGCAAAGGCAGATAAGTAAATTACTATATCAGCCAATTAAGTAAAAGGCAGAGAGTTAGAAATCAGGAAATAAGTTAAATGGAAAGTCAAGAACTGCAAGATAGAACATTGTAAATTGAAAGCTTAAAAGAGTTTATAAAAGGATTACATGCACCTTATCAGATAATTAGTGAAGTGGAACATGGGAAGAAAATGCACAGGTGAAAGGATGGAGAATCAAAATTAAGAGGCTGAGATAGGAGAGTTGCAATGAGTTTGAAGCCAGCATGGGCTATATAGTAATTTTCAGACCAGCCTGGGCTATAGAGTTAGACCTTGACTCAAAAACAAAAATAAAGTGGCTGGAGACATGGCTCATGGTTTAAGAGCACTTTTTGTTCTTGCAGAGGACCAAAGTTCACTTTCCAGCACCCACATCAGGCAGCTCACAACTGTCTATAACTCCAGTTCCAGGGGATTCCAGGGGATTCAATACCCTCTTCCAGCTTCCACAGACACCTGCACACATGTGGGGCACATATATACACTCAGACACATATCCATACACATAAAATAAATAAAATTTTAAAAACACAATAATGATAAATATATCTAGAAGTGAGAACTTTTGGGAGTAACAATCATTTTAATAACATCATCTAGTATTTATAGATGAAAACTAACATCACATCAAGAAGTTATGGTCTTAAATGTACATATTAGAAAAATTAGAAAGGTTATACAAAAATCAATGATTTAGTATCCATCTTAAGAAGTAGGAACAAGAAAAGGGTGTCAAATTAAATTCAAAGAAAGAGGAAATAATAGATTATCAGAAATCAACTAAATTAAAACTTACCAGTGAGATTATTAACAAAGAGGCCTCATGAAATTAACGAAGCTCATCCATACCCAGAAAAAAAAAAACACCATTAAAACTATTTTTAAAAAATTAGTTAGCTCAGCTGTGTGTGGTGGTACACTCCTTTAATCCTAGCACTTGGGAGACAGAGGCAGGCATATCTCTGTGAGTTCAAAGCCAGCCTGGTCTATAGAGTGAGTTCCAGGACAGCCAGAGCTACAGGGAAACCCTGTCTCAAAAAGACAAAAAAAAAAAATTAGTGAGCTTGATGGGGACTACTGAGATATCCAGCATGTGGACTGAGCGGCTACTGGGACTTCGGCCTCTTCAGAGTGTAGACTGCCATTGTTGGACTACCCAGGCTGTGTCATGGAGGCCAGTGCAAGAAGATCAAGACAGGACACACACCTGCTGGACCTCATTTGGGTGATCATGGGAGAGAGGGACCCCAGTGTGGAGCACCGAGGCAGGATTGATGATTGTTTGGGTTTGCCAAGGAGGAACCTTCAAGCACTTCCTTGGGGAAAACATGACATCTTTTGGCAAAAAGAAAGAAAGAAAGAAAGAAAGAAAGAAAGAAAGAAAGAAAGAAAGAAAGAAAGAAAAAAAGAGAAAATCCTCCAACTCAGATGATAGGGGTATGTATGTATATATTTATATATGTATATATTTAGATAGATAGATATATATATATATATATATATATCGAAGCAATACAAGTTGGAGAAAAAATGGAATTTCCATGTTAAAGTATCACTGTATTTTGATGCGCTTTTTTTTGGTATCACAAGTTTCATTTATGATATTTTGATGCTATGTGTACTCTAAAGTTCAACTTAAAAAAAAAAATTAGTGAGCTCGCAGTAGTTGTGGTTACCAAAATAAAGCCAATCAAAACTCCAGCCTGGATTGGAAAGGAGCTCCCAAGCTTCCTCCCCTAGCTGAGCAGTTGATGAGTTATTGGCAGTTGATGGCTGCCGGGAGCCAGAGAGCCATTTTTCTTTGGGGAGGGGAACCACTCACTAGCAGCTCCCCATGGTCCACTGCATGGCCCCACACTCTTGCTCATATGGGAAGCATGAGCTGGGAACAGTGGGACTGAAAAAAATATGTGAAATTGGGAGGGAGATATGCTGGAGGGGGGTCCAGGAAGAGTGGCAGGGGAAGGGGGACTAGATATGACCGTGATGTATTGTATGAGGAGGGTCTCGGAGGGGTGAGGGCTGGATATGACCGTGATACATTGTATGAGGAGAGTCTGGGAGAGAGGGGGATGGGGACTGGATATGACCATGATACATTGTATGAGAAGAGTCTGGGAGGGAGGGGGATGGGGACTGGATATGACCGTGATGTATTGTATGAAGTGGGGGAAAGGGGACTAGATATGACCGTGATGTATTGTATGAGGAGAGTCTGGGGGGATGGGGGCTGAATATGACCATGATACATTGTATGAGGAGAGTCTGGGAAGGAGGGGGATGGGGACTGGATATGACCATGATACATTGTATGAGAAGAGTCTGGGAGGGAGGGGGATGGGGACTGGATATGACCATGATACATTGTATGAGAAGAGTCTGGGAGGGCGGGGTATGGGGACTGGATATGACCATGATACATTGTATGAGAAGAGTCTGGGAGGGCGGGGTATGGGGACTGGATATGACCGTGATACATTGTATGAAGTGGGGGAATGGGGACTAGATATGACCGTGATGTATTGTATGAGGAAAGTCTGGGAGGGAGGGGGATGGGGACTGGATACGACCATGATACATTGTATGAGGAGAGTCTCAGGGAGGAATGGGGGCCGGATATGACTGTGATACATTGTATGAGAAGAGTCTGGGAGGGAGGGGGATGGGGACTGGATATGACCATGATACATTGTATGAGGAGAGTCTGGGGGTGGGGGGATGGGGACTGGATATGACCATGATACATTGTATGAGGAGAGTCTCAGGGAGGAATGGGGACTGGATATGACCATGATACATTGTATGCAGCTATGAAAGACTCGAAGAATAAACATTAAAGGTTTATAAATAATTCAATGAAATAAAAAGGAGCATAAAGTACACAATTCCTATAAACACTCAAATATAAGATATTATTAACGACTTCTGTTAATAAACGTGGAAATAGCAAACAAAACAGACTTATTCCTAGAAAAAGATTTAGCAAAGTTATCAGAACAAAATAAAAAATCTGAATGGTCTTACATGTATTAGGAAAGCTGAATAAACTCTGATTTTGCATATAGCAGTATATGATAAACATTTGCTTATGTCATTACATATACTTTTTCAATGGTAAGCATATTTTTTTAATTTTATTTATTTTTGTATGTGTATGAATGTACTGTCTGCATGCAGGTTTGTGCACCGTGTCATGCAATGCCGCGGAGGTCAGAAGAGAGTCTCGGATTCCCCTGGAACTGGAGTTCTCCTGGAATTGGAGTTACAGACGGTTCT
>VZQC01002844.1:22327-42810 GCA_009823505.1 Rhizomys pruinosus
CATCCAAACATATGTGTCTATACCAAAGTAACCTACCATAACTATTAGTGCTGTTTAAATACCTATATATCTAATTGCTTGTGCTTCATTAGTAGGATCGAAAGGTTATTCCTGGAAAAACTGTCAGACCATGAAAGGAAACAGCCAGAATTGACCAGAGTCCAAAACAACAGCTCCAGAAAAAGTAGACTGTTTTGCTTCTCATCCACCTGTGCCCCTTTTCTAAGCCTAGGGAACAATCAGCAGAAGAGGTGGCGTGGTAGAATGTAAGGGCTGCGATTGGGGTGAATGGTGAAACTATAGCAATATAGTCTGGACACTCACTTGGTCAACTTATAAGCCCCCCCCCTGCTGGATGGTGGGGCTGTGGGTGTTTGGGCACAACAGCCAGGAAATTGGTTTTACATGAGGGATGCTTGTACACATAAATTATCACTTATTGCTAAAAAAATGGAAAAAAAAACTGAGAGAAAGATGCAGGACAGGTATGGCAGAATGCATGATCTGGGATGGGGTGGGGTCGGATGGGGGGAAGGGAAAAGGAAATATGCCTGAACTGAATTGGAAAATGATGTATGAAATATACAAAGCATCAATTAAAAAATCAAAGATAAAAAAATTAATGAAGTCATCCTTTTTCATTACTACATAGAACTCTATTTTGTAAATGTACCAACATCTTCATTATCCACTCATCAGTTGAGCAACATATGGGTTGTTTCCAGCTCTTTGCTATTGTGAAAAGAGCAGCAATAAACATGGCTGTGCATGTATCTCTGCAATAGGATGTTTATTTTGGGTATATAACTAGGAGTGGTATAATTGGGTCAAATGGTAGGTTCATTTTTATTCTTTTAAGTGTTCTCCATTCTGATTCCCATGGGAGCTGCACAAGTTTGAAATCCCACTAGCAATGAATAAGTGTTTACCTTTCTCCACACCATCTCCAACAATTAGTTTCATTTGTTTTCTTGAACATAGCTTATCTTACTGGTGTAAGATGAAATCTTAATGTGGTTCTGATTTGCATTTCCTTAATTACTAATGATGCAGAACAGCTTTTAAGGTGTTTCTGAGCCATCTTAAGTTCTTCTCTTGAGAAGTCTCTGTTCAGATCTTCAGCCCATTTTTACTTGGATAATTTATTTTCTTGGCCTTTTTTTTTTTTGTCTTTTTGAGACACGGTCTCTCTTTAGTCCCAGCTGGTCTGGAGCTCACTATGTAGATCAGGCTGGCCTTGAACTCACAGAGATCTGCCTGCCTCTGCCTCCTGAGTGTTGGGATTAAAGGCATGTGCCACCACACCTGGCTACCTTTGTTTTTTAACTAGTTTATATATTCTGGATGTTAAATCTCTGTCAGATGTATCACTGGTGAAGATTTCCTCCCATTCTGTGGGTTTTCTATTTACGTCTTTGATTGTTTCTTTTGCTATGCTATACAGAAGCTTTTGAGTTTAATAAGGTCCCACGTGTTGATTGTGGACCTTTGTTCCTGCACAACTACTGTCTGACTTAGAAAGTCTTTTCCTGTACCTATATGTTGTAGGTTACTGCTTATATTATCTTTTAACATATTCAGAGTTTCAGGTTTCAAATTCAGGTCTTTGATCCACTTAGAATTGACTTTTGTGCAAGGTGAAACATAAGGATTTAGTTTCACTCTTCTACAAGTGGTGATCCAATTTTGCCAGCACCATTTGTTTGTTGAAGATGCTCCCCTTCCTCCATTGAGTGTTTTTGGCTCCTTTGTCAATTATAAGGCGCTTGTACTCAACCGCCTTATAATATAAGGCAGTTGAGTACAACCACCTTATAATGTACTCAAGTTTGGGTCTTTGATTTTATTCCATTGATCTCTGGGTCTATTTTTATGCCAGTACCATGCTGTTTTTATAACTATAGCTCTGTAGTAGAGATGAAAATCTGGTATAGTAATTCCTCCTGCATTACTCTTTTTGCTCAGAGCTGCTTTGGCTACCCAATGTCTTTTGTTTTCCATATGAATATTATAATGGGTTTTTTCTAATTCTGTAAAAAAAGTCATGGGGATTTTGATTGGGATTGCATTGAATATATATATTAATTTGGGAAGGATGGTCATTTTTACTATATTAATTCTTCCAATCCATGAACATGGGAGATCCTTCCATCTTCTGATGTCTTCCTCAATCTCCTTCTTCAAAGATTTAAAGTTTTCATTGTAAAGACCTTTAATACCGTCAGTCAAGTTTATTCCAAGATATTGTTTATGGAGGGTACTGTAAATGGATGGGTTTCTATGTACTCCTTCTACAATTGCTTGTTGTTGGCATAGAGGAAAGCTACTGATTTTTGTAGATTAATTTTGTAGCTTTCAAATTTACACAAACTGTTAATAATTTACAGGAGTTTTCTAGTGGAATTTTTGGGATTTTTTTAGGTATAATATGTCATCTGCAGAAAGGGATAGTTTGATCTCCTTTTTACTGATTAGTATTCTTTTATTCTCCTTCTCTTGTCATATTGCTCAAGAGATTCTAGCACTATATTAAAAAGGTGGGGAGATAGTGGGCAACCTTGAAGGCTTCTAGTTTTTCTCCATTCTAAGATGATGTTGGCTGTGGGTTTGTTGTAAATAGCTTTAATTATGTTGAGGAATGTTCCCTCCAGTCTGATTCCCTCTAGGACTTTAAACATAAAGGCATGTTGTATTTTACCAAAGCCTTTTCTGCATCAATTGAGATGATCATATGGATTTCCATCTTTGAGTCCATTTATATAATTTATGACATTGATTTATGCATGTTGAACTGTTAGGTTTGAGCACAAAAAAACTCTCAAGCCCAAGATTCAATCTTTGAAACAAAATGTATTTAATTTGCTGGTGCCAGAACCCAATTAAGAAAACTAGTGTATGGGGGGGTGAGAATTGGTACGCTAGAGATGCAACCCACTCCACGAAGGAATGAGTGCATTCTCAACTGTCTGTTACAGAGATCTTTTAAAGACAAAAACCACAAACTAGAGGAATTTTGCTGACATTATCAAAACACAACTGTGAGGCTATGGAAACACAAAGCCAGCAGTGGTGACCTTTAAACCGATTGGTTGTGTTTAGCAGCATGAAGCCCCTTGGGGAGTGGATGCATCCCCCATGGAGTGGGATGTACTCCCCCCCCCCAGGACTAGGAAATTTCATCTCGACCTGAAATAGCTTTGGGAACTGGGAATTCAGGAGTAGAATGTGTTCTTGTCGTTAAGATGTGGAGCAAAGGTAGTCATGGGAACCGGGCTTGCTTTAGCTAACTCAATTTTCCAGTTAACTCCTTCCTTCTGATTGACTCTTTCTGACCTGTTCCCAACATACCCTCCTTGAGTTAGGATCATGAGTCAAAACATGGACTCATCCGTATTAATGGGTATGAAGGACCATGAGCTGGACTGCAGAGATGCTTTCCTTTACAAAGTTAACTAGGGCATGGCAGCTTCGGGAACCAGGTGGGCACTCAGTCAGCCAGCAAGGTGGTGACTGAGGTACACTACTTTACAGGCTCTGGGCAGGACCTCAGGTAAGGGGAAGAGGTCATAAGATTGACAGCCTCTGGAGGAAGTGGACACCTGTGTGCCCCTTGAAATTCTGGGAAACTCAGACCTAACATTCCAGCCTTTTGATTACAATAAGGGAATCAGACAATGTTCTCTCTTTTGTATCTGCCTCAGAGCTGAGGGGAGATGAAATCTCAGGGGAACAGGTGTCAGGTTGGAGGGCCAGAATCTGGTCTCCCATCTTAGATGCTCTGAGTGCCTGGTGTTTTGTTCCAGATAGATAGGGGCCAGTAGTTACTGTACAGTGTTTCTGAAACTGAAAATACAAGCTGGTTAAGTCTTATGTGAGTGTACCAGTGCACATACTTCACAGTACAAAAGTGGGCCTAGTGGGTGCATTAGTGATTGGAGAGTCCCTGTCTATAGAGCCTCCAGAGGAAAAGAGGACTTGTACTCTATTAATACTCCATTTTAAGGAATTTAGGGGGGAAAGTAGTTTTAGTATACAGGGCTCCAGAATGAGAGCCAGCTTAACCATGACCTATTTCTGAGTTATTTTCTAATGTGGTACATTAGATCTTTCACCTATCTCTCTGGTAATAATGTCTAAGTTATCCTATTTCTTTGACTATAGTTTCCTGTTGGGATGTTTAAAACCACACAGGTAGCCCAGATAAATTAAATTACTTTGTGTGTTAATGTCATTTGAGGTTCTGCTCCATAGAAGTCACTCTAGCCTTGTGCATGGCTCTTTTTACCAGGTCCACCTACATGAGGACAAAGTCAGGTCTTGCTTGACCTTTGAAGCATGAGGAGCTTTTTCTCTATAATGACTTTCATCCTTTGACTGGACACTGGCTGGATGAAGTCCCTTAAGTGAATCTCTAAGACCTCCCTGGCTCAGGATGACTAGTGACTCACTTCCATAGGATATGTGGAGAGGTGCTCATACAGGGCCCTAGGACTTAAGTTGACCTTAGAGGTAAGGGCCAAAAGACTGTCCCTTCAAATCCCTCTTGCCAAATCAGATTGGAGCTTTAAGTATGGTTGTTAAACCTCCAAGAGTGTCAGTTGAATGCTTTCCTATATAACTCATAAAATAAAGCTTGAACATTGACTTAAAAATACTTAATTGCAATGTGTTTATATACTAAAGGCTACTGTGCTCTGGGCAAGGAAGTGGGGGGACAGGAGGAAGGGAGGGGTGAACAATCTTAGCTCCTACTGGGGGGCTGCAGAGCTCCTGTTTGTGCAACCAGTAAACTAGGGGTGTGACATTTTGCTCAATACCTTAAGGGAAAGGGCCATGTGGTTCTGGAACTTGGCAGAGATAGGCAAGGCAGGAAAACACTGCAATATCCTGACCTCACAGAGCTATAGATAACCCACAGAGATTACTTGAATGCTCATAGAGATATCAGATAACTCTTGGAAGTTCCAGGACAGGGTCTGCAGTTCCTTGCCTCAAACCAGACAAAGTTTCATTCCTACACCAGAGCATGAATGAGTCTTAAATTGGTCTCTGGTCAGAGGGACAGTGGCACAACTGTCAGAAGCCTGGCTAAGTAGAAGAAAACAAAAACAAACATCTGTTAGTAAAATCATAAGTGTCAAAAAATCAGGTCTCCAGAGATCTGGAAAACAACTTGAAAGGCAACTGAAGTTATAATTCCTGTAAACAAACATCATCACTTTATTTGTTTGTTTGTTTGTTTGTTTGTTTTGAGGCAGAGTCTCCCTATACCCCCAGCTGGCCTGGAACTAACTCACTCTGTAGACCAGGCTAGCCTTGAACTCACAGAGATCCACCTGCCTCTGCCTCCCAAGTGCTAGGATTAAAGAAATGCAGCACCATGCCTGGCTTAAAGATGGTTCTTAGCTGCCATGTGGGTTCTGGAAATTGAACCCAGTTCCTCTGCAAGAGCAGTTGGTGCTCTTAACCACTGAGACATCTCTCCAGCCCCCAAGCATCATAACTTTAAAACAGTTTAATTTGGAGAACAAATTCAGTCCAACAGATAACAAATAAAATCTTTAGTTAACCAGTTTAGGAACTTAGGAATTTAGGAATCCAGGTTCAAATTAGGCCTTTGAAAAAGTTTAAGAAGTATGCAAAAAGTAAAATTAATTTTCGTGCACAATATAGAATGAAAGAAATTTGAAGTGGCCACTTTGTTTTGATAAAAATTAACACACAAGGAGGCAGAGGCAGGCGGATCTTTGTGAGTTCAAGGCCAGCCTGGTCTACAGAGTGAGTTCCAGGACAGCTGGGGCTACAGGGAGACCCTGTCTCAAAAACTAAAAAAAAAATTAACACACAAAAGAATGTGGACACATAACGATTACATGACTCTGACACATGGGAAAATGGTTAACACACAGACAGCTTGGACAAACACATCACTTAATTGTGTCCTTTACATCTGAACAATGAGAGAGCCCCTTTTCTCTAAAATCTCATGGAATAACTTAGTGTCAAGGCACAGAAAGTTCTTAGGGTTCTGGTCTGCTGCACACCTTAATTTAATGTTGTCCTTGGCTGTGCAGGGCTGTGGCACCATTAATTTTTCATTGTCACATTCACACATAATCATTTAGAGTTTAAGACTTTTTTTTAGTTAACTCCATTCTGTACTCAAATCTCCCAAATGCTGGGTTGATTTCACTAAATGCCTGTTCCAACCTATACTAACAATCCTGATAAGGGGTGCCAGCTGCCTGGCATCTTACTATGATGGATCTTGTATTTCTGAGGAAGTGGAGCAGTGACAGCTCTGGCTGCTTAGAGCTCGCAGCATGGGCCATTTGTGTGCATGCTTACCTGCACAGGGCAGAGGAGGTGTGTGAGAGAGAAGGGCAGGGGGAGGGAGGAAGATGGGGTTTCAGCCACAGCAGAGGGCATGAAACAAGAGTCTGCCCTGGGCTGCTAAAAAATAAAAGAATGAGAATGAATAGGGTAAGTGAAGCTAAAATTAAAAGATCTTTCAGCTGTGGACATGTGGGGAAATCCAGCTTGAATTGCAGGCTAGCTTTCCAACTAGCATGCCTCAGGGCACGGCATGGCTGAGGGTCTGGCCCCGCCCCAAGGAGGAGCAAGCAGCATGGCCTAGGTGTGGGATGCTGGGTGGGGCAACGGTGTGCAGTGGTGTGGAGTTGGAGGGACTTAGATTGGTCCTGGGAACTGATGTCATTTATTTTATAAAAGCAGGCTGTAGCAAGGAATAAATTTGAATTTCATAGTAACAACATCATGGAATTCCCAGCCGTTATTTTTTATTAATTATTGCATGCATACAGGCTAAGGTAGGCCTGCATTTCATTCAGTGGCCAGTACTTGGAAAAGGCTCCCCTTTGTGGACCATCAATCTGGGTAGCTGGTGTTGTGAGTGGGTATTGGCTGAAGGGAGGTGATCAGCCATCAGCCCGAAATTCCTGTCCAGGCTCAGGGCAGGTGGAAAGTCATAGCCAAGAGTGGAATACGTGTCTCGTGGGTCCAGGCTAAGGGCCTGAGTTGGAAGTACCATCCAGGCTGGGCTATAGGAAGTAGCCATCTGGCCTCTGCGCTGAGGGGTCAGCTCCCCACAGTGTCTGCAAAGCAGGCACTGTGTTCCCATTTCCCTTAGCAGGGCTGCGTGGTCCCTGTTCATCATAAAAAGAAAGCTTCCTGGGCTGGAGAGATGGCCTAGCGGTTAAAAGCGCCGACTGCTCTTGCAGAGGACCCAGGTTCGATCCCCAGTACCCACATGGCAGCTGAGAACCATCCGTAACTCCAATTCCAGAAGAACTCCAGCTCCAGGAGTTCTCTTCTGACCTCTGCAGCATTGCACAACATGGGTGCACAAACCTACATGCAGACAGTACATTCATACACATAAAATAAATAAATAAAATAAAAAAATATTTTTTTAAAAAAGAAAGCTTCCTACATGGACGGGAAAGGAAATGCATGGTGGAAAGCCACTCTAGAGGGACAGATTCGAACTGCCCACTGGGCTTCCCCAGAGCTGAAGGGATGGACTCTTAACTATCCACTTGGCTTCCCCAGAGCCAAAGGGATGGACTCTAACCATCCACTTGACTCAATCCGAAAGGACAGACTTGAACTGTCCACTCAGCCCAGTGGAGATGTGGGGTGTCCCCATCCCCAGAGTCTACTGCATCCGTCTTCTCCACACAAGTCACCCAGAACTCTAGACCAAACAGACCCAAAATGTGATCACAACCAGAACTAGAACTTTCCACTCAGAAAAGAAAGCAGAAATTGTACCCCAGGATGGGTTGGCTGTCACTCAGGGACAGGAAATTGGCTGGGCTTGGAGGTCTGCAAAGTCCTGGCTGGCTTGCCAAATGTTAGGTTTGAAAAATGCACAGAAAAACTCTCCAGACCAGGATTCATCTTTGAAACAAAATGTATTTGCTGGTGCACCAGAACCCAATAAGAAAAATAGTGCAGAGGGGGGTGTGTGCAAATTGTTGGTGCACTAGGAATGTAACCCACTTCATGCAGGGAAGGGTACAATCTCGACTATCTGTTACAGTGAGCTTCTAAAGACAAAATCCACAAACCAGAGGAATTTTGGTGATGTTATCGAAACACAATTGTGAGGCTATGGAAACACAAAGCAAGCAGTGGTGACCTTTAAACTGATTGGTTGTGTTTAGCAATGTGAAGCCCCTTGGGGAGTGGATATACCCCTCCTGTGGAGTAGGATACCCCCCTCCCCAGGACTGGGAAAGTTCATCTTGACCTGAAACAGCTTTAGGAACTGGGAACTCAGGAGCAGAATGTGTTCTTGTGGTTAAGGTGTGGAACAAAGGTAGTCATGGGAACCAGGCTTGCATTAGCTAACTCAATTTTCCAGTTAACTCATTCCTGCTGATTAACTCTTTCTGATCTGTTTCCCAACAGAACCATCCCTGCATCTCTGGAATAAAACCAACTTGATCATGGTGAATAACCTTCTCGATGTGTACCTGTATGTGATTTGCAATGATTCTGTTGAGAGTTTTTGCATCTATATTCATTAAGGATATGGGCCTATATTTTTCTTTTTTACTTTGTTTTCCTGCTTTGGGTATTAAAGTGATGTTAGCTTCATAGAAGGAATTCGAGAGGTAACCTTGTGATTCTGTCCTTTTAAATAAGTTAAGTAATATTGTTTGTAGGTCCTCTTTAAATGTCTGCTAAAATTCTGCTATAAATCTACCCAGGCCTGGGCTTCTTTTATTTGGGAGGTTTTGTATTGCTGATTAAATTTCCTCATATGTTATGGGTCTGTTTAAACAGTTGACCGCTTCTTGGTTGAGCTTTGGTGAGTCCCGTGATTTCAGATATTCATCCATTTCATTTAGGTTAACAAATTTAGCAGAGTACAGATTTTTAAATTATTCCCACATAATGTTCTGGATCTTTTTATTATCTGTTGTAATGTTTCCCATTTCATCTCTAATTTTATTAATTTGGAGTTGTTGTTTCTTTCTTTTGGTTAGCTGGCCTAGGGGTCTGTTTATCTTGTTTATCCTTTCAAAGAAGCAACTCTTAGATTCATTGATTCTTTGTATTGTTTTTGTTTGTTTGTTTCTATTTCATTAATCTCTGCTCTGATTTTAGTTATTTCTTCTTGTATTTTAGGCTTGGGAGTCATTTGTCGTCTTTCAAGTGTTTTAACTTGCAACATTAAGTCATTTATTTATGCTTTTTCTGTTTTTTTTTTAATGTAGGCACTTAGAGCTATAAATTTCCCTCTTAGGACTGCTTTTAAGGTGTCCCACAAGTTTTGTTGTGTTGCATTTTCATTTTTGTTTAATTCCAGGATACTTTTATTTCTTTCTCTTTTTTTCACCCATTTTAATTTTATTTTTTTTTATTGATGCTTTGTGCATTTCATACATCATTTTCCAATTCAGTTCAGGCATATTTCCCTTTCCCTTCCCCCCTACCCCCACCCCATCCCAGATCATGCATTTTGCCATAACTGTCCTGCATCTTTCTCTCAGTTTTTTTTTTCATTTTTTAGCTATAAGTGATGATCCATGAGTACAAGCATCCTTCATATGAAACCAGTTTGCAGGCTGTTGTGCCCAAACCCCCACAGCCCCACTATCCAGTGGGGGGTGAGGGGTTGTATGTTCAATCAAGTTGATCAAATGAGTGTCCAGACTACATTGCTGTAGTTTCACCATTCACCCCTTTCTTGATCTCTCCCTTGACATATTCATTGTTCAGGAGTGTGTTGTTTAATCTTCCATGAGTTCCTGTATTTAGTAGAGCTTCTTTTGGTGTTGATATTAAGCTTTATTGCATTATGGCCTGTGGGAAAATCCAGTTTAAGATTGTGTATGAATGGGGGCTGGAGAGATGGCCTAGCGGTTAAGAGTGCCACCTGCTCTTGCAGAGGACCCAGGTTTGATCCCCAGCATCCACATGGTGGCTGAGAACCCCCTTTAACTCCAGTTCCAGGGGAATCCAACACCCTGTTCTGACCTCTGTGGCATTGCACGACACGGGTGCACAAAGCTACATGCAGACAGTACATTCATACACATAAAAAATAAATTTAAAAAAAATTAAAAAAAAAGATTGTTTATGAATGGACTAGTTTTCCAGCCAGCACCTCTCAGAGACACAGGTGGAAATCATGAGATTTCCCTGACCCCACCCGATGGAAGGGCAGCAGCTCATGACCCAGCAGCACATGATGCAGGGGTCTGTGATTGGCCCTGAGAGATTACATTAAGCCTATAAAAGTGACTTGTAACGTGTAATAAACAGATTTTTCATTACCATCAACACAAGATCCCCAGGCCCATTACTTTACGTATGTGTAGGCAGAAGCAGGCCTGAGTCTCAAGAGTCCTGTGCTAGTGTGTGGCTGGAAGGAGGCCTATCAGGTCACCAGCCTGAAGAGTTGATTGCCAGCAGTGTAGACTGGGGAGAGTCAATCAGGCACCAGTCTGAAATTCCAGTCCTTGGAGTCATCAACTCCTGTACTGGTGAAGGTGGCATGGCCAGATGGGGTGACATTCCACCCCCAGGCTAAGAATCTAGAGGGGCAATAGCTGCTCAGATTGGGTTGCAAACTACAGCCAGCTGGCACATACAACAAAGTACCAGCTTCACCAGGGAGGAAGCTTTTGGCAGAAGTCTCCCTTAGTAGGAGTGAGTTACATCTCTCTTAGCAGGGAGCCCACATTCCATAATGGTCTGATAGAATACATGAAATTATTTCAATTTTTTTTCTTTTCTTTCTTTTTTTTTAATTTTTATTTATTTCTGTATGTGTATGTATGTACTGTCTGCATGCAGGTCTGTGCACCCGTGTCGTGCAATGCCGCGGAGGTCAGAAGAGGGTTTCGGATTCCTCTGGAACTGGAGTTCTCCTGGAATTGGAGTTTCAGATGGTTCTCGGCCACCATGTGGCTGCTGGGATCGAACCCGGGTCCTCTGTAAGAGCGGTCAGCGCTCTTAACCGGTAGGCCATCTCTCCAGCCCTATTTCAATTTTTAATACTTATTATTTGTTCTATTTCTCAGTATGTGGTTGATTTTGGAGAAGGTGCGATGGGGTGCTAAATAGAAAGTATATTCTTTGATGTTTGGGTGGAATACTCAGTAGATGTCTGTTAGGTCCAGTTGATGTATTGTATTGTTCAGTTCAGATGTCTCTCTATTCTTTTCCCAGTTGACCTGGCTAACAAACACAGTAGTGTGGGAATATCCAGTTTGAGTTAGGTATGAATGGGCTAGTTTTCCAGCCAGCACCTCCCAGAGACACAGGTGGAAGTCATGAGACCTCTCTGACCCCACCCCTTGGGAGAACAGCAACTCTTAACCCAGCTCATGACACATCATGTGATGCAGGGAGGGAGAGCAGGATGTGATGTCTACAGAGTGTTATTCAGGGGTCTGGGATTGGCTGTGGGAGGTGATGGTATTCTATGGAAGGGATGTACTGCATAGAATAAACTGGATTCTTCATTACCATCTGACAAGATCCCCGGTCGATTATTCCACGCATGTGGAAGTGTAAGCCAAAGCAGGCTTGAGTCTTGAGTGTTGTGTGCTAGAAGGTTTCACTGGAAAGGGGTCATCCAGCCACCAGTCTGAAAATTCCTGTCCTGGGCATCATTAGGCCCTAGACAGGTGAAGGTACTTATGGCCATACTGGGGTCCACCCCCTCCCCAGGCAAAGAATCTGAGAGTGTGCAACTAGACACTCATATTTGGTCGTGAAGTGGACATTTTTGCAGCCTGCTAGCATCTGCAATGAGGTACCAATTCCCCATTAGCCATGGGCAGCTACTTCTCTCATCGGGATTTACATGTGACTGCAGAAGCTCACCTATACAGTAGGGTATTGAAGCCCCCTACTATTGGTGTGCTAGAATCAATCTGTGCCTTTAAGTCCTGTAAAATTGTGTTTATGATGTTCAGTGGTCCTGAGTTTGGTTTGTGTAAATTAATGATTGTGATACCTTCTTGGTTAACTGTTTCTTTGATAAGAATGAAATGACCCTCTTCATCTCTTCTGATTAGTTTTAGTTCAAAACCTATTTCATCTGATATTAGCATAGTGACTCTTGTTTGTTTCTTGGTGCCATTTGCTTGTATTATCCTTTCAGCTAGAGATAATGCCTGTCTTTTTTTTTTTTTTTGTCTTTTTGAGAAAGGGTCTCTGTGCTAGATAGCTTTAGTGTCAACTTGATACTGTGAGAGGTCAAAAAAGTTCATTGGTGGAAGTGCATCTCAGTTGCAGTGAAGACCCCAGGATCACAGGAGTCATGGAAAAAAGCTGGGGCTTTGCACCAGGAGAGGTCAGAGGAGACCATTGGTGAAGGTGCTGCCTCAGTTTCAGTGGAGACCTCAGCTTTTTGGAGATGCCAGGACCGTGGGACGACCACCAAGGGCAGCAGCAGGCGTGGAATGGAGCCAGCCTGGGCCTGTGAGATGAGCTGTGTGTGCTGTGGATGGCAGAGCAGAGAAGGGGAGCTGCCAAAACCCTTTCGATCCCAGAAGATCGTGAGTGAATCCCAGGTGTCCAGCCTTGAGCTACTTTCCTGGACTTGGGCCTTGTTTAGGTGTGCCTGATTCTTCCCTTTGAAATAAGACAGTACTTGTTTTGGATTTTACAGCAGCCCACAGTTAAGAGACTTAACAGACTGTAAACTTTTAAGTGTTTGGATGTTTTAAGGACTGTGGGATTTTTAAGGTTCTACTGTCTTAGGTTGTGATTAATATTAACATCATACCTTTGGGAAAAGAACTTGAAAGGTGGTGGTTTAATAGTGATGTGTTTTGTGTGTCAAGTTGACAAGTGGTCAATTGTGCTAGATAGCTTTTGTGTCAACTTGACACACTTGGGTTGAGGGTGCCTCAATTGGAATTGGCTCCATTGGACTGGGCTGTGGCCACATCTGTGGAGTATTGTCTTGATTATTGAACAATGTGGGAGGGCCCAGCCCACTATGGGTGGTGCCACCCCTGGGCAGGTTGTTGTGGGCGGATCTCTGTGAGTTCAAGGCCAGCCTGGTCTACAGAGTGAGTTCCAGGACAGCCAGAGCTACAGGGAGACCCTGTCTCAAAAAGAACAACAACAAAAAAAAAAGCAGAATGGGGGCTGGAGAGATAGCCTAGCAGTTGAGAGCACTGACTGCTCTTGCAGAAGACCCAGGTTCGATCCCCAGCACCCACATGGCAGCTAAGAACTGTCTGTAACTCCAATTCCAGGAGAACTCCAGTTCCAGGGGAATCCAAGGCCCTCTTCTGAACTCTGTAGCATTGCAGGACACGGGTGCACAAACCTACATGCAGACAGTACATTCATACACATACAAAAATAAAATAAAATAAAATAAAATAAAAAAGAAAACAGGATGGGCATGGGCCAGGGGCACAAGCCAGTAAGCAGCATTCCTCCATGGCCTATGCTTCAGATCCTGCCTCCTGGTTCCTGCCCTGAGTTCCTACCTTGGGCTCCCTGAGTGAAGTATAACCCAGGAGATGTGAGTTGAATAAATCCTTTCCTCCCCAAGTTGGTAGTGGTCAGTATGTTTCGTCACAGCAACTGAAGATAAACTAGAAGAGTCTCCCTGCAGCACCAGCTGTCCTGGAACTCACTATGTAGACCAGGCTGGCCTCTGCCTCCTGAGTGCTGGGATTAAAGGCAGGTGCCATCATGCCTAGTGAGATATTGCCTGTCTTTAAAGGTGAGATGAGTTTCTTGGAGACAACAAAAAGATGTTTGTTTGTTTGTTTTCTTAATCCATTGTACCAGTTTATGTCTCTTAATTGGAGAATTCAGTACATTGATATTTAAAGTTATGTTGGAGATATTTGTTATTTCCAATTATTTTGGTTTCTAGTGCATTCTTGCCCTAGGTTGTTATTTCCATAATAGTAGTTTATTTTCTGTTGCTGGTTGGTTTTAGTTGTCCCTACCCTCTGCACTTTGTATTGTTTCAAATATTCTCTGAAGGGATGGCTTTCTGGTCAAGAATTCTTTCAGCTTATTTATGTCATGGAACAATTTCCTTTCTCCTTCAATTATAGTAGACATTTTTGCTGGATAAAGTATTCTGCGTTGCACTTCTGTTTTCATTTCAACTTGAATTGTCTTCCATGTTTCTATAACTTTTGTAATTTCATTCCACAGTTTATCATTGTCTTCCTTTTGTTTATCCCTATCTTCTTTTAGGTCTTTCATTTCTTTGTATATATGTTTTTAAATTCTTTCAATTTGATTTCTTTTTTATCTTTTATTGTTTTTATTTTTTATGTGTATTAGTGTACTGTCTGCATGTAGGTTTGTGCACCCATGTTGTGCAATGCCGAGGAGGTCAGAAGAGAGCGTCAGATTCCCCTGGAACTGGAGTTAAAGATGGTTCTTAGCCGCCATGTGGGTGCTGGGAATCGAACCTGGGTCCTCTGCAAGAGCAGTCGCTGTTCTTAACCACTGAGCCATCTTTCCAGCCCCTCAATTTGATTTGTTTAATCATGTTTACAATAGTTCCTTTAAGATCTATATCCTGAATTACATCTAAGTTGTCTTCACTATAGGCTTCTTCAATAGAACTAGGCGTTTTTGGTAGAGGTTTATCATTTGGGTTTTCGAGATTATTGTTTTTTCATTGTGGTTTTGGCACTTGGGTTTCTTTCGTTGGTTGTGGTTCTAGTGTTAAGCTTAGGTGTTTCTTTGTTGAGCTGAAGACTGATTTTGCTTATATTCTTTAGGTGTTTTTGTTGACTTCTTATTTGGCATACAGATGAGGATAGTTTAGGACCAAAGGTCTCACCTCTATCCTAGTACTGGACAGACCAGCACTACTTACACAGCCAGTAAATAACTCCCCCAATGGCTGGAGCTATGCATTCAAGGAGCCCATACCCCTCAGGCCTAAGGAACCCACACCTTGAGGGCTCCAGGCACTCCTGGCCTTGTGGGCACCTCTGCTGCTATGCAGCTGGAGTCCCCCGCACCAAAGTGAGACAAACCTCAGTCACCCACCCAGAGAGATGTACTCACAGAACCACCGTGCACCACCCGTGGTCCACCCACTGGCCCTCCAGGCCTGGCCTCCAAGGTCTGTACGTGGGTCCAGTGGGAAGGAGGCCCATTCCACACCAGGGTTGTCTCTGCTGTCTGACACCTTCAGGCCATGTCTGTAGCACCAAACTGCACTCACAAAGGGTCTACATGCCCTCAGACTACCTCCAGTGCTTCGCAATGCTCTCGGGGCCCCTAGGTCTGCCTCCCCAACTTGGCCTTAGCTGCTCAGAATGCACCTGCCACCTTGGGAGCTGCCAGTTTTTGGTCCATAATGAACTCTTATATGGCCTTGAATTCATGACCTTCTTGTCTCAGCTTCCCAAGCAGCTGGAATTATAGGTATTACTACACTCAGCTAACAACCTGAATTTTTAAATTTTTATTTATTTTTACTTTTATGTTTATGAGTGTATTGCCTTCATGTATTTAAGTGTGCCCTTGTCATGCAGTGCTCACAGAGGCCAGAAGAAGGCATGGGATTCCCTGAGACTGGAGTTATTGATGACTGTGAGCTGCCATGTAGGTGGTGGGAATCAAATCCCAGTCCTCTGTAAGAGCAGACAGTGCTCTAACTACTGAGCAATCTCTCCACCTCCACAATCTAATTTTTAAATAGGCCAGGACTTGAATAGATGTTTCTCCAATATATGTACACAAATGGGCAAGAAGCACTTAAATAGATTGTCCATCAACAAATGAATGGAAAAGCAAATAGTGCTGTAGCTGTAGCCCCAGCTGTTTTAGAATTTACTATGTAGACCAGACTGGCCTTAAACTAATAGAGATCTGCCTGCCTCTGCCTGCCGAATGCTGGGATTAAAGGTGTGTGGTACCAAGCCCGGCATCTACCTTACAGCTTTTTAAGTGGTTTACAAAGCAGTAAGTTTCCATATGGGTTATTCAGGTGTTTTTAATTTGGGTTAATCCTCATCTCCCCATACACAGTTCTGCTTCAATTTTAGCCAACAAAATTCCTCCTCTCTGTCTCCATATTATTTATGTTCTGCTACCCCCCCACACCTTAAATCATCCCCCAGCCAATGGCTGTCTTCTAGGGCCCTTACTTCTACAACTACTCCAGGCGAAATGTCCAAATCCAAAGACTGGAAGTTAAGATTCATATATGAGTGAGAACATGCTGCAGTTATCTTTCTGAGTCTGAGTTACCTCCCTTTCTCTAATGTTTTCTAGTTTCATCCATCTAGTAGAAAATTTCATAATTTCATTTTTCTTTACAGCTGAACAAAATCCCATTAAGAATATGTTTCTCGGGGGCTGGAGAGATGGCCTAGTGGTTAAGAGCACTGACTGCTCTTGCAGAGGACCCGGGTTCGATCCCCAGCACCCACATGGTGGCTAAGAACCATCTTTAACTCCAGTTCCAGGGGAATCCGAAGCCCTCTTCTGACCTCCATGGCATTGCACGACATGCGTGCACAAACCTACATGCAGACAGTACATTCATACACATATGAAAAAATTTTAAAAAAAGAGTATCTTTCTCTCCCTGCAGTCAACCATTTAGCCATGTTCCTTTCTGGTTTCCAGGCTTCCATAGGAACTCCAAATTAAACAAACAGTACTAAAGGGTTGAAGCTAGATCACGATATGAGTCCCGGAGCGACTCCTTATGTGCTGCCATGTTGGGGTCCCATTGTGGCCTCCTGCTGGGGAAGGCNATGCTGGGGAAGGCGAGGGCAGTCATGATAGGGTCTTCTGATAGGCAGCCATTGTCGCCAGGAACCAATTTCCTAGCCAGTTGAAGGATTCTTTCCCTTTCTTCCATGGTGAACAGAACCTGCAAAAGCTGTGGAATATCTTCCCAGGTGGGTTGATGGATGTAGAAGATGGAATCCAAAAGCTCAATTACAGCCTGAGGTTTCTCTGAGAAGGGGGGTTCTGTCTCTTCCAATTATAAAGGTCAGAGGAAGTAAAAGGAAATAGACTACGAACAGTTGTCCAGCTCCCCCGAGGGGAGGAGCTACCGCTCAGAGAGGAAAGACTTTAGGGGTGATCTCTTGCCCTGAGTGGGTGTGTCTGGGTGAGAGGATGGGGGATGGATCAGAGGGATCAGAGGACGGTAAAGGGGAGGGGAGAGGAGAGGGGAGGGTGCAGGGACGGAGGGGTTGTAGGGAGGGGGAAGGAGGAGGAGGTTCTCATCCTGGCCTGCACAGGGAAGGACTCTTGGTGCTTGCTCTAATTTCTTCTGCCATTGTTTTGCTTGGGCAACCAGGACCTGTTTTGGGGGTGGGGTAGGCAAGGGCACAGGCACTCGGGAGGACTGCAAAACAATTTTTGCCAGGCAAAGATATAGGGCTGTTGGTCAGGGTGCCCAGGATCGCCAAAGATAACCTGAAAACTCCATCATTAAGTTGGTTGTCAAAGGAGTGCTCTGATGGTCATCCAACATATGAGAAGGTTGGCCATTCCAGTTCACAGAATGTTCAGAGCCTCCCTAGAGAGACCCAGCCTGAGCCCCTATTGGCTCTCCTGAAAACTTTAAAATGATTAAGCACAAGACAGAGAGGAGTAGGTGAAGATTGAGACTGGCCCATATTAGTTTCAGAATAGATCAGAGCAGAGCTAAGAACTGTAAGGTTATGGCTCACTCCCCCAAAATGAAAGGCCACGAGGTTTAGGCTCTCCGAAACAAAGTTTAATTCAGGGTAGCCAGGGCTAGGCTCAGGGGAAAGATAGAGCCAGCACCGAATGGCATCTGGCCTGGGAATTTAAGGGAAAAGGGGATGGGATTTAGTGAGAGTGGGTGTGGGCAGAGCACTTTGCCTAAGTCCTTGGCTTATCAAAAAGGGCGGAATATTCCTGAGTATGCTGTGATGGCCCATTTTACATTAACCAAAGACTGCCTGGGTGGAGCAGGACCTTGGGTCACACCTCTGCATTTCAATGGGCTTGAGGAACTCACATCCTGACATTCCAGTCTTTTGCTTATGATAAGGAAAAGGGGTGGAGGTCTTCTGTAACTGTTTCAGAGCTGAACAAGGATGGCGTGGGGTAGGGAAATTTAGACTGGAAAATCAGAATGTGATTTTCAGCTTTGACCGCTTTGGGTGTCCAGTGCCCATTCTGGGTCAGCAGTGGCCACTTGTTGGTAGGCAGCTTTTCTGTCTGCAACTGAGAGAAGAAGCTGGTTAAATCTTATATGAGTGAGGTGTTGGATTTGATTTTGGAAATACCATAAAAGGCATGGGGCCACCATACACAAAATTATTAGCACTATCAGTGGGCCTAGTAAAGGTGTTAGCCAGGGAAGGATTGCCACCCAGGGACCCCAACTGGAGGGGCCCTCTCCAGGGTCCTCTGGGACAGGTTATGCGCTACTTTCTGCAAACACTGGATATTTTGTTCCACCTTTCTGGACCCTTTGACAAAATAGCAACACTCTTCTCCTAGGGATGTAAGACCCTAATTGAGCCTTACCCATGAGAGACCCCTGAGTGAGAGATGTGGAAACAAGACTCTCGATGCAAAAGCAAGAGGTTTATTCCTCCGGCACATCCAGGTTCACCTGTACAACGGGGAGAGGCGAACCCCGAGAAATCTCTGCATACAGCTTTTATACATTTAGAGCAGGGCAGGAATGGACCCGGTCTCCTGTGTGACAGGTGGGGATACTCAGCATACTTGGGTCTGCAGGTGGCTTGGGGCCAGGGCCCTCAGGGTGGTTCTTCCTGGAATTATCCTGTTACCAGCTGACCTACGGAGGGGTTGCTATTTGCTAACCTAGGGAGGGAAAAGGCTCCACCCCCCCATAAGTTGGCTTGCAGGCCTTTTATACAGGGTCTAGGGGAATCTTAGTGGGGTTTGGGGAACTTCTATGTGGTGGTTTGAATGTGTGTCCCCCATAGGCTCTAGGTATTCAGACATTTGTCTCCAGTTGGTGGCGCTGTTTTTGGAGGTCTTAGAAGGTGTGGCCATGCTGGGGGAAGTGTGTCACTGGGGGCAGGCTTAGTGAGCTTAACAAGCCTCCTGTTCTACAGTTGCTTCCTCTCTGCTTCCTGTGCTCTTTGCGAGATGTGACCCTTGGTTTGCTGCTCCAGATCCAGCCGCCATGCCTCCCGCCACAATGGACTAATTCCCTGGAACCGCCAATCATAAGCTCAAATAAACTCTTCCTTTTATAAGTTCCTTGGTCTGGTGTTTTATCACAGCAACAGAAAACTGACTAATACATTCTATAATACCAGCATTACAGCTCATGGTTAGGTCAGCCCACCTGCCCCCACATACCAAAGGTTATCTTTCCACACAGTCTTGGGACAAGAATGGAACCAGGTCTAGGGGAATTTTTCTTTATCCGTTCAGACCAGACCTGTTTCCCAAGCCTGGGATGGACTTCAGCCTGGGGGAAAGTGAATACCACCAGGCTGTTTCTCAATGCCCCAGATGCAGCTGGTGGACTCTAGCCTGGGGGAAAGTGAATGCTTTACCTTTGTCCAGAGTAGAAGTCTGGAATCAACTCTTATCTCTTCAGGAAAAGGCAAGTTCCCCCTTTCTCAGCTGTAAGCAAATCCAAAGCACGCCTACTCTGAAGGGTGACCTCTGCTAAGGAGAAAAGTTGTTGCAGGGTCTGAATGGATTGAGCTGTAGCTTCTAAAACAGTTACAAGCTCTGTGTTCAGTTGCTGGAGTTCCTGGGAAAAACGCTGATCTGTGACAAGGGTGTATCCCAAGCTGCCCACAGCTAACCCAATGGCTGCAACAGCAGAGACCAGACTGATGCCAACTAAAACCGCCAACGTGGCTACACGCTTGGTCCTGGGATGGTGGTCAGTAAAAGATTTCACCCAAGTTTCTCCAGCTTCTAGGTGTGCCTGGATCTCCCCTGGAGTGTAAAGAGTAAGACCAGGCACTAGTACTACTGGAAAGCATGGGCCAGAGGTGTTAGCAGAAATGAAGGTGTATATTCTAGAGCTCACAGGAATGCCAGTCCTGGGGCCAGAGATGTTCAGCCTATGACAGTCACATTCCTGTATGAGGAGCCCGGACAGTTTGAAATCTGAGCTGTCCAGCACTCAGTTAGTTTGAGATAGGGGGGCGGGGGTGGCAAAGGAGTGACCAGGAGAGGAGTTGGAGAACATTCAGAAGTGGTTTGATTAGAAATATTGTATGGAGATCTCCTGAGACCAGCTCAGGCAAGCGCAGGTAGGTGGACAGCAGTGCTTCAGCAAGGCTGATTGTTGACTGATTGCATCTAGTTAATCCATTAATCCAGTTGTCTTTGGCTTGGTTGGCTTTTGTGGTTGTGGGGGCGGAATTATCCTCCCAGCTGGTATTAAAGGTAGGGTTGTGTGAGTCTCCATCTAAGATCTCCCTAGAGCAGCTCCAGCAAGTGCAGGTGCTGTGGTTCGGGCTAAAGAGCCCACCCACAGTTGGTGTCATTGTCCGTCCCCC